>CM041297.1:118009254-118394254 GCA_023052935.1 Piezodorus guildinii
ACTCAATATATACTTCAGTTAAAAGCCGTTGGCTACGATATGCTTAGTTTAACGGAAATGAGGTATTCCCAAAGTTAGAGCAGAGTTTATCGCTTTTGTTGGAGTTGGGGGCACCCTGTTAAACATCTAGGGCTACAATCTTAATTTACTTCTACTAACCATAATTCTCCAGTCTGCTATTATGCTTTTATTATTAATATAGCTTTACAGGTGTTAGTGTTTGTACGATATGTGAAATAGGATCCTTTTATCGTTAGTACACTTTATATTTTAATGATTAAAAAGATCTTAATATTGAGAGATTATGTCAAGTTAAAAAAAAAAATGATAAAATTAAAATAATTAAACTATAGGAAAATATTTAGACACAATATTATTAATATTAATCAAATCAGGTCTTTATTAATCAAAATATTCTCAATTACTTTCATTACAAATCCCTCAATGTGTTTGTAGCTTTTCCATACACTCTAAGTAGAATATGGAATTTTTAAAATATATCGGTTCATATTAACATTTGCTAGGGCTCTATAATATTTCTTTTTGTATTTTTCGGTCTTAATGTAAAAGAAAAATGACAATAAGCTGGAGAGAGAGGTCCGATGAGTAGGGCGGGTTTGGCAGAGTCATTCATGTGTGTAAGATATTTAGCCGAGGATTGTCGCCTCCCCTCGACCAATCATAAACAAAAGCTTCATTCTTGTCTATGATAAATTGGCAAAAATGAAGGTTTTATTACATAGATTTGATTGCGATATAATTTAGGGTAGGGGTGTTTTTCTTTTTTTTTTATTATCCAATAATACTGTATCAACATGTTTTTTCTATAGTTTCATTTTTTGTTAAGTGCTTAAAAGAATTCTTTGCTGCCTCTGCTTTGTCAAATCACTGTGGGACTATTTCAATCAGGATAAAATGATATTAAAGCTCATTAAATTTTACATCTACATTTTTAAAAATAATACATTACATCTTAATATCTAGTTTTATCGAAAGTTGTTAAAGCCGTTTTTTTGAGAAAATCAAAAAAAGGGTGCATCACTTTTCTTTTTCGTGCTAGACTAACCACACACACTGAGACATCGCGCGACTTGGTTATTTGGATATAGAAGATCTTATAACGTGTGAAAACTGGAATTAAAAAAAACACAGTAGCAATCTCTTCCCTTCCTATACTTATATGTGTAGTAAGTGAAAGTAATATAAATAATAGTAATATAATCTAGTGTACATGGCTTTACCTCCCTCCCCCTACGACCAACCATCCTAGTACCCTCTTATGGTTCATACTATTTTGTTGTTCTACTATACTTATTTATCATTCTCCATAATTTTGGAAACAGGCGTTCAGCTTGCAAAGGGTTATCTGAATTGAGATTAAAATATTTAATGAATTGCTTCATAAGGCTCTCCAAATGATTTATTTTCTGTTTATCCAGACCCCCTTTCATCTCTTATTGGTATTTGAATAAAAGATGGTTCTATCCTGCTTCCTGAAGAAAATGCCTTCAAAGCTTCTTTGAACCCTTAAAAGCCAGAAAACCTTATTATAAGCTTGACCTTCTCACTGTGCGTTCTTCTATCAAATCAGACCTTAATTTAGACCTCGATTTACTGATTCCTACATTTTTCCTCCCATAGAACTGCTTTCTTCATCATCCGTGTGAATCTTTTCTTAATTTCATTCTTTTTTTTCTAATTATAATTCGAACATGTTTGAGGGAATCTTTTTATTAAATAAAGCTGTAGATCGTTTGATATTCTTTGGTGTCTGAATGTTCTAGAACATTATATTTTATGAAATTTACAACTGTATAGATTCAATACGACAAGTAAATAAGATAGATATGTTGTTAAAACATAAGGTGGAAGGATCCTTAGCCATTTTTTAAGTTGGCTCGGCGAATTGTGAGGAAAGATATGAACGAGAGGTGACGGATAAGTGAGGATCAAAAGCGGTATCTCTTTATCGGGCGAAGTATTAAGCAGATTGGATATTTAGGTCTTAACGGATGATTTTATTAATAACAAAGTAAGGAGTATGAAGAATCTTTCAAAGGATTTTGGATTGCAAGGATTAGATGCGAGAAGAATTCGATGGTTTAATGATCCACCATAGCTCAATGCCATAGATCTTTACCTGTACCTCTAATACTCATTTAGGATTTTAATTGAGTACATATTCAGGCTAGCCGCTGCGTAAGATAGATGATTATCCCTTGATTACGTTCAGCCGCCAGGTACCTACTTTAGGGAGGTTGGCTGAGCCCCAGGATAGATAATTCTAATAGCAGAATAAATAATTCTACTTCAGCCGGGTGTTGGAACCCATGGCCAGAAGAACAGTAGACTAGTGCTCTATTTACTATACCACGTCACTTCCTCTAGGTCTGATCATGGCTATATCATTTAGTTTATTGTAGAAAATAGGGAGATCTGAAAGTCTGTCGAGAAAGTGTTGTAATTAGTGTCTGCGAGCTGTTTTCTGTCATTTAACTCTAGTATCAGGATTTCATGTTTAGCGTTTGTCAAATGTTTCGGATATGTTTAACAGGAGTGGATTATTGTTAAAGGATACATTGGGGAATGAGGTCCTAGGTTTCCGACTTAAAGTAAAGGTGATTTAATAGGATTTATTTGAATTTATTTAAATTCTCCTGTGTTGACAACATTCTTCAGTGGCTAAAATAAAAATGATTTTCATTTAAATAAGTCTTTTGTAGTTAAGTGAAAGGTTAGAGCTTCTGTCTAGTTAGTGTTGAAGTAACCGATATCGGCGAGAAGTTTCTTGTCTTTTCAGTCTTGTATGCGGATTCCATGTAAGAAGTTTATTAAGCATGAGTCCCAAATAGCAGATCTGTTCAACCAGGATAAGCGGAATATCATTATTTCATTCAATAAAAATGAATTACATTTTAATAGTTAATTATAGAAAAATCCTTAGTTATGCCGTCCTTCGGAGGAGACATTAAAAAGTGGCCCGGAACCTGTGCTATGTCAATTACCCTATCCTAATTAAACCTGAATAGGCAAAATTTAGGACTCCCACTGTAGCATCGTCCGATTAGCCACAGTAGCATAAAGTGACGTTAAATAAAAAAAAAATTAAAAAAAAGTTATTTAGAGACTGTTATCAGTGACAATCCGACTGCAGATATAATGTATCAATCGATTTTGATTCGCTAATCTATATTCGGTGAGTGGCTGCCCTGAATCATCTATTGTTTTCAGTATTCTGTCTGCTTGGCTCTCAAATGATACTTTAATAGCATCATTATCGGCTACTGCAGCAGGGTCCGCTTCGCGAGAATGATCCCTTTGTTGGGAAGGTACACAACGCCAAGTGTTGTGTCTATTGTACCAATGCGATCACCATTGCTGCTCATGAAGGATGCGTCACATGATTGTAAAACAATGCATTACCTCCCTATATGCTGATGGCACAGCTATTTACACATCCTGTATGTTGGATACAATAATCAATTGGCTTAAAACACTCCTTTAAAAAAAAAAAAAAAAAAAAGCCGTCCGTTACGAAAAAATTCTGGTGCGGACAACACACGACTTTCACTTACCTCGCCATTGCCTGCAATTTTTGGCAGGGAGTCCCTTGCCTCTGGCTGCCACTAGATGGCGTTGTACTCTTGATAATGATGGTGTCTGCTAGAGGACTGCACTTAAAATATGTTATGGCCCTGTTACCTTAACAAATTTTTGCACTTTTCTCCTTCAGTTGTTTATCAAATTCGCTCAGCTTTCATATTTAGCTGTTATTTATCAATGCTGACAAGTTGATGTGCCTAAATTTTTTTTAAATCTATAAAATTAAAGGTAATTTAGTTCACGAAAATTTAAAATATCAGTATTTAAGCCCTGTCAGACTATTTCGTTCAGAATGAAACCTATATAGTATTAAAGCTTATCAAATTTTACATCAATATAGCAAATTTTACATTGAAAATCTTTAGAGCCGTTTTTGAAAAAAAATCATAAAAAGGTGCATTGTATAAAGTAGCACTTCCGGTACACCGATTTAGTAAAAGAGTTTCTGTAACATCTCGGGCGTATAGGTCTCAGTTTTGTATGCATTTTTGTTTTCCCACTAGACTTACCACACACACACTAGCCCTTTTTTCGGGGCTTGTTATTTGGACCCTAAAACGTGTATTTCCGTTGAAAACTGGAATTCGAAAATTTTTACGATCGCAATACTTTCCCTTACTATATATTGCATATATCGGTAAGTATAGAGGCGGGGTGGCCGAGATGGTTAGCGCGTGTTGCCTAGCTACCAGATGACCAATACCTTGAAACCAAAAATTACGAGTTCAACTCTCGGAACCTCAGTATTAATCCCGCTGCCCTCACCCCCTGGTCCGAGAAACCTCCGTATGGGTGGAAAAAAATATATATAGGCAGTAAAAGTAAAAACAAATTCATCCTGTACTAAACTGTCAACCGTCTTATACAGATCTATTCTGTTCCATTTATAATATACGCTTGTGATTCCTACAACATAGAGGAAAATGGTGGTGGTTCAAAACATGTGTATGAGGATAGTAAATAATTTTTCTCATTACACGTGAATCTCAACTAAGTTATTTGATTTACAACTCTCATTGATTAAAAAATATACATACTGTTTAGAAATTAATAATTTTTTGAGCTGTAATCCTAGTGGTGATTTAAGAAGATAGTGGAATTACTAGATTTACCAATTTTATACTATATTAAGGACAGTCTTCTAAATGGTTTGAATCATTTAGCACAGCTGAAACTTTGACTTAGTGTCCTATTCGTAGTCGTATAAGCGAAACAGGGTTTTTTTTTTTTTTTTTTTGTTTACCGTAGTTGTTGGTTTGGGTTTTAAGGCGTAAAACCCGAGGGTCGTCAACGCCAGATGCAGTAGGTAGTTTATTTTCTATGTCCATCCCGTAACCTGTTTTGCATTTAGACCATATGATTTGTGTAAGAGGTCGGAACATTTCATGGCTGGTTAGTTATTCGACATTTTCTAACGAGAGGGGCTTCGTTGAATGCTCTATCGGCCGCGTGATAATCTACAGTGCCTAACGGATCTAAATCGGATTATTCAATAGTCCTAGTTACAACAAATCGTTAATAAAACGTTTATGTTTATGATCTTATTAATTTCAGATTTAATTATGTGTCTTGCCTATTCGTCAAATAAGATAAACTCTGTTTTTTGCTAAAATATATGATGTAAAATGTTTGGAAGAATATAAATTATATTAATAATAATAACAAGAAATAGCTCAAGTAGATCAAAGTAGGGCTGCCTGTTTACTTATGCAGCTTCGACAAAGGACATGGAATCAGAAGAAAAATAAAATCCTCTCTTTATGAGGAGGACAAAGTGTCATCAGGCACTTTTCCTTGAGGGTTTGTCATTGTGTCGATACCTCGGCAAGGTCTTCCCTGTAATGATGAAAATATCTTCGATTCGGTCTCCCAGTTTTTTCCTTGAACTTGTGTTGTCAAGAACCCTATGTGGTTTCAGCCCCTCTCTCCCTCCATTTTTATTTAGTCTTTTGATTTTTAATATGGACTTTTTCCAATTACTTTACTTTAAAGTATTCCTGAACATAAAACGTGTTTCACAAATCTTAATTATATTAAAAAATTAATAATTAAATAAGTAATATTTTTTTATGTTTTCCACAATTATTTATTTATTATTTTTCAACTATGTGGAAGACTTCTTTTGTTTCAATCGTTAATTGTTTTTTTTAATGTTTTTTTTAGGATGTCATTAGAAGAATTCGTTTCTTATTATTGTAGTATATTATTTTTATTTATGTTTAATTAGTTTATTTTTTATTAATTCTTGGCCGGTTAAAGATCCTCTATTATTTTAAAGCTTATGTTATTCTTAAAAGGCTAAGTATCAAAATAATGTAAATATTTATTTTCTTCTTTTTATTATATATTTAAACTCATTTATTTCTCATTTTGTTCAACACAATTATTTTTGAGGATTTTGTTTTATTCTGATAATTATTTATTTAATATTAAATTGGCACAGCGAATAAGTTGTTTTAGTTGAAGTGTTTCCATGTCCTTCCCTACCCTCTCCCATTACCTCCAACCTAGTATACTAGTACCCTATAGTGGTATATATGCCCTCTCATGCACCATCATTTTGCGTACTGGCGTTCACCCTACAGAGGGTTATCTGAAATGAGATTAATATATTTAATGAATTGATTCATAATGCCCTTCAAATGATTTATTTTATGTCTTTCCAGACGCTCTCTCATCTCTTATTGGTATATAAAGATACAATAGTTGTATCCTGCTTCCTGAAGAAAATGCCTTCAAAGCTTCTTTGAACCCTTAAAAGCTAGAAAACCTTATTTTAACCTTTACCTATCCATTCTGCGTTCTTCAATTCAAATTTTCATTTCAAGACCTCGATTTACTGATTTGTACATTTTTTTTCTCCCATAGAACTGCTTCCTTTATCATCTGTGTAAATCTTTAACTTCATTATTTTTTCAAGTTTTTTTATTGGAATTCAATTATGCTGCGTGTTTAAGGAAATCTTTTTATTTTTTTAAAATTTTTAATTATAGTATTATTTATGATTTGTAGTTTCAGCTAATTTATCATTTTAGCGAATTCGGACAAATAAAGCTGTAGTTATTTTGATATTCTTTGGTGACTAAAACTCATAGAACAAATTTTTTTTTTTAGTATGAAATTTACAACTGTATTGATTCAATATGACAAGTAAATAAGATTATATATATATATATATATATATATATATATATTAAAACTAATGATAGTCTTAGTAATACCTTCTTACGTAATCCTCTTTCTTACTTGTACCTCCTCCCAGTTAAGTAAGTTCTAAACAGAAAATTGGTGCTTAATGTCATAATGTGGGAGGCTGTATTAAACCTCATGAGAAACAATAATTTTATATGACCTACAGCCTAATTGTCAACGGTTACGGATGTAAAATATGTATTAAACTAAATATCATATGTATATTATACATGCACGCGCGCGCTCCAATACTGAGATAGCGGACAAAGGGTGGGGAGTTGCGTGCGCCTGGCTACTAGCCTCAGTCGACGGCCGATTCCCACCGCGTCCAGTTTTGTTGTCAGTTTCATCAGTTCGCTCTCGAAGCGGTGTTCTGTTTACTTGTGATTTCTTGTTGTTTACCTCAATTTTAATATCAGTGAATCGACTGCTGCCTTACACAAGTAATATACATTCTATTATACTATATTTTTTTCTGTTATTTTATTGATACAATGTATTAGTAAAGTCATTATCCTTTGAAATACGATAAATATATTTAAAAAACGATTTTTAATTTATTTATTTGTTATTTTAGAATATAGAAATGAGCTTTCACCTGTTAAATTACGATCATCACTCTGTATATAGCTTTGTTTGTTAATTATAATAAAATGATATTGCCTAGTTTGTATGTAATAAATTATAAAAAAGATACATTATTTTGATGAGGAAATATTCTTTTTCTTTTTTTTAATCAATTTTTCAGCATATGACAGACATTATGATAGTCTCTAAAAGTTAATCATTCAGGGTTCAAATATTTTTTAAAACCTTTAAAAAAAAATTATAATTTTATTTTCTGAAATTCAATCCGATGAAGATTATTCCTAATATATAAGAATACAAATAAAATTATTTTAAATGATAGTATTTTTAGGGTAAATTATCTATGTGATGTTACGGGAAATATTATTTGAATATATACTAAGATTTTAATATCAAATAAACTAATAGGAAGTTGACTGATTAATATTGTTTTAAATAATTATATATATCATAAAATTCGGCCCCCTTGTAGGAAGGGAATCCTTCTGAAATTGACTGTCTCTATTTTATTTAAGCTTTTTCATTTTTCGTGTTATGGATTATTTTAATCAGCCTTTTAATTTATAAATTTTAAACAAATATTTTTGATTTTCTAAAAAAAATTCAATGAAAAGCTCAATGGTATAAATATATATAAATATCGCTGGGGATCTAATTCTCTGAAACCAATGCTAGAATCCTAAAACAAAAAAAAAAAAAATATATACATATGTATATATATATATATATATATATATATATATATATATATATATATATATATATATATATATATATATAATACTTATTGACTAAAGGGTTAACTAGGAATCAAATCTAAAAAATTGTATTACCCTCAGAGCAAGCAAGATTTGACACTCTGTAACACTTATAAAACTATTCAGTGAAACAGTAAATAAAATAGAAATGTTATTAAAAATAAAATTATACACGTATATATAATAGTATTTAAAGGTTACTTATGTCGTCAAGTATTTATTGGTTTATTTTTTAATTGATATAAAATAAAATGAATATAATATCTCCTCCCTTCTTCCTCAAAATCTTGGGTTCAACCCAATCGCTAAAGAATTATGTTGCCCACAAAACAAAAACAGAATCATTGAAATCCGTTGAGAAATAGTGGAGATATCGCATTTTGAACTTGGCATTGGTGGTAGTCCATTTTTTCAATATATATTTACATTGTTGCTGTTTCCCCTTTCTTAATTTCTTTGATTAATTTATATATATATAAATTAATCAAAGAGCTTAAGAAAGAGGAAACAGCAACAATGTAAATTTACATAAATTCTTTATTTATTCTGGGGGCAAGTCCCTTCAGAATAATATTACAGACAAATTAAATTGTATCTTCATTATCTTAGAGTAAAAACACAAACAAAAAACAACGGAAATAACAAAGAAAATTAATAATAGTAATAAATTAACCGGTAGCTTCTAGAAATAATAATTTAGAAAAACAAATAAAACAAACTAGACAAAAAATATATTTATATGTTCATATATACAGGGCTAATTAAAATAAATTTACAATGCTTATGAAAAGTGTAAAATAAAATACATAAATGTTTTAATACTAAGAAAAATAAAATATAATAAATATTTGTATTTCTCAGCTCTATTTATTGAAATTTGCTGATTAATTGGAGTTATTTGTGAATTGGATAGACAGTGTTTGAATATACGGGATTTGAAGGTCGGAAGAGTATTGGAGTGACGGATATAAGAAGAAATAGAATCCAATACGGACGTGTATCGTAAAAGGATATATATAATATATTATATATATATATATATATATATATATATATATATATATATATATATATATATATAGTTAATTGCCTAAACAGCAATGTAAATTGTTATACAGTAATATGATTATTTGGAAATAATAAACCTTTGGGTTATAATTGACATCTTCTTTCTTTTTTTGGGGAGGCTTAAAAATTGAAGCTCCATCATGCCTATCGCGCCACAATATCAAAACCTTACCCTCACATTCACTGATGCATGGCAGGCGATAATAAAAAAAAATATATTAAGATTTAAATAATAAATTAATGAATGAAACATATTTGTTAAATAAACTACATGATATTTATGATAAAAAAAAAAAAAAAAAGAATGTCGTATGGAAGCTTCTTAATACTTTAAGAAGGAAATATTCTTTCTTTGTCCCTCCATGCATTTTCGTCTTAGACATTGGAGATCCATCCGTACTGGCAAGATTGGAGTACGAGATGATTTAATACCATCCTTCCAAGTACTCCTTGCAGCCTTGTATGCTGGATTAGAATTCATAACCAACTTCGTGAACACTTCTCCCTTAGCTTTCTTGTTTGATTAGTTCGCATAATGCAATCTTGAGTTCACACTTTGATGGAGTAAGTTTGTCATTGAGGATATTTTTACTTTTTGTTTTCCCTCTGAAAGATTGGCTTCTGAAAGAGGTGGAACAAATACAACTATTAAGACGGGAATGGAATAATCTATTTTAGTTTGTTCGAAATAAATATAGTATCTATTTCTAACTTAAAAATATAAAAGAAGAATAGCGGTTCTTAAATTATTTGTTTCACCTATTTTTATCCGACTACTGCGTAGCTGGAGGGTTATGTGTTTAGTGTTTAGAGATACCACAAGTACTTAAGTCTCAACTCATCAAGTTTGAACGCTCGAATTGTTTGCGGGATTCCATGAACGTTATGAAACAATTTGGCTGAAATACTCAGAAAATAATTATTTGAACGTGGTGGGTTTAATCTTACTGTCAGTGGGGGCTCAATTGTTTTCAATTCCATTGCTTAAATAACTCGGTGGATTTGATGAGGAAGATGGCTAGGGGCGCGGTCATCAGAAAAATTCACACTAATAAACAATACTTATTTTAATTGTGGGCCTTCATCAGGGCTAAGAGAAAGAGTATAACAACCAATGCAATTAGAGGATTAATAATAAGTAAGGTTTACTTATTAATAATATAATGACAGTAATACGATATGGAAGCAAACATAAAATTCAGTTTTACTATTGGAATGTGAATATTTGAACGCTATTATGAGAAACTAAGCAAATAATTATATAGTTAAAAGAAAAATAATATACAAACAATTAAACTTTTAAATATGAACTATTCTGAAGTGATATTTGATGGTAGTATATAAAAAGAACATAATCATATGAATAAGAATAAATATTTTTTAAGTAATATTATATGTGAAGATATATAACGGAAAAGATATGAGAAAGGAAAGTGGAAAAAAGAAATAATTGGTAAAAAGAGAATATAACCAATAAGAAAGAAAATACATACTTACTCAAAGGAGGTATCTCTAGAAGTGGTAATATCAGGTGTTGAAGACGCTCTCTGCGTTGTACAGAAAATACGCGAACTAGAAAAACTGTAAAAAAAAAAAAAAAACCAGAACTTTTGGAAACGATTTGTCATGTTTACTGCATCGACTATTTATTGGAGAAAAAAAAAATAATATGGGTTAATGTTAAAGCAATTTCATATAAGGATTAATTGATACAAAATAACGGACTAAGATTAAAAAATCTGGTGCGGGCAACACACGACTTTCACTTACCGTTGTTAAAATCAATTAAAGAATGTTCAAATACAGTTAAAGATAAAAATTAGTGTGACTACTAAAGAATTAATTAAATTGAATTTCTATAGAAACATGTGTTTTATTAAAAAATCTATTATATTATTATCTAAAATAATTAGTTAGTTTTATCGGCTTTTCATCGCTCGCTATTAACTTCTAAAAGCTTGTGTATGAGATAATATTTTTTTCTAAAATCTCAAGCTTTCCAACGGTATATTATACATTTATATGTATATGTATATTACTGTCCTTATGTTCAAAAACAAGAAATTTCATTAAAAATATATTTTTCCTTTGGGTTTCGAATTCATTCAATTTATATACGAGTTTTCCATTAGTGGTAACAAGATAATAAAGTTATTTTAATATAATCAACAAAATTAAAGGTACTTTGGAGGAAGAAAATATCGGCATTTAAGCAGTGACCATTTTAATCAGAATGAAACCTACATGATATTAAAGTCCATTAAATTTTACATCGATATAGCGAGTTTAATCAAAATCGTCGGAACCGTTTTTGAGAAAATCGTAAAAAACTGCAAGGTATAAATAAAGTAGCTTTTCTGGTTAGCTGGTTTTGCCGAAAAAGTTTATGTAATATCTCGGGCGTATAGTTGTTTTAAATATGAAGTTTCAGTTTCACAGGAATTTTAGTTTTCGCCTAGGAGTTACCACACAGACCTTTGTGTGAAACACAGACCTTTTTGCGGGACTTAGTTATTTGGACTCAGGGAACCCTAAAACGTGTATTTTCGTTGAAAACTGGAATTCGAAAATTTGCACGATAGCAATACTTTCCATTACTATATATTTTATATATAGGTAAGTGAAAGTAAAAATACAGAATCAATAACAAAGGCATAGGTAACAGAAAGCGAAAAGTCTGACCCGAAGGAGAAAGATGTAACTAATACCGCCGGGGTACGAATTAAAAGAATATAAAAAAAAAATCTGGATTTAAATAAATTAAATTGGTTTAAAAATAAATTATTTAGAGATTTGTGAGTTTCTTGTGAAATTTTCTTAGTTATTTTTTATTTTAATAATCAGTTAGTTTTATCGGCTTTTTATCACTCTTTATTCAATTTTACAAGCTTGTGTATAAGATAATATATTTTATAAATTCTTGCTCTTGCAATCGGTATATCATACGTCTATATTACTTTTCTTATGGTCAAAAACAAAATTGGCGCGCTGGGCTTCATTGACAAGCCGCCAGGTTTCAACACCGTCAACATGAATTTACCTTTTCGGGAACCCAAAAAACAGTCAGTTTCATCACTCTCTATTACCCTTTACAATTCCGTGAATCAGATAATATATTTTCTAAAATCTTTAGCTATCCAACGGTATATCATACATCCATATTACTATTGTTGAGTTCAAAAACACAAAAAATGCATACAAAAATATTTGTTCAGTTTTCTCCTTTAGTTGTTTATCAAATTCGCTCAACGTGCACATTTAGCTGTTAATTATCAATGGTAACAAGGTAATATAATTATTTTTATAGAATCTACAAAATTAAAGGTACTTTAGAGAAGGAAAATTTAATATATCTGCATTTATGCCCCATCAGACTATTTCAATCAGGATGAAACCTACATGAAATTAAAGCCCATTAAATTATACATCAATTTAGCGAGTTTAATCAATATCGTTTAAGCCGTTTTGGAGAAAACCGTAGAAAGGTGCTAAATGTATGGGATAAATTAGGACTTCTGGTCAGCCAATTTTAGTGAAAAAGTTGCTGTAACATCTCGGGCGTATATTAGTTTTAAATATGAAATTTCAGTTCCGTACGACTTTTCGTTTTTGCGCTAGAGTTACCACACACAGACCTTTTGGTGGGACTTAGTTATTTCGACTCAGGGGACCCTAAGACGTGTATTTCCATTGAAAACTAGAATTCCTACATTTTCACGATCGCAATACTTTCCCTTAATATATATTTCTTATATAGGTAAGTGAAAGTAAAAAAAGTGTTAATTTATAAAAATAAAAGGGACTTCCTAAAGCTAAGATAATAGAAAAATTCTGGTTTTGTTTATTAAATATTATTATGCCGGTAAGCGAAAGCAAAAAGAAACAAAACAATGGAAACAACGTTTACATAAACTTACTGTATATATTACGTGTCATCAAAACAGATTTTGAATCAAATGACCTTCTCGAGTACGTCAGGTGATTCATCATTTGACCTTATCCGTTGTGCGTCAATTTTTGAGAGAATTTCCTAAAATATACGCTTGTTATATTTATTTTTTTTAATATATTTTTTATTGCGCAGCGGATGAAGCGAGAGGTACGATAAATTGTAAGCAGTTGTCATGAAACTAAATAAGGTTTTTAGTCGGACTTGCTAGAGCCATCTGGTGGTCTCATATATCTCGCCTTTAGGGTGGAGTGACGTTGGGGATGCGGGATGTTAGTCACGCAGTTAAGAACGGTAATTACACTGACGACTCTTTGCCTCCAACTTTACGATCTTCTGAAGTGTACACTTCTCAACTACTGTGTCATTTTGTTACACGGACAAAGCGATGTTACACAAACTATTTCTTTTATATAGTTAATTATCGTCTACTTATCTTTAAAATCCCCTAATGATTAATAGCTGCATTATACTAAATAGTGTGGCGGGCGTAACCCACGTCTTTCACTTACCTATGTTGTTAAAGTCATCTTAATTTAAAGGTTGACTTATAAACGTTTTTTATATCTGAATCTATTTAAGAGTTGCGATAAAATCAGATGGTTTATTAAATGATGCATTCTATTATTATTTGCAATAATCACATTTAACCACTTTTCATCACTCACCACTATTTTGGTACAAAAGATAAGAATTTTTCTAAAATCTTTAGTTTTCTAATGGTATATAATACATCTATGTTACTATTCTTGTATTCAGATAAGAAAAAAAAATGCTTTTGGTCTTTTCTCCTTTAGTTGTTCATCAAATTCGTTCAAGGTATATATTTAGCGGTTTTTATCATGGCTTACTAGAGGATACACTGTTTTTTTTAAATCTACAAAATTAAAAGTACTTAGAAAAAAAACAAAAAATATGCACTATATTAAAGCCTATTAAATTTTAAATCGACTTAGGGAGATATTAATTCGTTATAGCTGTTTTTGAGTGAATCTTTAAAAACGTGGGAAATGCTATTTATAAAGTGGCTCTTATGTTTGTCGATTTTGTTGGAAAATCTGCTGTAACTTCTTAGGCATAGGCATACGCTCCTTGAGGGCCTTTTCAGACATAGACGGCTGCCGTAAAAATGGCTTATCTGCCGTGCCGGTCGTTAATCCCCTCCCCTTTCACACGTACACGGCTGCCGTCCACTTATAGTTGCCGAGATAGGAAAATGTGTCGTACACGGCAGCTGCACGGCTGTTTTTCCTATCCGGTCGCTACACTGCTATAAAGAGGATTATAAACCGTCCCAACGGCAGCCGTGTATGTGTGCAACTCCAACTATGTCCCTATCTCAACGACCGTTTGGCCGGCTGATAAGCCTAGGATTATAAACCGTTTGGACGGCAGCCGTCTATGTGTGAAAAGGCCCTAAGTATGAAATTTCAGTTTTATGCAATTTATCGTTTTTGAGGTAGATTAGCCGCATTTACGCAGGCTTTTTTTTATGAGAAAGTTTTACTGGAGGGACGCTAAACTTACCAGAGCACTTATTTGTGTTTCTATATTTTTCCTTCTTAGTTAATCTTACAAACGGTTCTTCCTTTTTCTCAATTCGCTAAAAAACACAAGGTTGAAACACTACCCTTTGTTCTTCATCTATTGATCTGGTACTACTCTCGATCGCTTCTTTCCTTCCATACAAGAAAGTATTTTTTCTTTTTTTTTTCTTTCTCAGACTTTACTGTACTATATATTTCTATCCAAAAACATTTATTTTATTCAAACGGAATTGGTTCTAGAAATTTTAAATTGAAATGTTGGAGATTAAATATTTTACTGTTTGATAAAAATGAAGGATAATATAATTCAGGTGGCGGTCATAAAAGATTAGCATTCGTGCAGGAATATTGTCTGGTCCATAGTCGTTAGTACGGGATTACAAGATTGCAGTAAGTAGTTCGTCGTAAGTCACGTGAGAAAAGAAGAAACTGTCTGGATTGAAGCTATTGTTAGTAATATCAGGAGTTGTCGAAGAATTAGGAGCTGAGGATATAAAATGATTGTTGAGTTCGTCAGGCGAGACTTGGATGGAACTAAAGTTATTGGGCTCAGGAAAGGACAATTTTCTAAGGATTCTCCATTTAGATTTAGTATCAGGAGCATCGGGAAGGACAGAATGGATATGAAGGGATTTAGCGCGTCGCACTGGGTTTCATTACGGAGCTCTTTGAAAGACACATAGTCTTCTTGCAAACGAGTGCCTCGAAATCTACGTCTTACCGCTTTATTTACGTCTTCATCATATCCTTTATTTCGGGGGTGAGCCAAGGCACATTACGACGGCTTAAGTAAGGTTCTGGTTTTCGGAGGAGCATGAATGTCTAGTATGGATCGTAGGTGTGAGGTGAGATTGAAGACCATAGGATCAATGGAGTTGTCGGAGTATATCGTGTCCCGGTGGATTGAATCCAGATCATTTACTTTATACTTCATTATAGGTACTACTCTCGATTGCTTATAGGTACTATATATTTCTGTCCAAAAATATTTGTTTCATTCAGGAAATTGGTTTTAAAAGTTTGAAATTGAAATGTTAAAGATTAAATATTTTACCGTTAGATAAATATGAAGGATAATATAATTAAGGTAGCGGTCATAAAAGATTAACCGACGTTTTGACCCACGTTACGGGTCTTCACCAGGACTCCTTTGTTGAGGCACTGAAGCTGAATAAAACCAATTTATTATACATTTTTTTTTTTTGTTTTGCTATTTGCTAGTATTTTATGACCGCCACCTTAAAAACCTTTTATGAACACCTCAAAAACCTCTCCGCGGATAGATGCCTATTTTTACTTTCACTTACCTATATATGAAATATATAGTAATAAAAAGTATTGCGATCGAACATTTTTGAATTCCAGTTTTCACTGGAAATTCACGTTTTAGGGGGTACCCTTGAGTACAAATGACCAAGCCCCAAAAAAGGTCTGTGTTTGTGTGTGTGGTAACTCCTGGGCTAAAACTAAAATTGCTGTGTAACTGAAATTTCATATTTAAAACAACTATACGCCCGAGATATCACAGAAACTTTTTCGTTAAAATCAGCTAACCAGAACAGCTACTTTATACCTTGCATTTTGCAGTTTTTTTACGATTTTGATTAAACTTAACATGTAAATTTTTATGGGCTTAGATAATGTAAGTTTCATTCTGATTGAAATAGTCTGACAGAGCTTAAATGCCGATATTTCATACTTTTTTCCTCTAAAAGTACCTTTAATTTTGTAGAAATTAAAAAATAACAATATAATCTTGTTATCAACGATAAAAAATAGTTAAATATATAAGTTGAATGAATTCGATTTCTAACTAAAGGAGAAAACTGCAAAAATATTTTTTTAAAGTAATTTTTCGTTTTTTAACATAAAAACAGTAATATTGATGTATAATATACCGTTGTAAACCTTAAGATTCTAGAAAAAAAAATTATCTTATACCCAGACTTGTAAAGGTTAATAAAGAGTAATGCAAAGCCGATAAAAACTAACTGATTATTTTAGATAATAATATAATAGATTTTTTTATAAATCACATGTTTCGATAGAAATTCAATTTAATTAATTTTTTACTAGTTTCATTCATTTTTATCTCTAACTGTATTTGAAAATTCTTTAATGGATTTTAACAACGGCGGTAAGTAAAAGTCGTGTGTTGTCCACACCAGATTTTGTAATATTGGAAATGTATTTTGAGACTTAAGCTAGTGTTAAAATCTAATGTGGTAGATTTCAATATTTTATAATCATTTTGTAGGTTTTATTAATTCTTAACTCATGTTGAATTTCCATTGTTGAGCCGTTAAACAAATGGCGTTATTAAAGATTCAATGATATAAAGTTTTCTTTTTATGTTGCATATTGAAATTTGAAACTATGCATGGGTTTTATGTAGAATCGATAACCTTGCAGAGAGCTTTATCCTATATATGAAGCAGAAGGGGTCATCTCTGGGCAGAATCTAAACGAAATGGAAGCATATGTCTTATTGAATGTAGCTTAGAGGCTGTAATATTTCCCACTCATATCTCTCTTCCGAGTTAACTTAGTCCTCTTGACGTTTTCCTTATTGGATATATTCCAACTGTAATATTTGAGATCCACTCGAGGTCTATTTATTATTGTTTCTATTATCTATGTTTATCAAGAATAAAATCGATCATTTCTGTTTCCTTGCCACTTGTGTTATGACAAAATCTGTACCGGTGGTGTAGCTATTAGCATATAACCAGAAGTTAAAGAGTTAAGATATTAATATATTACTCTACACTTAAATGTTTAACTAAATTTTTTTTTTTTTTAGTGCCTGGCATTATACAGCTATATTTCTTAAGGGGTTCTCTCTCAACTCCATGGAGATAGGAAATAAAAAAGTACAGACCCCTTTATTCTTTTTTGGTCATACATACCCATACCCTGTCCCTTCTAGCTCGCGTAAGAGGGCTGGGTTTTTTTTTTTTTTTTTTTTTTTTTTTTTTTTACAATAAACAGCAATCATTATCTTCAGGTACATCTATTTACAAACATATTTATATAAGGGTTGTTTCACATAAAATGTCCGTTTTTATAGTTTCTGAAATACATAAAGGATTTTGCAGGTCTCTGTTGTTTTCTTCTGAATGTTTACATATTTAAAGTAAACAGTTACTAATCCTCTACCTTTGTATTATAAACATTATCTTACCAATCAATTACCCACTTTTTAGTATACCTCCAAATATGAGCATGGAAACACGCGATTTTCAGTAATAGTTTTGTACTTTAAGCTCGGCCATTCAGCAGCTGAGGCCGCTAGAAATATTTTCAAGGCGTTTGGGGAAGTGAGTGTTAATGAACGGAATGGTCCGTGAATGAACAGACCATTCGCCGTTGGTTTTCTAAGTTTTCAGCTTGGGATACCGACTTGGAAAACATGCCCCGAGGAAGACCTCCGTCCGTAATAGACAACGATGTTCTCAAACATACAGTAGAAGGAAACCTCTACCAAACAGTTTAAGGACTCTCAGCAGAACTGAATGCAAGTGGATCTACCGTTTCCAGACATTTAAAGTGTATTGGGAAAGTAAAAAAGCTCGATACATGGGTGCCTCATGATCTCATTGAGCGGCAGCAAGACCCCATGTTTCAAAACATACCATGCAAAAATTGAAAGAACTGGGCTACGAAGTTCTTCCGCACCCACCATATTCTCCCGACTTTTCTCCAACAGATTACCACCTGTTCAGGAATTTAGACAACTTCGTCAAAGTAAAACTTTTCAAAAATGATGATCAAGTGAAAAGTGCGTTTTCAGATTTTGTTTCACTTCAAAGCTCAGATTTTTTCAGTTCGGGGATAAAAAAGTTGGTATCACGTTGGGAAAAATGTGTAGAAAAAGAAGGTAAATACTTCGAATAAAATTATCTTGTTTTCATATCGTATTTTTAATAAAAATCCTTTACCTTGAAAACGGACATTTCATGTGACACAACCCATTGGTCTTGAATATAACATAATTAAAGAGAATTCTATAAAATAAAGAGATAAAGATAATATGTACAATAGAGGTAAGAAATTAAATAAAGACAAGCACTTGAGAACTGGTCAAGACTCAACACACAATGAAGAAGGTCTCTCCCCACTCCCGATTGTTTATATTTATGTACTATGGCCTGTCTTGGTTGAAAGCATATCAACAGCCTTCTTAGCTCTTGCGGTTTCAAATATTTCGAGTGACGTAAAACGGTGTTACCGATCCTGTGCAATGTTAGCTACTCGTTAAAGATCCGTATACTAATAAAATCTGAATAGGCAAAGTTTAGGACTCCTACTGTAGCATCGTCCGATTAGCCACTGCAGCATAACAGTGCGGATTAGGCTTTGGACGTTGGGTAGATTGGACGAATCTGTGTAGGAAAAATTGGGTGGTATCGCCAATGAACCTTTGTGTTTTGCTAAGCCTATTATTATTAGAATAAAGGAAAGAATTGTTATCAAATCCTATTTTTCTACGTAAATGCACCTTTACCACCGGGACGAATATCTACGTTTTTTTCGCGTGAGGCGTTTGCTTAGCTGTCTTAGCTGCTTACGCTTCGTGGAGCGGGGCGACACCGTTGCAAGTTCCCACCTATCTAACTCGAGATCGCAACAGTTCGCTAAATGCGAAATTGTGCCAGTTTTTACGTACACATACGAAGAAGATATTATGAAAACAATTAAAAATCATTCTTATATTGTCAGAATCGGGACTAAAAATATGAAAAAAAAATCAGACACAGTTAAGGAAAATTCTTAAAGAAGACTAATTAAATGAAATTAACCGATTAGAATTCTTTGAGGGGGGATGTTGAAGGTTAAAAAGTATTGTATTTAATAAATAAACCTTTATGCTTGTTAATTCCTACAAAATATAATTTTGAGAACAAATGAAATCAACTTATTTTCTGAGAACAAGTGATTCACCTTTGATGCACGTGGTCCCACGGTATAGAACGCGTTTAAGTGCCTCTAAGTCAACCTTTTCCAAATTAATATGTGTATTAATTATCATTGGAGTATATTGAAAGTCTAATTCAATAAAGAAGTCGCACGATACAAATTAATGTTTAACAAAGCCATTTTATTAAAAGGGTTTTCAAGGAAAATACACGTTTTAGGGTCCCCTGAGTCTAAATGACTAAGTTGCACGAATAGGTCTGTGTGTGTGGTGGTAAGTCTAGTCCGATATTGGAAAGTCGTACGAAACTGAAATTTCATATTTAAGGCGGTTTTAACGATGTAAAATTGTATTTGTTTTTAATTATCAAATGTGTTTCATTCTGACTGAAATTGTCTGACATAGTTTAGATGCCGATATATTAAATTTCCTGTAAAGTTCTTTTAAATTTGTAGATTCGAAGTAAATATCTTGTTAGCATTGATAAAAAAACTAGTTAATATATAAGTTAAACTATACCAAAATCCAACTAAAGGAGAAAAGAGCAAAATATTTTTGTATGCAATTTTTGTGGTTTTAAACATAAGAACATATATGAGAGAAGTTGGTTGAGGGTGCTGTCAATTTAACACACGTCACTGACGCCTTTCAGCTCACACAACCTCCCTGAAGAAGGTCTATAATTTAGGCCGAAACGTCGGCACCAATAAATTAAGTTTCCGCTTAATTGTTTGTTAAATTGACTGCACCCTCAACCAACTTCTCTCATATATATACACAGCCAACCATTGTCACTTCATGATAAGAACATATAATTTGTGTGTGTAAGATGTTGGAAGGCTAAAGATTTTAGAAATAATATTATATTATACCCAAAAGTTAATGGATATTGATGAAAGGCTAATAAAACTAACCGATTATTGTAGATACTAATAAAATATTTGTTTTTGTTTTTAATTTTATTTTAAGTTTCAAAAATATGTTTGCACCAAAACTCTAGATTGTAATTAAATCATGATAGATGAGTTATACGTTGTATTTTTTTTGTTTGGTTTTCTGCCAAATACACAAATTTAGTTTAATTATTTACGGATTTAAAACATATATGATGTAAATGACGCACTGATCATTAACTTTTTTTTTCTTTATTTATTTGGTTTTCCCCTTGATATCTGCTTGAATTATTTAAAAACCGATATGATCTATTTCAAACATATTGAAAATTTCGTTATTGAAGATAATGTTAAATAAAAAAAATGTTACGTGTTATTTATATTTCAATAAAATATGTTTTAAGATATATATGTTGTATTTAAATTTATGATATGATATTAATATTGCTTGATTTAATAATTAATTTATTATGTTTTGTTTTAGGTGAGCGAGGGAGAACTGCTGATAACCTGATTGCTTGATTTTATAGGTAATAATTTTAAGTGTTATTACTGTTAATCAAAAATTTATTTCATTTGGATTCAAAGCTGGCAGATTGCCCTAGGGTTTTTATAGAGTAAAAGCTCTTGCTTATGGATAGGTTGGTCGGTTTTTAAAAACCGATTTTTTTGGAGAAAATTATGAAAGATGAAAACCGGTTTTTTAGTAGATAATATCGGTTTTCAATGTATGAATAGCATTAAAAAAATCAGGCTTCAAAAACGATAAAGCCTAGTTCGGTTGCAAGTGAGAGGGTATTTTCTATTTTGGTGAATTTTTTTAATAAAAGTAAAGACACAGCTAAATAGCAAATCGATAGACATCCTCTGTTTTCTGAAATCATATTTCATTGAACAAAAAAATTGATAGAATATTTAAATTTGTATTAAAATTGCCCTGAATGGAAAATACTCGGTCCTTTGCTTAATTGTCTTTAAAACTAAAATTGATTTTAATAAGTATGTCTGCATAAACTTTAGTTACTCTTGTCTTTCGGCTTTGATTATAATTTACATTATATAATACACAGTTATATATTTTCTAATGGTTTTTGTTTATTCGAACTCGTTTCACTATTATAATAAAATTGACATCCGTATAGTGAAAATTATGCATAAACAACGAATAATTGTTTTTAAAGTTATTTAATCCAGGTCAACTATTATTTCTTTGTTCTACTAAATTGCATAAAAAAAATTTACTGTCAGTAAAATTGAACAGTAAATAATTTCAGTCAAAAACCGCTTTTAATCACTCTAAATTTTCTGTTAATTTTTTTTTTTTTTCGAATGACAGAATATTGGAGTAAACATTGTTTTACGTGGAAAATTCGAAACCTGTTTTCTAAAATGTCGGTTTTTGTATAAACCCTATGGAGTCTTCGATAGAGTTGTAAAATGGTGATTTCGATCCTTTGCCATGTAAGGTACTAGTTAAAGACAACAATCCTAATTAGGCCTGGATAGGCAAAATTTACGACTAAGTTACGTTAAATTAATGATTTATATTATATATTTGTATAATACTCTGTCCGTTTTTATGCATTATTCCGTTTTTATTAATATGAAAATAAAATAATAATTTAAGTATATGCCATGCTTATAGAAACACTAAATGTTCAATATAATTCTCTACCATTATGGATCGAAACGTTGGATAAAATAGACGTCAGAAAAAAAGAAGATTTGCATAAAATCTGTACGATTTATTAAAAGAGTTGTTAAATTGAATACATGCTTTAGATAAAAACATGTTAAGCATGGTATCCTTTTTGAAAAAACGAATATATTTAATGATAAATTGCTGAATTTCGTATACACTCAATTATGCAAGCACACAGAGGTATACCATCTGAATGCACATTTCCGAAAGATTAATTACGCATGGAAATGAATTGGCGACAACGTGTTTGATTTAACCCCTTTTAATGTGTGTCCTCTCCGGTGAATCAAATCCAAATTCAAACCAATAATCCATGACATTTAACATAATTCCTTATGTGAAAACATTATGGAACAATTTTTACTAATAGGAAAGGAGGCGTACAGCAAACCAAATTCTTAATATGTTTATTTAAATATAGAACTTTCTCTGGTTATAGTAATAAATAATATATATATTTTTTATTTTTTTCATTTACCTATATTTGAAATATATAGTAAGGGAAATTATTGCGATCGTGAAAATTTTCTAATTTCAGTTTTTACCGGAAATTCACGTTTTAGGTCCCCTGAGTCCAAATGACTAAGTCCCGCAAAAAGGTGATTATGGATGTATGGTATATGATGGCTTCTCGATGATACTAGAGAAACGATTAAAGTTAATTATGAACTGTTTTTTAAGTTTCTGTCTTTGGCACATCGAGGCGGTCTCATGTATCCCATCTTTATACCGATCTTTCCTCTTACCCGTAGGCAATATTTCCTTGGATCTTTCCTATACCAAACCATTAATTCACAACACCCTCCATATATCTACAATCTCCTACAGTTCACACCCTCAATTCACCCACTAGAGACTAGATCCCGTTTTTCCAACCTTTATATCTCTTCCCACAGAACAAAAATTTACGAATGCTCCTTTCTGGCCCGTTCTATTTTCTGGAATTCCCTTCCATCAAACATCCGCCATGCTCCTTCCCTTTCTACATTTAAATTGCTTCTTTTCCAGCACCTTCTAACATCCCAAAATGACGCTGCCTGACATATATTATAATTATGAAATATATTTTTATATATATTTTTTCCTTTCGTTCAATCTTTACAGTATTTGTTTAGTTTTTTATATCGTTATTTTTGTTACTAGAACATTTCATTTCTCAATTTGTATTTTTTATTTTTATTTATGTTTTAATTGTATTATCTTTCATTAATTATTGGTCTAATATAGATCCTTTATTATTTCAGAGTTAATGTTATGTTCAGAATACTAAGTACTAGTACAATGTTACAATTATTTTTGTTTTATTTAATTTTTTTTTTGTTTATTGTTAATTTGGATTCTGTTATCAACTCATATATTTCTCATTTTTTTCTTTCATAAATTAGCTTCTGAAGATTGTTTTTATTTTATTTATTTTGTTTTGTATACAAATTCATCAATTATTGTAAATAGTAGTTAATCATGTTCATCTTGTCTGTCGGCCAGACATATTGTTTATTTAAACTTTACAAAGCTGTTATTCTAAAGGGACCCAGTCCCAGAATAAAAATTATTTTCTATCTATCTATCTAAGGGAAATTATTGCGATCGTGAAAATTTTCGAATTTTAGTTTTTACCGAAAATTCACGTTTTAAAGTCGCCTGAGTCCAAAGTCCCGCAAAAAGGTATGTATGTCTGTATGTGGTAAGTCTAGCGCGAACGATATGTTGTACAAAACTAAAATGTCTTATTTTAAGAACGTGTATACCTGAGATGTTACAGCATTCATCAAAATCCGTTAACCAGAAGAGCCACTTTATACCATGCATTTTGAACGTTTTTACGATTTTCTCAAAAACGGCTGCAACGATTTTGATTAAACTCTCTATATTGATATCAAATTTAATGGGTTTTAATATCATGTAGGTTTTATTCTGATTGAAATAGTCTGACAGAGCTTAAATGCCGATTAATTTTAAACATTCCAAATGATTAACCATATCATCTTAATGACTTAGATGAAGAACGGCTAAGTATACAAGTTTGGCGAATTTGATGACTAACTAAAGTATAAAAGAGCAATACTATTTTTGGTTTTTTGAAATTAGAACATTGACGAATAGACGAACTTATTACTGATCAACAATTTAATATAGTTATATTATTTCATCTAAATCATATTTTTTCAATGGAAATAATACACGTTTTAAAGAAATCAACTTGAGATATTTTTTCAAATTGACTATATTTAATAGTTTTTAAATTGATTTTAACAGTCGAGGTAAGTGATAGTCTTGTTTTGCCCGCACCAGATTTTTATATTAAGACAAGACCAAAAAACTTCATGTATCATTTAATATTTCTTAAGTTAATGAGTTCATAAAAAATAATCTGGTGCGAGCAACACACGACTTTGACTTACCTCCGTTTTAAGAATTTTGAATTAAAGAATTTTGAAATACAGTAAAAGATAAAAATAAGTGAAATGGGTTTTATTAAAAAATCTATTTTATTATTATCTAAAATAATCACTTAGTTTAATCGGCTTTTCATCACACTCTAATAAATTTTAAAAACTCGTGTATTAGATAATATTTTTTCTAAAATCTTTAGCTTTCCAACGGTATATTACACATGTATATCACTTTTCTTATGTTCAAAAATAAAGAATTGCATTTAAAAAATATGTTTTCAGTTTTCTCCTTTAGTTAAATATAGATTCGTTCAACTTATATATTTACCTGTATTTTATCAGTGGTAACAAGATAATATAGTTAATTTTATAAAATCTACAAAATTAAAGGTACTTCAGAAGAAGAAAATTTAAAATATCGGCATTTAAGCCATGTCAGACCATTTTAATCAGAATGAAACCTATGATATAAAAGCTCATTAAATTTTACATCGATATAGCGAGTTTAATCAAAATCGACGGAACCGTTTTTGAGAAAATCGAAAAAAGGTGCAAAATGCTTAGTATAAAGTGGCTCTTCTGGTAAGCCTATTTTGATGAAAAAGGTTTTGTAACGTCTCGGGCCTCTATTGATCTTAAATATGATATTTCATTTTCATAGGACTTACCGTTTCAGCCCGGGAGTTACCACACACACACACACACACAGACCTTTTTGTGGGACTTGGTTATTCAGACTCAGGGGACCCTAAAATGTGTATTTCCGTTGAAAACTGGATATTATTTCTAACATATTATTTCTTAGTATTATGAGGTCAATTAGATGATAGTGGTCAAATGAGTTAGAATTTCTTCTTTTTGGTCTCTTTTCGAATGGCCGCCAATAAAATAAAAATTTTGGTAAATAGGTTTTTAGTAAAAAAAATTTTCATTGCTGGCTCACGGACTAAAATAACGACCTAAAAAATACAAATAATACTTTCCCTTATTAAATTTATAATTTATTTAGCCAACTTAAGTGACTAATGTGAAATACCTTGAAGGTAAAACCTAGTATCTAAGAAGACTCATTTTATTTTTATTTGTCTCATAATGGACTTAATAGCCTGGGGTGACTGATGTTATCACGGATATAATTTTCTTCATGAGCATGAATGCACGTAGCGTTGCATGTCACGATGCAGTTCACTTAGTGGGTATGCCGTGGGTCGAATGGGACTTTAGGAAGTTCGTGTGGCTACTTCTGAGCAGCCATTTGCTTTAGATGAATAAAATATCTGCATGATATCTTTTATATGTTTTAGTACTATCTTCGAATTGTTTTAAACATATCGTGAAAATGTTTTAGCATAATATAATTTATCGTAAAGTTACTCACAATCTCATTTCGCTTGCCAAACGATAGTTAGGCTATTAAATTCTCAGATTTCTAATTTAAATTTTTTCTGTTTGATACATCAAGTATTCTTTAGAATGTATAACGCCGGTGAGATTTAAAAAGTTATAAATATTTTATTTTAATTATACTTTTTATGGTATTAAATCTTACTTTAAATGATAATGATACTAAAATCAGTATCGTGAGCGACCTAGTATAATTATTATGAGAGTTAGGTCTACATCGCTAAAGTGCGACTGGCGTTTTCTACCAAAGATCACCTTCATACACTTCGAAATTTTACAGTAAGTTGTTTATTATAGTCCTGTAATAGTTTTGAAAAAATCTCTGAAATTACCCGCGTCGGTGTTAATTAGGAAGAGGGAAAGGAATAGAGAAAAGTTTTTTTATATTGATTCTTCGTGAATATCTCAAAAAGTATTTTATTTATCGTAAACATTTTAATGAAGAAACTTATAATATAAAATTTTGTTTCTTTTAGCTCTGGAAAAATTGTTCTTCAGTATTTTATTGTTTATAAATATTTTGGTGACGTGTACTAATTTAAAGGTTATATTCGTGGGATGTAACTATCATAATTTTTTTGACTTACCTTTATTTAGAATATATAGTAACGGAAAGTTTTGCGATCTTGGAAATTTTCAAGTTTTCGAATTTCATACATTTTGTACTTATATACGATTTCCTTACCGTTTTATCGATTTTGATTGAACTAGCAATATTGATGGAAAATTAATGTGCTTTTATTTAGCAACACCATAGGTCTCATTGTGATTGAAATTTTCTGACAGGGCTTAAATGCCGATATGTTAAATTGTTTTCCTCTAAAGTACCATTAATTTTTAGATTAGAAAATCATGTTGTTAGCACTGATAACAAAAAAAAAAAAAAATATTTGGGGTATTTATTTAATAATTAAGAATAACAGATTTTTTTTTTACTCTTTATTTGGTTTATGTGTCTTGCAACGTAAGCCCTCAAAATTTGAAAGAGGGGTAATTTTTTTAATTTGTTGTGTCGATTACAAAGGTTCATTATTGAAAATAATAAACCAAGACATGGAAACTTTAGTTTCTTTTCTTTTTTAATTTTTCAGGAAGTTTTTCCTAATATTACACAATTAAATAAGTACACCTTAACTTCCTTTTGTTAATTATTTATTTTATTTCATAATTGTTTGTATCATTCATCAACGTTTCGGGGTTCTTTCCCCATTCTCAAGACTTATTTTTCGAAAACACTTTCACACATATAATCCATTACTTGACTCCATAGCTTACTGCTATTCGTCTACATGCCAATGAGACTACCAGTAAGCCAATGGACACCCATGTAGACGAATAGCGGTAGGCTATGGAGTGAAGTAATGGATTATATGTGTGAATGTGTTTTTTTTTTTTAAATAAGTCTTGAGAATGGGGAAAGAACCCCGAAACGTTGATGAATGATGTAAACATTTATGAAATAAAATAAATAATTAACAAAAGGAAGTTAATGTGTGCTTATTTAAGTGTGCAATTTTCGAAACTTTAATGATAATTTGTAAATGATGTGATATTAAATAGATTGTTTTAAAAGAGAGTTGTTCTAATTTGGATATAATAATAAATTTGTACTCTTCGTGTGTAGTGTTCTTTAATTTATTTTAACAACAGAGGTAAGCGGAAATTGTGTGTTTTGTGTATTATTTTCAATTTTTCAAAACGTGTCATTGGAAAGCGTCATATCATTTATTGTTTTCTACCTCTTTGTTAGTTCCTGATATTCATACATTGTGTGAACCATATAAGATAGCTATGACGTAAACCACTAATGGATTCGGCCATTACCTCAGTGCATTATATTATATTTGGCAATAGATTACCAGGATATTGACAGACGTCAGTAGGAAACGGGTGACACTATTGGCCAATGACGTTTGACCTCCCTTTATCTGTAGTGCATCCATCCTCCTAACTTTATTTGTCTTCCTTCAAGGTATTTACCTGCGTTGGCTTCGTATGTGTTTCATATCCTTACCGAGAACTGTGTTACACGGTAGACACTCCAATAATTCCTGATTTATAAGATTAAAAATGACCGGTTTCTCGGTCACTGGGATACATTTGTCATTTTGGGTCAATTATTTATTTCTAACTATAGTGGAAGTTTATGATTTTTTTTTTTTTCGGTGGCGCGACAGGCCGTGTAGGCCCTGGGCCTCTCGTTGGAATCTGGTGGAAAAATACAAACGCGTTACTCGATGAAATTTTTGTAGGGTAGGGTCATCACTCCCTACGCCAATTTTTGTGAGTGGCCACCATTTGGCTCACGGGATTCACATACCCGGGGGGAGGCTGTGAGTGAATCCTCTTTAATTAAATGCTTGAAAAAGTCCCTCCGTGACTGGGATTCGAACCTACAACGTATGGAGTGAGAGACTAGCCACTCAGATACGGGCTCCCCTTATGATTATATAGATAATTTTATTAATGGATTTTTTTTTGTTTATTAAATACAAAATAAATGGAAACAGATAAAATGGAAAAAAAAATATATAAAGAAATTTAAAGATTGGGTTAGCTGGATGCGGAAGTAGACTCTGACATGTTTAGTTTTAGGATGGAAAAATATAGCCGTTTTTTTATTTATTTACTTAACGGAACTTTTATGTTACTAAGGCTAACCGGGCGATGCTACTTGGGGAATCACATGTTTTGTATTTAATTTACAACGAAAATATCATCAGTAAAATTATTTTTGTAATCATTAAGTTTTAGGACCACCATTTTGCATCCCCTCCGAAGGACGGCATAACCAACGATTGTTTACTCCTATTATAAAATGCTTGGGTCATCTGCCAATTTAGAATTCATAACCTTGGGCATAGTAGGCTGTTATGTAGCAACTACACCACAGGTGATCCCCCTATGGCAGCAGACAAGAAGAATATGCCTTTTATTTTATTTCATTTATTTATTTTTTTTTTTACAATAAAATTATAACATAAAGTTGGTTGTAGGTACAGTCATTGAAACACTTCAATTAAGTTCTTTATATCCTACCGTATCCCGTGACTGAGTGACTAGCGCGCTGGTCTCTCATACTACATGTTCTGAGTTCGAATCCCAGTCCCGGCGGGACTTTTATAAGGATGTAAAAAGTGGGGATTCACTCACAACCTCTCCCCCGGTTATGTTAGACCCGTCAGCCAAAGGGTGGCCACTCACAAAATTAGTCGTAGGGAGTGATGACCCTGCACTAAAAATTGCATCCTGAAACGTGAGTGTAAACTGGCAAGAGTTTACACCGCGAGGCCCAGGGCTTACACGGCCTGTCGCGCCACTGGAAAAAAAAAAAGAATTAAATAAAATAATCCTACCATATTATTATTATTCTCCGTAATTATTATTATTCTTTGTATATATAGTATGAATGTGGTCTCATATCAATATTATTATTGTTAATTTTGTAACAAATTGTAATATATCTCAATAAAAAAAAATATCCTACCTAAAGTCAAAATATTCTTTTATCATTATAATTATCATTTGAGAAAGATCAGTTAAAAAACTGTTTTTTTTTTTTGTTCTTTTTCTTACCATTTTTAGGGCTTAATTCCTTTGATCATCCGCCCCGAGTACAAAACCTGGCAACACTTTCATTTACCTCCGTTGTCAAAATCCATTTAGTATTTTTAAATACATTTAGAGACGAAAATAAATTGTTAGGGAATTAATTAAATTGAGTTTTACAAGCTTGTTTATAAGATAGTATTTTATCTTAAATCTTTAGCTTCCCAACGGTATACTTTACATGTGTATTACTTTTCTTATGTTCAAAAAGAAAAAATTGCATAAAAAAAATATATTTTTGCATTTTTATCTTTTAGTTGACTATTAAATTCATTCAACTTATATATTTACCTGGTTTTTTTTTTTTTTTTTTTTATCAATGATAACAAGATGATATGATTATTTTTATATAATATACAAAATTAAAGATACTTTCGAAGAAAGTATTAATTTTTTTTTTAAATCTACTTTAACGGGGCGGGGATAGAATATCAAAATATCAATAAAAGAGTTATCTAACCCCAAGGTTCGATGACGATAATATCAAACTCTCTTTTTCCCACAGCCACTGACCACCATCTAAGTCCAAATCCGTATATGGGGGTCTACCTACGCCTTGGTCTACCTCTTGGATGGACGCCTACTTGTCGGCTGTGCTCCTTCAACTTTTTTAGGAATTCGTTTGTAACTAAGGACGAACTTACAGTACATTTCATGCGTCGTGGTGATATCTCAATTATAGTGACATGACGTATGTCATTTCCGTGTTGTGTAACCTACTCAATTCTCCGTGAGCTCATCACTCCTCGCTTCAAATATTCTCTCTAATGCCTTATTCTCGAGAACCATAAGGCGTTGTACTCTCTCCGAAGGTAGTCACCGCGTTTCACATTCGTAGAATGTTTAATTTTCTAGTGATAGTACATTCTGTCATTGTAAAGGATAAGTTATGAATGGCTGTACAAAACAGCTAGGGAAATAATAGTTTAGTCGATTTTAATGTTTAGACTTATTTATAAAGCTGAGTACTTTGTAATTTTGAAAGTAAAAAAATCTGGTGCGCACAACACACGACTTTCACTTACCTTCGTTGTTAAAAATCAATTTAAGAATATTTAATGATGGAGTTTTTGTTGACCGTTAAAAAATTAGATGAGGAAGGTGGTTGGGGGTGCGGTCATTGAATAGAAACACACATTAAAACAAGTGCTATTTTAATTTTAATAATTAAAATAACACTTGTTTTAATGTGTGTTTCTATTTAATGACCGCACCGCCAACCATCTTCCTCATCTAAGAATTTTTAAATACATTTAAAGATACAAATAAATTGTTAAAGAATTTATTATTTTGAATTTCAATAGAAACATGTGTTTTATTAAATAATCAATTATATTTTTATTTACAACAACCAGTTAGTTTTATCGGCTTTTCATCACTCTCCATTAACCTTTAAAATTCCGTTAATTAAATAACATTTTTAGCTATCCAACGATATGCTACACATCTATATTAATATTCGTGTGTTCAAAAACAAATAAAATTGCATTAAAAATATGTTTGCTCTTTTCTCCTTTAGTCGATTATCAAATTCGTTCTACTTACATATTTGCCCATTATTTATCAATTCTAATAAGATAATGTACAAAATTGTTTGAAATCTACAAAATTAAAGGTACTTTGGAGGAAGAAAATTTAAAATACCGGCATTTAAGCCCTGTCGTACTATTTTAATCAGAATGAAACCTGCATGATATTAAACCCATTAAATTTTACGTCGATATAGGGAGTTTGATCAAACTCATTAGAGCCGTTTTTGAGAAAATCGTAATAATAATAATAATAGACTTACCGAACCCGAAGGTTCGATGCCGATACCACTAAATTCAGTCTATACAGACTCGTCCAATGTTCACCGTTCAAGCCCAAGCCCCCGAGATCAGCCTTAACGCAACCCTCCCATCAACGCTTCGGCCTACCTTTCGGACGCCTTCCAGTCGGATTAGCGAATACCAACTTTCTCGGAATCTGTTCTTCACCGAGCCCAACAATTTGACTCGCCCATTTGAGTCTCCGCGATGCTATCAACTCAATTTATTCACAGGGTATAAGCTCCGCAGTTCCGCCTTGTTTAACCTTCTAAAGTCCCCAGTGGCCTCATCTCTCTTCGGACCAAATATTTTACGCAATACCTTATTTTCAAAAACCTTAAGCCGTTGTTCACCCTTCAAAGTAAGCGGCCACGTTTCACATCTGTAAAGAACCGTTGGAAGAATAATCGTTTTATAAATTCTAATCTTTAAGTTTTTAGACAGAAGCCGCGAACTAAGTAATTTAGCAACTGAATAATAGCACGCATTTCCCACCTTTAACCGAGACTTTATTTCTTCCTGAATTTTATTTTTTCTCGTTATCATTGAACCAAGTACTTGAATTTCTCTACTTGTTCAAAAGTATGCCCTGATATATCAATATCACTAAGATCGCCACCGTTTCCGCTACTAATCATATATTTCGTCTCATCGGTATTTATTTAAGCTAATAAGTAGTATAAATGTATATTTTTTTTTTCGCTTAGCGCGACAGGCTTTTTAGATCCTTGGTCGCGCAATAAAGTTTCCTAGGGTTTCACACTCTAATTCTCGATGTTTTATAGGGTAGAGTGATCACTCACACTGCCTTGTTTTTGTGATATATCAAATAAATTTTTTTATTTTAGTACCAATTCGTCCATTTAAATAATTCAAGGGACAGATGTTACAATACAGTTGACACTCAAGAAACTCGTGAACTTTCTTCGAAATTAGTTCTGAAGTTTGGGAAGAACACCACAAAAGGAGTTTTGCTTTTAAAGATTCAGTAGAGTTTTGGATTCATCAGACCATAGAACATAAAATATTTAAATCACTTCTTCATTCTCAAAGCCACAGCGCAATTCGTAAAATAATGTTATCTCTATCGAGTCTTATTTCACTCATTTACGTAAGGTTTATTATGAATGAAAAGAAAACAAACAAACAAAAAACTATGACATCATTAAGAACTTAAGCTATGATTTCTGCGTGTGTTATCTAGTTCTTATCTTGTCAACAATAATTTTATAGAACTAATAAAGGGATGGATCAATTTGTTATGTTATTGCGTATGTTAATCTTAGCTCTCTATCTCTATGAATCCGCTTGCCCTGATGTAAGCTCACAATATTGAGGCGAAACGTTGACAAAAATCTAATAAAACATAAAAAGTAACTACAAATGAACAGTTAAGTATTCGCCTCGATAATTGTACACTCAAACATTAAATAAGGATATATGTAATTGAGTTAGTCATTTGGGGAATATCTTATCTCTATAAATCCGAAGTTATTTGGTGTAAGATTTCCTTCTCATACGTTCGTTTAATTTTTTTTTTTTACCTTTTTATTCTCATTAATATATATATATATATATATATATATATATATATATATATATATATATATATATATATACTATTTCCTTGAGGATAAAACCTATAGATGGTTCGGGTGGAGGTCGATAAAGATTGAAAATTTTTTTTTTTTTTTTTTTTTTTTTATTCGTATATATTACAATTTGTCGTAATAGACAATAATAATAGTGCTACAGGATCTCATTCATACAATATTTACAATATAAACAAAAGGAAAGTCAAATTACATAAAATAAAATCAAAATAAATAAACGTATACAATAACAAAACTTATAGACAAAATAAATACAAATAAATGAAGTTAACAAATAAATAAACAAAACATGTCACATTCATACCTATGTACAATATTTACAATCAGCTCGGGAACCCCAGACGGGACTTGTCCCCCCACTTGTGGAAGGACAAGTAGAGTCTAAAGGATCCCAGCGCCTCCCTCTCAGCCGCATCACTGGTAAGAGCCAGCGGAAGCTAAGTGAGGGCGCCACAGCCACAATCACACCGCACATAAGAGGAGAATCTGACCAGTGTCAGAACTCCAGAATAGATTTTTACAATATGTCTCGGGGCCACTGCCGTTTCAACCTTCTAGGAGGGTTGTATGGATGAGTGGAGCTGGATAGGGATTGTGCTAGAGGATTAGGATGATGAATGAGGTTCTGGTGGAATTTGGAAAATTTAGATGGAATCAGGTCTGAAATAAATGGAACATTAAGGTCGTGGTGTAAGGTATAGTTGGAGACATAATAAGGAGCATTTACTATTGTTCGGAGGACTTTGGATTGAAAGGATTGAATGCGTTTGATGTTAGAACGTTTAGCTGTCCCCCACAGTTCAAGTCCGTAGGTCCAGATTGGCTTCAGTATTGTCTTGTAAAGTAATAATTTGTTGTCAACTGTAAGCTTAGATTTTCTGTTTAGTAGTCTGTATAACTGTCCGAATCGTCTGTTAAGTTCTTTTCGTTTAAGTCTTGTATGTGGGTTCCACGTCAATCTTTTGTCTAGTAGTAAGCCAAGATACCGGACTGTGTCTGAGGAAGGAAGCGGTATGGAATTGAAATGAACCATTGGACAGGATTTGCGTCGAAGGGTGAAGGTGACGTGGGTGCATTTGCTTTCATTAACCTTAATACGCCAAGCATTACACCATTCCTCGATAAGACAAAGGTGTCTTTGCAGGATTAAGGATGCTATTTCAGGATCGGAATTGGATGATAGGATGGCGGTGTCATCTGCAAATGTTGCCAGAAAGGTGTCAGGATGATTAGGAATATCAGCAGTGTAAAGGATGTAGAGGACGGGTCCCAAGACGCTGCCTTGAGGAACACCGGCCTCAATGGGATAAAAGTTAGAAAATTCTTCACCACAGCGAACTCGGAAGGAGCGGTTTGAGAGATAGGATCGTAGAATGAGGTATAGAGACTGGGGTAAATGCGTTTTAAGCTTGAAGAGTAATCCGGTGTGCCATACCCGGTCAAAAGCTTGCGCTATGTCCAGAAACGCACCAGAACAATACTCTTTGCATTCAAGGGCTGAAGAAATATGGTCTACAACTCGGAGTCCTTGTTGAACAGTGGAATGATGAGCACGGAAACCAAACTGATGGGAAGGAAGATTTTGTGATTCTAATATAGGCAGGATTCGTTTTAGAAGGAGTTTTTCAAAGACTTTTGAGAGGATGGGGAGTAGACTAATAGGTCTGTAGGATGAAGTGTTGCTGGAAGGTTTACCTGGTTTTAGGAAGAGAATGATTGTGGAATGTTTCCACAAGAGAGGAAAATAGGTGGTGCGAAGGATGTAGTTGTAGATATAGGTAAGGAATATAATAGCTTTCTGCGGAAGTTGACGGAGGATCTGGGGAGTAAGGAGATCATGTCCAGGAGATTTACGGAGGGTCAGTTTCTGGAGAAGATATTTAACCTCAGAGGGATTAATAGCTGTAGGAGGTAGTGAAAGAGGTATTGGTGACAAAAGGAAGTCTTGTACTTCTGCGGTATGATTGCTTTGGGATTCCGGGTGAGGAGTGAATACTTTGGAGAGGTGTGTGGCGAATTCCTCGGCTTTATCTTCATCAGACGCAGCCCAGGAATCATCACCACGCCGGAGAGGATGGGAAACTTGATGGGATTTTAAAATCTTCTTCGTGACATTCCACAGGGAATTATCACTAGCTGACAGAGAGGAGAGGTAGGAATTAAAGGACTGGGAACGGAAGGTCGCCAACTCCTGCTTCAATTGTCTACAATAGAAGTTATAGGAGCGGCGATCTGTTGGGTGTCGGGTGCGCTGCCATAATGATCTGGCACGGCGCTTTGCATGGATTAGGTCTGCAAGGTGTTGAGGCAAATGGTTTTCGTGAGGAGTTATATTGGAGTGCTTAGGATAGGAGGCAGTCCAGACAGCTTGCTGAATGGCGGTGGTGAAGGAGTAGACGGAATCGTCAAGGTCTTCTGGGGTTTTGAGGGTCGCTCTGAGGTTAATATTATCGGTCAGGATTTGGCGAAATAGGTTCCAGTTGACAGGGCCTCGGATAAATGACGGTGGGATAGGTTTTGGAATTGGAGTGAGAGATACTTTTAGGATCAGTGGACTATGGTCTGAGGATAGTTCATCAAGTCGAGCTACACATAAGTTGAGGGAGCCTAATTCGCTGTGAATGAAGAAGTCAAGGATGTCAGGATTACGGTTGGGATCGGTTGGCCAGTAGGTAGGGGAATCAGGAGGTAAGAGATTGAAATGACGGGAGTTGAGTGCAGACAGCAAATTTCGTCCACGAGAATTCGTGGTTCTCGAACCCCACTTTTGATGCTTGGCATTTAAGTCTGCACCCAGAATGAAATGATTTCCTAAGGAATTTAGAAAGGATACAAATTCGGTGTTGGAAATGGAATGTTTGGGAGGGCAATATGCTGATGTAAGGGTTACCGGAAAGGAAAAAGTTTTGATTACTATGGCTGTGGCTTGTAGGAAATCATAGGTAGGAAGTGGGAGTAAGTGATGAGAGAGGGACTGGTGCACAATGACAGCAGTACCGGCATGGGCTTTGCCGTCTGGGTGGTCCGTACGGTATGTTACGTATTGAGGTATTTTGAAGAACTGTTTAGTGGTTAGTCTAGTTTCAGTAATAAGTGCTACGTCAACGTTTTTGTCTTGCAATAAAGCTGTAAGTTCGTCAGTATGATTTCTAACACCATTCGCATTCCATAGGAGAATGGATAAGGAGTTAGGTGAAGTCATTTAAGGATTTTTTAAGGAAGGGATTAAGTTTGATACAAGATTAGTAAGTAGTGATATTAGCGGCATAACGAGGGATTTGATTTCAGTGATGAAGGATGTCATCAAACTTGTAAGGTCTGAGACATTTGATGGAGGAGGAATATGAGAAATTTGATGCGGATGAGGTTTTTGAGGGTTGGGTAAATTTTGAGGAATAGCTGGTTGTGGAACGGGTTGAGGATTTTGAAGTGTGCGTTGTTCCGGCAGGGCCTCGGCCTCTTTGTTCTGGTTCCCACCTCCAAGTAGGTGGGCAAATGTAACATTGAAATCAATTGTTTTTGAAGGTTGTCTTCTGCTTCTGATCGGTTCAGCTGTTTCATCCAGATTCTGAGGTTTTTGGTATCTGCTTTTGAGGTTCTTGTAGACTTGACATCCCTTGTAGCTAGCCGGGTGGTCCTTGAGGCACAAAGCACAAACAGCGGGTGTTGATCTTGGTCTTGTACACTCTTCTGACTTATGTTGTTCACCGCATTTCACACAGCGTGGTATGTGGTGACAATAACTTCTGGTATGACCATATGCCTGACAATTGTGGCACTGAACTATTTCTTTCTTAGTGTAAGGTTTTTCAACTCTTACACTAGTATAGTATAATCTATTGAGGTCATAAATTTTTTCAACTCCTGCTGATGGTTCCAAGTCCACAAAGAATAGAGGCAGTGGAATTTTATCTTTTAGGACGTTGGTGACTTGTCGCACTTTATAGCCTATCTCCGTCAGTTCTTCTTGGATAGCTGCTGCTGGTGTCGAAGGGTGTAGGTTTCTAATTACAACCCTTAAAGCTCTCTCCTGGCGTAACTGATATGTATGAAAATCAGCTTTGGTCTCAGTCAGATATTTTACTATTTTTCTGTAGGTTTCGGCGGTAGTCGGGGATATTTTAGTATCACTGGTTCTACTTATACAATAATAACTGTTAGGATCGGTTAATTTGTTTAGATGCGCACACAGTAGTTGAAAGTTTTTAATATTTTTAACAAATATTGGTGGAGGTTGTGGTTCTTTTGGTATATGAGAAGATTCCATTGTTTCTTTTTCAATTTGAAGGATCTGAAATGGGTTCGGTGTAAAAAACGGCGATTCTTCAGTTAATCCTTGTGATGATGTGCTAGGCTGTGGTTCAGATCCCAAAGAGGTAGCTGAAGCAGTCGCTGGTGGAATCATTTTTTTATTATTATCACGGCGAGGTCTCTGTTTTGTAGGAGACGAGTTTGAACCTGCAGATCTAGATCTTTTACTTGTAACTTTCGAGGACATCACTTGATGAAAATATCGCATTGATTAAAAAAAATAATAATATATATAATGGAATAAGAATAAGAAGGAAAAAAAATAAATAAAAGAAAGATAAGGAAAAGAAAAGCAAGCCCGAGCTTGCCGAGCCAGCGGTTATCATCGAGCGCATCAGCTGTTCTCAGATTGAAAAATAGTGAAAAATTTATTCGCCACAATAGCTATTAGGTTTTTATTTAAAGTAAACAGTTACTAATCCTCTACCTTTGAATTATAAACATTTGCTTCCCAATCAATTACCCACTTTTTAGTATAACTCCAAATATGAACATGGAAACATGCGATTTTCGAGTAATATTTTTGTACAAGTTTAAACTCGGCCATTCAGCAGCTGAGGCCGCTAGAAATATTTGTAAGGCGTTTGGAAAAGGGAGTGTTAATGAACGGACCATTCGCCGTTGGTTTGCTAAGTTTTCAGCTGGGGATACCGACTTGGAAACCTTGCCCCGAGGAAGACCTCCGTCTGTAATAGACAACGAAAAAATACAGTAGAAGGAAACCCCTACCAAACAGTTAAAGGACTCTCAGCACAACTAAATGCAAGTGTATCTACCGTTTCCAGACATTTAAAGTGTATTGGGAAAGTAAAAAGTCTCGATACATGGTACCTCATGGTCTCACTGAGCGGCAGCAAGACCCTATGTTTAAAAACATACCGTGCAAAAATTAAAAAAACTGGGCTACGAAGTTCATCAGCACCCACCATATTCTCCCGACTTGTCTCCAACAGATTACCACCAGTTCAGGAATTTAGAAAACTTCGTCAAAGGAAAACTTTTTGAAAATGATGATCAAGTGAAAAGTGCGTTTTCAGATGTTTTATCACTTCAAAGCTCAGAATTTTTCAATTTCGAGATAAAAAAAGTTGGTGTCACGCTGGGAAAAATGTGTAGAAAAACAATGTAAATACTCCGAATAAAATTTTATTGTTTTCATATCGTATTTTTAATAAAAATCCTTTACCTTTAAAACGGACATTTCATGTGACACAACCCAATAGTTATTTATTATCCACAGTATATATATCTATATTTTTTTTTCTGGTCATCTGTGATTGCTAGGTAGGCAATGCACGTTCAAAACACTCAGCCACTCAGTCCCTCTAAATATAGCACGGGACCAACAACAGCTAAGGATACAAACCTAAATATAAATACTACAGCTTATCTTTGTTTTTAAAAAGTTTTACAAAATTATACAATGGAAAAACAAAACAATATATAATATAATATAATATATAATATTGTTATATATAATATATATGACAATATATATAATTTTTAACAGAAAATTATAAACACTAGAATCTGAGGTATGTAAAATATCCATGAGGTATATAAAAATAAAATAAAATAAATAAATAAAAAAACAAAATCCATAAGTGTTATAAACGAAAAGAAAAATATACAGTAAATAAAGTAAGCAAACTATAACTTAAGGAGACGGAAGATGTTGGCATACGAGGGAGAGATTATTTCTTTGTTTGTTTTATGATTGACGGGTTCTCGATCTTTTTCCATATGGATATATGTAGCTTTGGAGAGGAGTCGCTTTTTGTAGTTAGGTTAGGTGGCTAGGATTTCAAGAGTATCAAAATCAAAATGATGGTCAAGGGATATAGCGTGTACGGATAATTAATCGGAACATCATTTTTATTTTGATAATCCTGAAATCCTAGCCACCGTACCTAACTAAAAAATGCGACTCCTCTCCGAAGCTAGACACATCCATATGGAAAAAGATCGAGTACCCGTCAATCATAAAACAAAGAAATAAACTGATGATGGCTCACAAGCCGAGACGTTGGCAAAATTAATAATATTTAAAAAAAAAAAAACTGACTCCTGATTATTCCACCTATGATATATATTGGGTTGTGTCACATGAATTGTCCGTTTTCAAGGTAAAGGATTTTTATTAAAAATACGATATGAAAACAAGCTAATTTTATTCGAAGTATTTACCTTCTTTTTTTACACATTTTTCCCAACGTGACACCAATTTTTTTATCCCCGAACTGAAAAACTCTGAGCTTTGAAGTGAAACAAAATCTGAAAACTCACTTTTCACTTGATCAACATTTTCAAAAATTTTTCCTTTGACGAAGCTGTCTAAATTCCTGAACAGATGGTAATCTGTTGGGGACAAGTCGGGTGAATATGGTGGGTGCGGAAGAACTTCGAAGCCCAGTTCTTTCAATTTTTGCACCCTATGTAAATAGGGTCTTGCTGCCGTTTAGTGAGATCATGAAATACCCATGTATCGAGCTTTTTTACTTCCCCAATACACTTTAAATGTCTGGAAACGGTAGATGCACTTGCATTCAGTTCTGCTGAGAGTCCTTAAACTGTTTGTTAGGGGTTTCCTTCTACTGTAAGTTTGAGGACATCGTTATCTATTACGGACGGAGGTCTTACGGAGGTCTAGGCTGCTGAATTGCCGAGTTTAAACTCGTACAAAAATATTACTCGAAAATCGCGTGTTTTCATGTTCATATTTGGAAGTATACTAAAAAGTGGGTAATAATTGATTGGGATGCTAATGTTTATAATACAAAGGTAGAGGATTAGTAATTGTTTACTTTAAATATGTAAACATCCGGAAGAAAACAACAGACCTGCAAAATCCTTTATGTATTTCAGAAACTAAAAAAACGGACATTTCATGTGAAACAACTGCCTATACAATAAATAAGTATTTATTTTACGTGAAGTGAATCCAAAAATACGTATGATATAAATGCAATAAAGTAAAAATGCTAAATTACTATTATGGTCCTGAAATAGTCCTGTGTAGAAGCTATCCAATGATTTAGTTACGTAACTCTTCAATGTTTATTTATTAGTAGGACTCGAGGCCTCATTTCAGACGCTACGGAGCATTATCATGAATAAATGGATATGAAAGGTTATAGGAAAGCGGGTTTGTGCGTGCTGGTAGTTTAGTATTATAGTGTATTTATTTCTGGGTATAGATGATCATCTATGGATGATTATTATTATTAGGAACAATTAAAGAGCATTGAGGATTTTGATGGTTTAGTGGACCCCGTAGCTTGGATCTATGTCATAGGTCAAATTAATCACATCTTGGAATTTCTGGATGTTTTATGGGTCTTTTATACCCATCGTTCCCAATTGTAGGGCCAGGTTTTAGGCAATGTTTTAAAATCTTGCAATAAAAATTGGAATAACATTTGACTTATTTCCGCTTCATATTTTAGCATCATGAAGTCTTTACAGTGAAATAGTTATGAAATAGGTCAGGTTTTCCTTTCTCTAACCTCGTACGTTCTGTTAAATTTCGTTACTCCTATCGATCATTGGCCGCCATAACTCCTACGGTTGTCATAACGCTGAAAGGAATTTACTAAACAGTTGCAGATCCGCCGAAAGCGGAAAGGATATTGGTAGATATTCAATACTGGGATATTGAATCCCCTTCCATATACGCCGCGGGCTGTAGTCCTTGAAACGGGAGAATAGCGAGCTGTGACGCTAAGGACGTGTTACGTTGAGGACGCACTTCTGCGTCAATTGTGAACCGTCACACGCTCATTGAGGGGCGTCACATATTTATGAGATTGCGTAATGGGATAAAATATTTCAATAATGCCAAAATACTTTTAATTTTGAATATTCAATAGTTGACCGTTCAATGGATATGAATAAAGAGTTGATTTGGGTAGTGATTAAAAAAAAAACTGTGGGCTCAATACATATAGCGATTCGTACTGTCAACTTTGTAGACAGGCCTACGTTAGTGCAATGAGGTGATCAGGTCGAGACCATGGTCAGCCGCCAGGTTTTGTCTCCAATTTCTAGGTACTTATTTCGTGGACTCTTGAGTGTGCCGCATGAGGGTCTCCGTACTCCTTAAAGCAGTGGTTCCCAACCAAAAATTGTTCGTGGATCCCTTAATTCTATCAGTACAGTGACAAGAAACTCTATATTAAGAGTCGATTGTAAATATATAATAATAATGAAATTCTTTATTTATTCTGGAACAAGTCCCTTTAGAATAATATTACAGAAAAACAAAATTACAGCTTCAGTGTCTTAGAGTGCAAACCAAAAAATACAAGAAAATGAATAATAGTAATAAATGAATAGATGGCTTCTTATAAGAATTTAGAAAAACAAACAAAACAAATTTGACAAGAATAAATAAATATATGTTCATATATAAAGTACAAAAGGAATTTAAAATGCTTGTGAAAATGTGTGAAATAATATTCATAAATCTTTAAGTACAATACAAAGTAAAATATGGTAATTTTTTTTTCTGCTCCATTTACCGGTTTTTATTGAATATTGCTAGTCTGTTGGGATCCTTTGAAAATTGGGTAGACAGGAAGTATTTGAACAAACGGGATTTGAAGGTCGGGAAAGTTTTGGAATAGGTGCTACATCATATGTTTCTTTTAAAACTTTTTAACTTGATTATTTTTGCATTGAAATCTTATTTTAGGTTTTGAAAGAAGCACGTTTTACTATGCTTTAGATTGAAATTAAATATGATATCAATAATCTCCTTGAGGAATTCGATTATATATATATAAGTTTGTGTTGTTCTTAGGTTTCATTCAATGAATAAACAATTTTATCTATGCGACGTTTCGAGAATTTATTGTTCTCATAATCATGCCTTAACAGTGGAAAAAAAACAGAACATTAATATTATTATACAATAATTAATATATGTAATATATTAATATATATAATAATATTAATGTTCTGTTTTTTTTTCCACTGTTAAGGCATGATTATGAGAACAATAAATTCTCGAAACGTCGCATAGATAAAATTGTTTATTCATTGACTGAAACCTAAGAACAACACAAACTTAAATTATCAACAGTCGAGAACTGATCAAACTATATATATATATACACACACACACACACATCGATCCTCAATCCTATGGGATTCTATCCCTCCTTCCATCCGTCACTTTAACACTCTTTCTACTTTCAAATCCCGCATATTTAATCACTAAATGAATATCCAGGCTCGATTGTAAATAAGCTTTCTTTTTTGTAGTTATTTTTTCTTATTTTATATCAGTAATTATTAATTTGTTTATATGTATTGTTTGTTTGTTTATTCGTTTATTGTCACTTTATGCTGCTGTGGCTAATCGGACGATGCTAAAGTGGGAGTCCTAAATTTTGCCTATCCAGGTTTTATTAGGATAGGGATCTTTAACGATTACCTGACATCGCACAGGCTCGGGACCATCTTTTAACGTCCCCTCCGAAGGACGGCATAACTGAGGATTTTTTACTCCCATTAAAAAATCCTAGGGCCACCCGCAGGTTTAAACCCGCGACCTTAGGCATAGAAAGCTGTTATGCTAGCAACTACGCTATGGGTGACCCCTGTTTATATGTATTTAATTTAATCTAAGACTCCAAAGCATATATTGTACATTCTGTATATTTTATTCTAAAGGGACATGTCCCAGGATAATAGAGAATTTATTTATTGATATATATATATATATTTTTTTTTTTTTTTTTTCATTCTATACTTCATTAATCCGCCTGTCCGTCCGTAAACTCAATTTCTCCTTGACTGTATAGATAGACACCCATCTATTGCTTTTCCCAGTCAGATAGAAATTTTCATTTTCTCTCTTACATTGCCTCGTTTATCTTTTTCCTTAAGCATTCTAATGAAAATTCAACCTTAGTGACAGAGCTGCGTGATAGGAAAACTAATTAACACCCATTTATGTCAATTTCATTTTCATTATATCTTTATTAAAATAATAATAACGTAGAAATAATAAAGCTTTTCAGTAGTATCATTAATGATTAAGTTAGCCGAGCTGAGTTTTGATGATACGTCATGGAAATCATCTTTCGATAGAAAACACAATCAAAGCAGTATCGATTTAATTGCTCTTTGCTAAATAATTAAACTTGGAAGCTACACAAAGCTAATTGCAATATTCAGCAAGGTAATTAATTAATTTAGCCGTTATACCTTTCCTTCTGTTCCGTTATCGGCATCGGCCAGTCCTATTTGAAGTCATCTCTTATCTAAATGCTCTAATTCGATGATCGTATGTTTTAAATGGAATAGCGCTATTAACGTTATTATTAATTTAGTCTTTGTTTATGTTATACTCCTGATCGGTAACCTTATATATGCCGCGTTGGATTGCTTATTGAGATTGGCTGGTAATCATACAATATATTATTATATAATTATTATTCCCTTTTAACATGTTAAGATCAAAAGGATCGAATCCTCGTCACATTTTCCTGCACGGTTTATTCTGTTGAACAGGTTGAAAATTGACAGATTTAGTCCATCTTATGAATGAATGTATGAATGAATAAAGCCTCTATTGCTAGGATAACATTTAAATTATAATATTTACTTTTAGTTCTAATATAAATGAAAAAAAATATAATGCTAAGTGAAAAATAATAATAATAATAATGTATATACTTGATAAATGAAAACAAAAACTATATAACTAATGTTCCTTAATTGCTTACTATATTTACAAAAAATTATCCCTACAGGCCTCTCCTTACGGAGGTGATGGTCTAACTTGACCAAACCTATTGGGAAGTGGAGTTGACAATTTCTTTCCTAAGGTTCTTCCATTTATCCTTATCTCTCGCTGTTCGCATCCAATTAGTTCCGACAGCTAGCTTCAGGGTATCTCTCCATCGTCTACATTGTCGACGATTCCTTACGCATAGTAAGGCTTTTGATTTTGTCTCTCTTCCTGTAGTGCAACATGCTTCTTAGGATAGAGTTTTGCCATACGCTTAACCTGAATTCCTCCTTCTTTGTTAATTCCCATGTTTGCCATTCATATATAATTGAAGGGAGAATACAGGTATCAAACATTACTTTCTTAGCTTCTAAACTAAAGTTTCCCTTCATTACTTCTTTTAGGAGCCAGTATTTTTTCCATCCCACCGTTATTCTTCTTTGCACTTCTTTTGCCATCCGGTTATGAAAAGATACGAGTTGTCCGAGGTAGACGAATTCGTCCACACACCCTAACGCTACATTATTAATTCTTATTTCCTTTACTATTCGTCATCAGTACCGTTTTAGAATAGTTTGGGACCAGACCTGCTTCTGCGCTGTGGATTAGGAGAATTTCTAACATAGTTTTCATCTCATCAACATTATCCGAAATCAGTACTAAATCATCTACAAATTAGTCCATCTTATATCCAATTTAAATATATTTTTTTTTTTTTTGGCACCCAGGACTGCTTTACAAGCTCCGTAAATTCCTCCCTCCTACATACTACTTCATTATCCCGTTTTACCTCTCTGAAAGGTCCTTCGAAATAAACCAAAATAGCTTTGGGCCTCTACTAAACCATCAAATTTCCACTTTAACCCTCTAGTTTCCAGCCTTGCTTCCTCTTCCATTCCTGACATTCCTCCGAGGCGTCTGAAAAAAAGAAGATGGCCTCAAGACCTTCTAGTTTAGATTACCTAATGGAGTGCTGCCAATGGGCATTTTCTCTTCATGTCTTTTCATGTATATTATCCATATATATTATCAGCTAATTCACTGGATCTATTAATGTAATACACTTTTAAATTTTAATAAATAATTTTTTTTTTTTAAATATCGATTTTAATGTTACTCGTATTAATCTACAACTGGACCTCTACTGCCCATGAAGGTTCCTAAATTCAACACGTACAGAGAATTTCACTGTTTCATGGCCAGGAACCGTGCAAGGAGGTGTTTAGGCGTAGATCATGCTCAATATTTTTTAAAAATTGATTTTAAGAACGGAGGTAAGTGAAAGTCATGTGTTGCGCGCACCAGATTTTTCATATTTAGGTGAGTGGCAGTAATACTACGTAATTTGAATAGATCAATTTAGTTCTTATCGTCACAATTATCACTGACAAGATAACACTTTGGTAACTCGCAGCAATCATAGCTTAAGTTTCTGATGATGTTAAAGTTTTTTTTTTCGTTATTATGAAAGCTTGATCAATTATATGAAATTATATTCAAGCACTAAAATACCTGTATTTTACCTATTTTGATGAGTTGTTTTTTTAGAATAATGAAAAAAATGGTTTTAAGTATTATGGATCTAAGGAATGGAAAAATGTGATGAATCTTCAAATAACGAACTGTCTCAGTCATTTCTACATCTTTAGTATTATTTTAGAGGAAACTTTAGGCGTATTTAGGAATTGTTTCAGAGCAGTAATCGTCGACTGTGAAGTAACATCTGTCCCTTTAATTATTTAGAGGATTCAACTTTCCTCTGTCATTTCAGTTTAATAATATCGTGGGGTCGGATTCAGCTTGCAATACAATGTACGCTTTATGAAATATAGCAATATTTAACTTCTTTAAAAATATTTCTTTGTTTGTTTATTCTTTTAACGTCACTTTTATGCTACTATGGCTAATCGGACGATGCTACTGTGGGAGTCCTAAATTTTGCCTATCCAGGTTTTATTAGGATAGGGATCTCTAAACCACCTTTTAAAGTTCCCTCCGAAGGACGCCAAAACTAAGGATTTTGAACTCCTATTAAAAAATATATATATATTTAACAGGTGGCGTTCCTCAAGGTTCCGTATTAGGACCGTTGTTATGGAATGTTATGTACTCAGGCTTCCTATGCCGGAAGGAACTACCACGGTAGGATTCGAAGACGATCTTGCTATCATTGCTCAAGGAAAGCTTTTGTAAGAGATAGCGTACAAGGCCAACAAAACAATATTTAATATTAGCCAGTGGCTTTCGTCCGTGGGCCTACCACTGGCTGACCATAAGACTGAGGCTGTACTTATTACCAGCAGGAAAGTGAGGGAAAAAATCAATTTGACCGTTGGAGAGATTAACATCCCCTCAAAGCCCTCCTTTAAATACCTAGGTGTGCAGATTGATGGCAGGCTGCGGCTTGATGAACACTTGCAGGTAGTCAGAACGAAAGTAACGAAAGCACTTTCTAGAATCATGCCAAATATCGGTGGACCTGCACAAAGCCGGAGGAGGCTCCTTGCTAATGTAACCAACTCAGTACTTTTGTATGCTGCACCAATCTGGTGTCATAGCTTCCAAGTGAGATCATATTTTGAAAGCATGCTCCACTGTTTAATCCAAACGAGAGCAGGTGGTACATGATGATTCTTCATCCAGCTTGAACCTGTGGAGATATGACCTGAAGCAGCCATATCCAGAGAGCAGTTGAGTAAGGTAATAATCAACCTCTCCATGTGTGCGTGTCACCCATGATATAAAATCTGATATCAGGCGGTTTGTCCACCTTCCAGATGTTGATGAGTCCCAGCGTCTCTGCCATAAGCGAAGAGTTTCTAGTCTCTCGTATTTCGCTAACGTTAGCCAATGCTACTCTGGTGCTTCACGTTTTCTGCGGTAGATTCTGCCACACTCTTCCAGTAGATCTATCAGAATTATGTCGGCGATGATGCACACGGCATCATACGATACAGTGCGAAATGCTCTTGCGACGCGCATGGCATTTCTACGATGGACGCTAATATTTTTGTACGAGTTTAAACTCGGCCATTCAGCAGCCGAGGCCGCTAGAAATATTTGCAAGGATACCGACTTGGAAAACTTGCACCGAGGAAGACCTCCGTCCGTAATAGATAACGATGTCCTCAAACTTACAGTAGAAGGAAACCCCTAACAAACAGTTTAAGGACTCTCAGCAGAACTGAATGCAAGTGCATCTACCGTTTCCAGACATTTAAAATGCATTAAGAAAGTAAAAAAAGCTCGATACATGGGTGGGTACCTCATGATCTCACTGAGCGGCAGCAAGACCCTATTTACATAGGGTGCAAAAATTGAATGAACTGGGCTACGAAGTTCTTCCGCACCCACCATATTCACCCGACTTGTCCCTAACAGATTTACCACCTGTTCAGGAATTTAGACAACTTCCTCAAATGAAAACTTTTTGAAAATGATGATCAAGTGAAAAGTGTGTTTTCAGATTTTGTTTCGCTTCAAAGCTCAGAGTTTTTCAGTTCGGGGAATAAAAAGGTTTGTGTCACGTTGGGAAAAATGTGTAGAAAAAGAAGGTAAATACTTCGAATAAAATTATCTTATTTTCATATCGTATTTTTAATAAATATCCTTTACCTTGAAAACTCACATTTCATGTGACACAACCCAATAGTTTATTTTTATTTTTAAATTTACTTAGAGATCAAAATAAATTGTAAAAGAATTAGTTGCATTGAATTTCAATAGAAACATGTGTTTTATTAAATAATATATTATATTATTATCTACGACAATCAGTTAGTTTTATCAGCTTTTCATCACTCTTCATTAACTTCTACAATTTTGTGTAAAAGATAATTTTCCTTAAATCTTTATCTTTCCCCCGATATATTATACGTCTATAATACTGTTTTTATTTTCATGAACGCGAAAATTGAATTAAAAAATATTTTTGGTCCTTTCCCTTTCAGTTGGATATCTTATTCTTTCAAAATATGTAATTATCCGTTTTTTATGAGTACTGAATAGATAATATAGTTATTTTTCTAGATTCTGCACAATGAAAAGTACTTGAAGAATGGGCGCTTTGGACTATTGATCAAAATAATAATCAATCAAAAATATACTTGACAAATGATCAAAATAAACCTTGAACATCAAAATTAATGTTAACAAAGTACTGATCAAACCATTATGTATATACGGGATAGGGCTATGGGATCTGCCTAAACCTCCAATATCCAAGTAATTTAGTCTTACCAATCGAAAATATGATGAAGAATCGTGGATGCACCGTTTTATGTAATTTAAGAATTACTTCACAAGGACTTGGACATACTCACAGTTCAGGCACAGGTACAGAATATTATAATGAATTTGACGACAGACTGACTTACAAGATAAACCCATCTACCTAAAACACTTCACTCCACGAATCCGTACAACCCACCCAGACCACTTGGCGGTGGCCTTGAATTAGCCTACCTTTCAGCAGTTATCATATTTGCTTTTTTTATTTATTTATTAGTGCCGTTGGCACATTCGCTTGAAGAAATAACGCCTTCTTTTATTTCATCATCTGAGCTTTTCAAGTCGATAAACGCGAAGATCATAAACGAATGGCAACAGTTTTGGACTGCACTGAAAAAAAAAAAATGTCAAACCGACCACCAGCTGCTGGGTCTCATCATCGAGGAAGTGTAGGCGTGAGGAGGTAGTTATCGCCCGCCTGAGGATAGGACACGGCCACCTCACTCGTGGCACGAAGGAATCCACCTCACTGTCAACTGTGTAAAGTGACTCTCACAGTAACTCATATTTTCGAAGACTGTCCTCGTTACAGCAGGGAATTCGTAATCGTACCACGTAAAGTCTCGGAGACATTAAGCGATAATGATGGGGCCGTCGACGGTGTCATTCAATTGCTGAAAAACATTTCGTTTATACCAGCACTTTTAACACATTCAGATTATTTTTCGTACTTTTTTAAATTACTCGCATTTTTCTGTTTTACTTACTGTTGCTAATCATTATGTATGCAGTTCTTATTAAACCATAATGTTTGTTTTTCCTATTGTTCTGTTTTATTTTTATTGAGAATCGATTTTTTTTTTGTTTTTCATAGGTAAGTTAATCGTCTTCTGAAGATGTTTTGGGCAATAATAACCACTCGCAGTTTTTCGCTCTTGAAACCAAAACAACTTAAAATATGAATAAAATTTAGTTAAAATTTGTATACATACAATTTATCTAATTCAATCCATTAAATTTTTGATTAGATGATTATTGTACAGTTCCAAACCTCGAGAATCTTTTGTTCTGTTCTTTTCACGCTTTCGGTTCGGATCAATAACCGCAAATGTATAATTAAATGGTTTGAGTTGCGAGGAGTGTTACTGAATACACAATTCAGGGCAAAGGAATGAAGGGACGAACGTACTGCTAATTGCACGTGGGTGTCGGCATTTTAGCTCGCCATTATTAATTATTTCCCGGAATCGATATGTAGAATTGCCGCTGACGCTGAGGCCGCAACATACTTCTACTAACCGTAACCGGCTATCCGTCTCGTACCTGGTTACAGTCACCGTTCTCGGAACTAATGGGAAGTGACATCACGGGGTGTGGGACCACCGGAATCTACTAACAGTCAGTTTGGCTTCTGCTCGTGGGGCAAGATCTTCGTCTGTTCTTACATTCAGGTAGGTTATACCAGATTGTATCAGTTAGTAGATTTAGTTTTTTACTAGTTCCGATCCGAAACAGTTCTGTAGCAGTTACAACAATTGAGGAAAGCGTAAGAAGTTGGTGCTGATATTTAAGCCCAACTTAAATATCACGTTAAGGTATCCTCGACTATCATTTTGTGTGTAACATGACTTCTTAATCTCTTCAGTTTTTATAATAGTGGTTTAATATTACATAATTTTGTTGATCTGAAAACGCTTTGAGTTAGTTTTTATTACGTTTCTTTTTCTATAATTTTCTTAAATGTATTGCAACAATGGGATCATCTCCAGCATATTGTCTAGCATAACAGGGTTCATACCCGCAGGAGGTTTTCAGCTATGTCGTCCTTCGGAGAGGTCGTAAAAAGGTGGTTCCGAGCATGATATATGTCAGGTACTTGTTGAAGATCACTATCGTAATTAAATCTGGATAGATAAACTTTAGGACTCCCATTGAAGCATCGTCCGATTAGCCACAGTGTCATAGAGGGACATTCAAAAAATAAACAAACAAACAGTGTGAAAGCAGAGTGTGGTGCTTATTAATTTTTTTTTTGTTACTAAAATAAGAACATTAAAATTATAATAAAAATCTTAGTATATGGTTATTATCTTAAAAATATGTTTAAATTGTCATAAATAGTATTTATCTGAATAAATGTTCTGCTCGGAAACCTTTAAAATCAATTCGATACGGTAATTTAAAACTCATTATTTTTTTAAAGAAATAGATAAAATTATTTTAGTAAATGATCGTTTTTAGAAACACGTTTGAACAATCATTGTTTACTACCTCGGTATCTTTCCTTTTCAGTCAAGGAGGTACTTGTGTGCTATTAATATCTTCTTTGTCTTAACTGCATAATACCTGTCTGTATAAAGCATAATACTGCTTTTTTTTCCACTGATGAGTCTTTGTATTCAACTGAGAAAAAAATGGATATTATTTCCAATTAAAGAATAAGATAATTTTTTAAAGAATTAATTGCATTGGATTTCAATAGAAACATTTTTTTTTTTTTATTAAATAATATCTCAGATTATTATCTACCACAATCAGTTAGTTTTATCAGCTTTTTATCACTCAACATTAACTTTAACAATCGTGTGTACAAAATAATAATTTTTCTAAAATCTTAAGCTTTTAATCTGTATATCTTTCTTTCCAGTGGCGTAACAGGCCGTCTAGGCCCTGGGCTCTCGAGTGTAATCTCCTGGGAAATGGCACTCACTTTTCTCGATGCATTTTTGTAGTGTAGGGTCATCACTCCCTACGCCTAATCAGTATATAATACCGATATATTATTACTGTTCTTGTTATAAAAAAAAATCTTTTTTTTTTTTTTTTTTTTTTATTTTATTGAGATATATTACAATTTGTTTCTATATGAACATTAGTAATAGTGATATATGATCCCATTCACACAATATATACAATGATAAAGTCAAACAAATAAAATATAATATATATACAAAATAAGAAAACAAACAACAACCTTAACTGAGATAAAATACAAATAAATGATATATATAGAATTAAATAATAATAAATATAAAAACAAAACAAAACAAAACATTAACCTATAATTGAGATAAATAAAAGTTTGCAGATAAACAAACATCATTCAAACAAACATAACTATATACAAAATATACAAGTGCTATAGAGGGACCCCAGACTGGGCTTTTCCCCCCACTTGTGGAGGAAAAAGCGGAATCCAAAAGATCCTAGACCCTCGCTCTCAGCCGCGTCACTGGTGTGAATCAGTGGAGGCCGAACTAGGGCGTAATAGCCACAAACATACATTACATGAGTGGAGGATCTGACCAGTGTCAGAACTCCAATTTAAACGTTTACAATACGTCTCGCGGCCACTGCCGTTTCAATCTTCGAGGAGGATTATAGGGATGGGTGGTACTGGATAGGGATTGTGCTAGAGGGTTAGGATGGTGACTAAGGTTCTGATGAAATTTGGAAAATTTGGATGGTACCAGGTCTAAAATAAATGGAATTTTAAGGTCGTGGTGTAGGGTAGAGTTGGTAACGTAATAAGGAGCATTAACTATTGTTCGGAGAACTTTGGATTGGAAGGATTGGATGCGTTTGATGTTAGAATGTTTAGCTGTCCCCCACAGTTCAAGTCCGTAGGTCCATATTGGTTTCAGTACTGTCTTGTATATTAGTAATTTGTTGTCAACTGTAAGATGAGATTTTCTATTTAGTAGTCTGTATAACTGGCCGAATCTGCGGTTAAGTTCTTTTCTTTTAAGTCTTGTGTGTGGGTTCCACGTCAGTCTTTTGTCTAGTAAAAAGCCAAGATACCGGACTGTGTCAGAGGAAGGAAGCGGTAGGGAATTTAAATAAACCGTTGGACAGGATTTGCGTCGAAGAGTGAATGTGACGTGTGAGCACTTGTTTTCGTTCACCTTAATACGCCAAGCGTTACACCAGTCTTCGACAAGGGAAAGGTGATTTTGTAAATTAATCGATGCTACTTCAGGATCGGAATTGGATGACAAAATGGCGGTATCATCAGCAAATGTTGCCAGAAAGGTATCGGGATCGGTAGGGATATCGGCGGTGTAGAGGATGTAGAGGACGGGTCCCAAGACGCTGCCTTGAGGAACACCAGCCTCAACAATATAATGTTTGGAAAATTCTGAGCCACAGCGAACTCGGAAGGAGCGGTTTGATAGATAGGATCGGAGGACTAGGTATAAGGATTGGGGTAAATGGGTTTTGAGCTTAAAGAGCAATCCCGGGTGCCACACCCGGTCGAAAGCTTGAGATATGTCCAGAAAGGCACCCGAACAATACTCCTTGCACTCAAGGGCAGAGGAAATGTGGTCCACAACTCGGAGTCCTTGCTGAACCGTGGAATGTTGAGGACGAAATCCGAACTGATGTGAAGGAAAATTTTGAAATTTGGCTAGGATTCGTTTTAGTAGGAGCTTTTCGAAAATTTTTGAGAGGATCGGAAGTAGGCTGATAGGTCTGTAAGATGACGTGTTGTTAGAAGGTTTGCCTGGTTTTAGGAAAAGGATGATAGTTGAATGTTTCCATAAGAGAGGAAAATAGGTAGTGCGTAGGATACAGTTATAGAGATATGTAAGGAATGTAATGGCTTTAGGTGGAAGTTGTCTTAAGATTTGAGGAGTAAGGAGATCGTATCCAGGGGATTTACGGAGAGGAAGCTTTTTAAGAAGATATCTGACCTCAGAGGGATTAACTGCTTTAGGTGGTAAGGAAAGCGGTATTGGTGATATAAGGAACTCTTCAACTGCCGCCGTATGGGTAGGATTAAGCTCTGGATGAGGAGTAAAAACTTTGGAAAGGTGCTGTGCGAATTCCTCGGCCTTATCCTTGTCAGAAGCAGCCCAGGAACTATCACAGCGCCGAAGAGGATGGGAAATGGTGTGGGATTTTAGGATTCTCTTCGTGACATTCCAAAGGGAATTGTCACGAGTCGAGAGAGAGGAGAGGTAGGTATTGTAGGATTGGGAACGGAAGATCGCCAACTCCCGCTTTAATTTTCTACAAAAAAAGTTATAGGAGCGGCGATCCTCTGGGTGGCGGGTGCGTTGCCATAATGTTCTGGCTCGGCGTTTGCTGTTGATGAGGTCTGTCAGGTGTTGTGGTAAATGGCTTTTATAAGGAGTTATTTGGGAGTACTTGGGAGAGGAGGCAGTCCAGGCAGCTTGTTGAATAGCGGTTGTAAAGGAATATACGGCGTCGTCAAGGTCATTTGGGGTTTTGAGAATCACTCTGAGGTCAATATCATTAGTGAGGATTTCGCGGAAGAGGTTCCAGTTGACAGGGCCTCTAATGAATGACGGTGGGATAGGTTTAGGAATAGGTGTTATGGATACATTTAGAATCAATGGACTATGATCAGAGGATAGTTCATCAAGGCGAGCTATGGAAAAATTAAGAGAGCCTAATCCGCTGTGGATGAAGAAGTCGAGGATGTCAGGATTACGGTTAGGATCTGTTGGCCAGTAGGTAGGAGAATCGGGAGGTAGGAGATGAAAGCGTCGGGAGTTGAGTGCAGATTGCAATGTCCGTCCACGAGAATTGGTGGTTCTAGAACCCCACTGTTGATTCTTGGCATTTAAGTCTGCACCCAAAATGAAGTGATTACCCAAGTAGTTGAGAAACGATTCAAATTGGGCAGAGGAAATGGGATGTTTAGGAGGGCAGTATGCTGATGCGATGATAAGCGGAAAGGAAAATGTTTTGATAACAATGGAAGTTGCTTGTAGGTAATCGTGGGCGGGAAGTGGGTGTAAGTGATGGGAGAGGGATCGGCGGACTATGACAGCAGTACCGGCATGGGCTTTGCCGTCTGGATGGTCTGTCCGGTATGTCGTGTATCCTGGTATTTTAAAGCACTGTTTAGTGGTTAGTCTAGTTTCAGTAATGAGTGCAACATCAATGTTTTTGTCTTGCAGTACGGCTGTAAGTTCGTCAGTGTGAGTTCTAACACCATTCGCATTCCAAAGGAGAATGGATAAGGAATTAGGTGTAGTCATTTATGGTTTTTTTAAGGCAGGAATGAGATTTGATACGAGATTCGTAAGGAGTGATATTAGGGGCATAACAAGGGATTTAATTTCGGAGATAAAGGATGTCATCAAACTGGTAAGGTCTGTGGCATTTGAAGGAGGAGGGATATGAGAGATTTGTGGTTGATTAGGATTTTTAGGATTGGTTACATTTTGAGGAAGAGGTATATGTGGAATGGATTGAGGTACATTCTGTAGTTCCGGCAGGGCCACGGCTTCAGTACTTTGATTTCCACCTCCAAGTAGGTGGGCAAATGATACATTGGCAAAAAAAAAAAAAAAAAAAAAAAAAAAAAAAAAAAAAAAAAAAAAAAAAAAAATCTAAAAAATATTTTTGCAGTTTTCTCCTTCAAATTCGTTCAACTTATATATTTACCTTATTTTTAGCAATACTAATCAGATGATATAGTCAATTTTATAAAATCTACAAAATTATAGGTACTTTAGAGAAAGACATTTTGTAATATCGTCATTTAAGCCCTGTTGAACTATTTCAATCTGAATGAAACCTACATGATATTAAAGCCCGTCCAATTTTACATCTATATAGCGAGTTTAATGAAAATCGTTATAGCCGTTTTTGAGAAAATCGTAAATAGGTGCAAAATTCATGGTATAAAGTTGCGCTTTTGGTTAGCCGATTTTGATGAAAAAGTTGATGTAACATCTCGGGCGTATAGTGTTCTTAAATATGAAATTTAAGTTTCATTGGTATTTTCGTTTTCGCGCTGGACTTACCACACACACAGACCTTTTTGCGGGTCTTTGGACTCAGTTGACCATAAAAAGTGTATTTCCGTTGAAAACTGGAATACGAGAATTTTCACGATCGCCATGAGATTTAATTATTTGCTCAAAAGAGAGCACAATGTCTCTTTTGAATCTCCTGATGTGTTTGATTCCATCTAGGCCATGTTGCATAAACAGTTATTGAGTCATGTTGGAGGCTATGACTACAAGACGTGGGATATACCCACGCACATTCACTGAGTCACAGTGCCAGGAACACATGGCGCTAGTTAGGACTTCCAGTCATTCTGGAGCCGTTGACTCATTGGTTCATCCCGTGGTTCTCAAGGGCACGTAACTTGTTGGTATTCGCAGTTTTGACAGTGCTCTCACGATAGTAGAAGAACGGAAAGGGGATTATTTTATTTATTACATTTTATATATTTCGTAAAATTACAACCTGTCTCAGTCAAGACACTAATGATAGCGATCTGAGATTCATTTAAACAATACTTACAAAATGAAAAAAAAGTTTTTTGAACATTTGTTAAAATATTTATTCTTCCTCGTTTACTTTGCGAATTTAATTTTATAATATTGTTTTCATAATTTTGCAAATTAATTTATAAGATCTTTTTGCCATTTTTTCAACATTCATTAGTTAGAGTGCTACCAATGTGTAGCGTCTTTATATGTATTTCATGTTTACTACGTCCATCACATTTACTTGATGTACTGGGTTGTCCGGAAAGTTCGTAGAGAAATTTTGACAACAATTAAAGTTGCTGAACAGCTGAAAATTTATTTATTTATTACAAAATTATTATATCAGTTTAACAGTTTAGCAAGAGTATAAGTAACTATGTCAAATCTATTACCTTTTTTTTTTCTATTCTATTGGAAGCTCTGAAGTTCTTATGAATGAACAATTTGTCGATGATTTTTTATTTTTTTTTTATTAAGATACTATGTTCGAAAATCCACTCGTTGGATGGCCTTGGGTCCGAAAATGTTATTTCATCCATGACGACACAACATATGGTTATTAGCACTTGTCACATTCTTCTTGTAAACTCCTAGTTTCATCACTCATTTTTCCCCACTTTGATTACGGTTGTGCGGTATATTGAGAAGGGTCGTGAATTGCTTTTTAAGATTTGCATTCGGTACCTCGAGACAGTCGCATGCATCCCACCTCTGTGAGGAGTCAACAAAGTGGCTCTCTCCCACCTTTCTTGGACGATATTTCCTTTGATCTTCTTCTATCAAATTATTGACTCCCGCCACCCTTACTTTTTTTTTAGAATATGTACCCAGAGATATCACTATGAACTTTTTTTTTTCTTTTATTCTTCTTTATTTTGTTATTTAAACGTTAATGTAGATATATATTTACCATTATCATAATTGTTTTTGTATAATTTTATATTTTGTTATTCATAAGGGACATTGTCCCAGAATAAAGTTTCTAGTTCTATTCTATATTATTAGAATGTGGAGTTAATAGGAAAATCTAATGTTTTCTAAATTCAAATAAGAATTTGAATACTTAAATAGATATCCGTAGATATTCTGAGTTATTCCTAGTAAGAAAAGAAGGGTGGTGCGAAGACAATCAATAGCTTAAGTCGGAAGTAATATTCGCCAACCCCCTCAGAACGAAAGTAGGTTTAGTGGAATAAGAATCCCTCCCCCTTGCCACCCCAGAAGCTCTAAAAAAAAGTCATTACCCCAATTTAAGGGGCCCCCGCCTTATATCTCTACTCGAGGAATTTTTCATATTTCCTTGCTCTCCACTTCAGACTTTCCAGGGCGCCTTTGTAGCATTGAAATGTTTTTATGGTTCTTCCATAGTTTTATATCATTGAAGTTCTGTATTTTTTCGTTTTATGCTGTGTAAAAATTTTATTGCCGCTTATAAAATAATGTGGAATATTCTAGGGCATATTTCTATATATTTTATTATTCCGACCATAACTGGTGTTCATTTCATATCGGTAGAATATTCTAATGTGGTAGAATATCAGATTATTATTAAGTTTTATTTCAACCATATGCCGACCCTGGCGTAGTAAGACCCTCCTGAGGGGCCGAGCTATTTATTTTGGTTGTTACCCTCTGTCAGTAGTTCATCCCTGACATAATCATATTTTATTTCTTTAGGGTTCTTCCGAAACATTATATTTAGGGAACTCACAACATGCTTGTACCATTCTGGCATAGCTGCCAATAACTGTGACGCTACCTCTTACTAGGGGTGGGTATAATCGAATGATCGTCATAATCGGATGATTGGACTTCGATGATTTAAATAATCGAATGATTAATACGCATTTTAAGGACAATATGCCACAATTTCCGTCTCTATGATAGCTGAGCTGGCTGAGCTTAGGTGCAAATATGCATAAAATTTATGGGATGAGCAAAAAAAAAAATTATCTCCTCACCTCCTTATAATCCCTCGACTATCGTTAAACAATTCAGTTTGAGTGATTATTCGATTATGCCCACCCCTACCTCATACCCATTAATATTAGCACCTGAACTCCGCAATTCACTCACACAATTCTCCAATTTAGCAAGAAAGCGTTTAAATCCGGTGACATGTCCACCACGTTGAATCCACTTATGGTCGAATTGCACATTCCTCATCTTGCGCTGCAAATCAACTTAGATAGTCAGACCTACTTTAACGTTCTTCTCAATTTCTTTATAATATTTTCCGCACTTGTTTCATTTGCAATCAATGAAAGTACATTACTTAATAACTGAATGATGAGGTTATGCGCCTTCGCATCCTTCTTAGCAAAATCGTTGCTCTTTTTAACTTCTTCGGTCGGCGAAATCGTGTCCAGCAGACTATTAGCATCTAAAAATGCTTTCAATCTAATCTCCCAAGTAGAGAAGTTCCGCCCGTCAAATAGTTTGACCACGTGTATAACTTCTTGAACCGAGCTGCTTCCCCCGAGAACGGTACAGCACATACGAGTACATTTTACCAAGAACTCCGCGATTCGCGATGCAAGTGTTTTTACTTGGAAATCGCTGGACCCATTTTGACTTTTACTTTGAGGTTGAAATACAAATGAAAATAATATGAATAATTATACATTATTTATTCATCTCTTACACTACAGTAACATGACATCACTCCCAGCATGCTATTCACAGAATAGGATAATATGGCTAAATTATGGATTAGGATAACATGTACAGAATAGGTTATATCTATAGCATGCTATGGACAGGACCCATGGCACATGTATACTCCAGAAAGTAGGTTACATTTAAAAAAATTAAAATTGTATTAATATTTCTGGTTTACTTCACTCGTATGACATTCCTAGCCATTTTTGGTTGCAAAATCCAGTGTTTGCGTTTATTTTTTTTATAAAATTATAATTATAGATGTTCGTTTAGCCTTCCAATTATTCAAAAACCGACAAAAAATTGTGGACGAGCATTCTGCACAATATTAAGAATAAGAAGAATTGAGTGCTATGCAGGATTTTTTTTTTTAACGTCTTTTCAAACTTTTCAAGATTGTATTTTCTTTTAATTATCATTTTATTTTCCCTATAAGCAGTTTCTTACTTTTTAATTTTTGTAATCTGTGTGATTTCGTACACAGATTTTAGGGACAGATGAAAAGAAAAATTATAATCACGGAATTGGTTTACTATACTGCTCAATATTTTTGATTTTCATAACAAAATATATGAGTAATTCTCTATACTTTAGTAAACGTTTCGATTTGATAAAAAAAAACGTGAATTAAAGATATTTTCCCGGCACTTGTTTTCTGCTGACTTTAAATGACAACATTAAAGGCAAAAAAAAAAAAAAATATGTACTATTTTTTATCCTGAAATGGATTGCACCATATACGTTAATTTCTTCTGGCTATGGAACATTACAAATTCTTGCGAATATAATCATGGGCTTTTGAATTTTGTAGATTAAATAATATCCAATTTTAAGATTTATTTATAATTGTGTTGATTCAATGCTTAAGAAAGTATTCCTCTAATAAAAGTAGTCAAATATTTGATTTGCTGAAAAGCATTGGCCTGGTTTTCGTTACAACTCCCTCGGGCCTGACTTGGTGATTCCTTCATGAGTTTCCTTCTTGGGAAATGTAAACTGGACCTCCCTCGCAATTCGTTCCTCATAAACTATTTTTTGAAGCTGTCCAACCATAAATATAGTGTTTACCAATTTATTTTCCCATCTGTTCGAACATTAATGTTCAAGCTGTTTGAAGTTAAGTTCACTTTTAATTTATAATAAATCAATTTCTACGGATTCTGAGTGAAAATCGTTGATATCTATACTTAAAGTTTAATATTAATTGTGGGAGCAGTTAGTCTACTAAACCATCAAATATTCCCGTATCTAATCCTTACAATCATAAGTTCTTCGAAAATCCTAAATGTTCCCTTTGTTGCTGACTTGGCCCGAACCAGGTACCACTCCTTTCATGGCAATCTGCATTCCCACTCTAATGCACTAGTTTCAAACTTTGCCACCTCAACTATCCCTGATATTCCTCCGAGGGGTCTGAAAAGAAGATGGCCCCGAGACCTTCTGGTTTAGTATAGTTTTTGGAGATCTGCCAATGGTCAGTATCTCTACATGTGAATCATGACAGTATTACCTTGTATCACATTTACTGTATTTTATAATACTGTTGTAAATATCAATAAATAATAAATATATATATATATATATAAATAATATATATATAAAAACATTTAAATTACCGAATTTAAAAATGTTTAGAGTACATGTGAAACATTATAAAGTTAAAAAAAAAAAAATATCAGTTTGAGAAAAAGAGTTACAATTCTATGACGTACAAAATGTCCGTACTTCCATAAAATGTGAAACATTATAATATACAGCAATAACATTTTAATATTTTAACTGCACCCTGAATTAACTTCTCCCATATATACACCTAGTCAACCATTCTCACTTCCCTTTAATATTAATTAATGATTAATATTAATAATATTATATATATATATATATATATATATATATATATATATATATTGTCTTTAATTAATTTTATTAGTCCTCTTTTTAGTTATACTTAATACTTGGTTCGTCATGCGGCATAGTATATTTGTCACGCCTGTCATATTTACGAAACTTAAATTTTGGTTAATTTAAAAAAAATTGTTTTTGGAATAATTTTAATTTAATCTGTTTTATATTAAACATCATTATATTAATTTTTTATTAAGATTATATTAATAAACTATATTTTATTTCAGGTGAGGGCGTGATCCAGTAATTTAATCTTATCCAGTTGATTAGAGGTATAATTTAAAGTATTTATTATGGTCATTATAGGTTAATTATATAATGATTTATAAAGCGTTTTAAACATTATATTAAAAATATTCATATTCATTACATGTTACTGAGATATATATTTTATAACAATAAGTAAATAGGCATGATATATTTTGCTCAAAAAGAGTATGATGTTTTGTTGGTTAATTCTCATTGCGCTGAAAATATATATATATATATTTTTTTTTAATTAAGATCTTTTTTTTTTAGTAAGAAAGTCTTTTTAGTTATTCAGAATGAGTGTATACTGCACCTTTATTAATAGCGTTAAAACCTTAACCAAAGTGCATATGAACTCTGTTCTGAAAAGTTTGATATGTAAAAAGTCCAACAAAAGAAACCGAATATCAGTTAGCTTGGTTATGATTTCACTATAACCAATCATGTCTTTTGGGCCTCCTCGTAGCTGACTAAAATTACTGTTGAAATTTGAAGTTGTAAATTACATTTGAAGTTATTAAACATTTAATTTTACCCTGCTATTCAGAACTGAAATATCTTTTATAATTTATGCACGAATGCTTTTTAATACTCAAACCTATTTCAGTGAATACATCTGGTAATTACATCAAAGAATTCAGAATCCTTAGTAGTTAATACAGTGGAATAAAACCATTACTCTTTTGAAGAGTTTTATAAAATGGCAAATTAACGTAAAATAAAATGGTTATTCAATTTTCTTTGCCTGATATTCAAAGTTTCATAACCGTTATTAGTATTATGATTAGAAATTTTCTAATATGTTTTGGGCTGTTTTTTTTTCTCTTTATTATTTAATTTTATTGATTATAAGATGACCTTAATGTGGTTTTATGTTGTATTATATTTAATGACGTTTATACAAAAGTTTATTTATTCCATCAGAATTAAGTATATAAATATACAATATATATTTTATTTAATCTTAATGAATAATGAATTGGTTGTATTTAATATCTTTATGATCTATATGAGAGTTATAACGAAACAATTTTCCTGGTTTATTTTATGAATATCACTATTATAATTTTAATTAAATAATTTTTTTTTTTTTTGTCGATTCAACTTCGGAAAGTGAAAAAAGGTTTTATTCAGCAAGAACTACTACAATTGAGACGTAGATTTCCAAAGGGTTCTGAATATATTCTGAGAATTTTACAGCAAGATCAAAAATATTTTTATTTGATTCAATTCAATACATTGTATTATTTTCGTTGTAATGTCTAGATTTATTTTTTTACTCTACTGACCAAATTATTTTTGCGTTATGGAAGGGAATGTTTAAGTATGATTTGGAACAAAAACCAAGGTTTAATTAGTAAATTTTTAAAATAATTGAATTTTTTTATTCTTTAAGGACTTGAGTCTAGAGATGAAATCGGATGTCAGAAGTCTTTAAAACTAAACCATTAGAATACGAATTTGTGACAATATCCAATTATTTAAAAAAATACTTCAGTACCGTACCGTGCCTCATGGAATTAAACGTCTCAATTCAAAGAGTTGGTTTCACTAAATAAAATAATCATACGGTTTCTATTTCAACTACCGATTGAACGGATTTTTTTTTTTATTCGTATTTCGGATTCTACGCATCTTGAAACGTAAGCTCTCTAATTTTGAGGAAGGGTAATTTTTTTTTTTTTTTGGTCGATTACCAATATTGAAAATAATAAACCCAAAGGGTTAAAGCAGTTTTTTTTTTATTTGCAAATTTCAATTATTTTTCCTCCGTTTCTTCTCTTTTTAATTTTCGTGGTGTTTTGGTAAAAAATAAAAAAAACATTAATGAATTTTTTCTCATTCTTCGAAAATCACGTAGTTACAAGTGTATATATAAACGACATTTCATTTTTCCTTTTATTATTAATTTTTTTTTTTCGCGCTTTACTGATTCTAAAACTCTATACACACTTTTCTCTATCGTCAAAAATAACTGTATTAAGAGAGTATTTATGTGTAAAATTTCAATTTCTTTTTTTTTTTTTTTTCTCTCTTTAATATAATTATTCGCGTTTTTTTGGTTAAAAAATACTGATAAATATTTTCTTTATCTAAGTCTTAACACACGTTTTCATATTTTACTTTTCACTACTCTCGCCGTGTAGTGCGGCCTTAAGGGGAGGAGAGTGACCAAAACCGCATAAACTCGTGTGTATGTTCAAGATGATTAATTATATTGTTTGTTATATTATTCGAAAGTAAATAAAAAATTCCGGAGAAACTGTTGGATGGTAAGTGAAAGTTGTAAGATTAGCTCACTACAGTAATTTTTTTTGTTAACCTATCCGAGCACTTATGATTCGTAACGATCCTTCCAAGTTACCTGATGGTGTAGGTTAACTTCGAACTCCAACAGAACAAACTTTTAAGCTAGTTCCCCGTACCACGGTGCCTTAGGCGGGAAAATAATCGAATGTGATTGGTTTAGAGGAAGGGAGCGTCAGGAAGGAGGTTGGCGACGGTAAAGTTGAGCCAGTAAACAGTGTAATTTCATCAGGTCCACGTCCGACAGTTTCCCATCCTTAATAGCTTCTGATAGAATAACCTCCTACTTGCTAATGTCTTCTAGTTTGTAAACTGCGTATATTCAGGTTTTAAAGGACTACTATAAGTTATCATGTTTTTTATTTTCACATACCAATATATGAAATATATATAAAATGAAAGTATTGCGACAGTGAATTTTTTTAAATTCGACTTTTAACTTGAAATACACGTTTTAGAGTCCAAACTACCAAGTCCCTCAAAATGTGTTGATGTCTCGAAAACGATTAGTTGTACTAAACTAAAATTTCATATTTTAAAAACGTACATGCCAGAGATGTTGCCGCAATTTTTTCAGTAAAATCGTCGCAATACAAGAGCACGATAGTTCATTGCATTTTACGGATTTTTACGAATTCCTCAAAAAAATGCTAAAACAATATTGGATCACACTGTCTATGTCGATGAATGTTTTTCTAAATTTTTATTTCAGGTTCTGCAACTTGCGTCACATGCCATAACTTCCACACGGCAGTGCTTCCTGTCCTTGTAGTCCTCCGTCAAACCTCTGGCTTCCATATCCTCCCTTACATACACTATTCACATTTGGAGGGGTCTATTACGCCTTCGTCTCTTCTCCGTGCGTTACTTCAGCAGTCTTAGTAGCCAACGCGTTTTGTCCATCCTAATGATATGACCGTGTCACATGAGTCTCTTCTTTGAAAGTTCGTTATGGATGTTCTGCTCAGCCCCACTTCTCCATATTTCCACCTTTGGTTATACCAGATATTTTCCAGAAGTCCATATTCAGAGACAGTAATTTATTTTCTGACGTTTTTTGGTCGTCCATGTATCCTCCCAATATAATGTGGTATTTATGAGGAAGGAGCGGCATATTTTTTGTTTCAATTTAATGAGTTTTAATATAATGTAGGTTATAGTTGGAAATGCTGATATTTACAGCATGAGTTAAGATCAGTACCCGGCAGCATGCCTTCCTTAAACTGATCGACTATTAATTAACGCAGGAGATCTCGCATCCAGCACCTTTTTAATCTCCTTGCGGGTTTCATTGGTCTTTCGGTTGTAACAATATCTCTGGTAAGTGTGTTTGTATGTCCTTGTAAGTTATTATGGAATCGTAGATAGTCGTTGACAGTTGGTAACGGTAAATCAGTATGTAGGGTTTCGTTGGGTACGTAGCAAGGTGCATTTGTTATAAGTCGTAAAATTTTGGATTGAAATTAGTCTTTTTTGCTAGGCCGTATTATTTGTGAGGAGTATGCCATTATGAAGTGAGGAGTATAGTTTGAGTATGTAATTTTATATATTTAGTTTCTGTTTCAGTTTTTATTTCGAAAAAAGTGAATAAAGTAGTTAAAGGCGTCTTTACTAACAATAAGTCTTTTACCATTTTCTCAATAGAATAAGCTTTTTTTGTTTACACACATTTATTCTCAACTTCTAGAAGCTAATTATCCTAACGGCGGAAGTAGTCCGTAGAACAAATTGATACCTTTCAGGTAAAATGTTTAACCAAGTGATGTTTATAACCTTTCTGCCGATGTTTGTTTGATATTTCTCTATACCCTCGAACGGAATAATGAAAAAGACAAACATTGTTGTTATCTTTCACTTAGCTTAAGAGCTTACATAACCGCGTGGTCTATGTTCATGTTCATACATATACATTGTCTACCGTCGTTGGGAAAATGTTTGTTCCACAGGAATCCAATAAATCTTCAGGTGAACACTCGACCACACTAACTAATTCCAAACTATTGTTCATATTAAATTATATAATTTCTCATTAAATTTAGAATTGTAATGTTGATCGATCGTTTTAAATTAATTTAAAATTTCTTATTATTAGCTTATCGTACGTTTTCGATTTAGATAGCAAATTCTCATTAATATTTTAGAGTCTTTCTAGATTTTTAATTAAAATATAAAATAATCAGGACTATTTTTATTCAAATATATTTTTGTTGAGTTGCCTTCAGGTACGCAACAATATTTTTCCTTTCAGCAACATTTCTCATTATTAATTCTATATTGTATTACATCAATACCTATGATGTCTGTTGTCAATCGCAAATTTATTGAAGGAAAAAATTGGAATAAACTTTGTTTCGGGATAAGAAATTTAAAACTGACTCGAGGATAGTACGTAGTATTTTCGTTTGAGTGGCCAAGTTGGCAAAAATGTCTAGGTGGATTAACAACGTAAATTTTTTTTCTAACTCTGCCTATATACATATCATTTCGAATTTCTCATAAGTGGTAAAACATTATCTCAGACCTCATTTTATTTTTATCATTACCTCCTGATTTTTCTTGATACGCTCAAAGTGTTTCCCCTACAAAATCTTAGTTTTTACGGCGTTTTTAGTTGTTTTAACGTGTTTAAATCTTGAATGTTATAATAGCTTATGTTTCACTTTCGCAATTGGACCATTTTTTTACTAAACATAATATACCTACGTTCGTCAAAGCCAGATATATTAAATAAAATGCATTTTACGCTTACAGTGTTCCCCATTTTTTATGCACTTTGTGGCTATTATTTTTTTCACGAAATCTATTATTTTAATCTCTTGATCAACGTTTAACAATTGCATGAAGAGACATGTGGGATTTTTGCATCTTCAAATTTTGTATTCACACCTGTCAATCAATATTGACAATTAGCGAATTTGAGGATGGTTGTGATATTCAGTCGTGATAGGCATGATGGAGAGGAGATACCTAGCGGCACCTCTCCCTATTACGCACTTAGGTCAGAAGGACCCTCATCCAACTTCTTTTTAGTTGAATTACAACAGTCTTCTGCGAGTATTGTCTAGCATGTTACCAGTGACCATGTTGTGCTTGAGTGTGTTGGTGTGTCCGTTTATGTTTTTAAAACGTTTGTAATGGGTCCGGATTTGTTCATTGAATTTTGTAATGTAAAGGTCTATGTAGCCAGGAAGAAATAAAGTCCCGGTTAAAGGTGGGAAATGCGTGTTATTATTCAGTTGTTAAATTACTTAGCTCGCGGCTTCCGTCTAAAAACGTAAAGGTTAGAATTTATTTATAAAACTATTATTCTTCCGACGGTTCTTTACGGATGGGAAACGTGGCCGCTTACTTTAAAGGATAAACAACGGCTTAAGGTTTTCGAAAATAAGGTACTGCGTAAAATATTTGGTCCGAAGAGAGATGAGGCCACTGGGGAGTTAAGAAGGTTGCACAACGCGGAATTGCGGAGTTTGTACCCTGTGAATATAATTGAGTTGATAGCATCGCGGAGAGTTGGGCTCGGTGTTGAACGGATTCCGAGAAAGTTGGTATTCGCTGAACTGCATTAAGGCTGATCTCGGGAGCTTGGGCTTGACGGGCGAACATTGGACGAGTCTGTACAGGCGAAGTTTGGTGGTATTAATTATAAAGAAATTGACAACTGTATTATACAACAAAATACATTAAGTAAATGTGTTAATTAATCATATAGGCTTGATACAGGCATGTGAAGAAACTACCCAGTGGTAGAACTTCAGTGCCTAGTCTAGCGCGATACCGGATTCCCACATTTCAGACAGCAATATGCCCGAAACGTTGCAGCGTCGTCTTTTTCACTGAATGTTCTAGATTGGAAAATTTGAGTTTTACGTTAATGCGTCTTTTTGGCTGTCTGTCCCGTATATCTGTGACGCTTAAGTCCAAACGGGTTTCAGTAAATAGTTGATGTGTTCGAGTTTTGTTTATGTTTTAATTTTGGACGTCATGAAAGTAGTGAATATAAAAGTTTAAGCCTTTTCTTTAGCTTTGTCTGCCTGTTCGTGGTGTGTGGACCCTATTTCATTCCTCTGTCGAATATAAAGCAAAGATATTTTATTGTGCCTGTGGAATTTGTCAAGATATATACTGCTGTGCAGGTTTCATGTCGGAGAGTGTCGGGATTTGTCTTGGTTTAGTCAAATTGTTGTCAAAAAATCTGGTGCGCGCAACACACGACCTTCACTTACCTTCGTTATTTATATCAATTCAAAAATTTTTAAACGAATTTAGAAACGAAAATATATTGTTAAAGAATTATTTACTATGCATTTTAAAAGAAACCTGTGTTTTATTAAATAAACTATTATATTATTATCTACGACAATAAGTTCCTTTCATCGGCTTTTCATCACTCTCTCTTAACTTTTACATTAGTATGTATAAGATAATATTTTTTCTAAAATCTTTAGCATTCCAACGGTATATTATACATGTGTATTACCGTTCTTAATTTTAAAAACAAAAAATTGCATTAAAAAATATTTTTGCAATTATCTCCTTTATTTGGTTATCGAATTCGTTTAACTTATATATTTACCTGTTTTTTAGATTTACTAATCAGATAATATGGTGAATTTCATAAAAACTACAAAATTAAAGGTAGTCTAGAGGAAGAAATTTTGAAATATCGCCATTTAAGCCCTTTCAGACTATTTCAATTAGAATGAAACCTACATGATATTAAAGCCCGTTCAATTTTGCATCGATATAGCGAGTTTAATCAAAATCGTTAAAGCGTTTTTGAGAAAATTGTAAAAAGGTACAAAACACATGGTATAAAGTAGCTCTTCTGTATAGCCTATTTTCATGAAAAAGTTGCTGTAACATCTCGGGCGTATATTTGTCTTAAATATGAAATTTTAGTTTCGTAGGGCTTTTGGTTTTCGCGCTGGATTTATCACACGCAGACTCACAGAGCTTTTTGTGGAACTTGATCATTTGGACTCAGAGGACCCTAAAACGTGTATTTCCGTTGAAAATTGGAATTCGAAAATGTTCACGTTCGCAATACTTTCCCTTACTATATATTCCATATATAGGTAAGAAAAGTAAAAAGTCATGAAGTTGTGTTATGTGGTGTTCTGATATTAGGGTGGCGTGTAAATTTAAATTTCTCATTGTTGATATTTAAACATCTGTATCTTTTTCAAGTTATTATTTATTTTTTAAATCTATTTCCAGCTTTCCTCAGGCTATTCACTTTACTCGCCGTACTTACTCCCCCCATTCCTCGCAGACTAAGTGCTCCCCCTACAATCCTCCCTTCCCAGCCACCCCCCAGGAGTACGGGACTACTCTACTACTCGGCGGGAGGGGGCGGCCGCCAGTATCGACCCGCTTCACTCCTCACCTGTTAGCTAGTCTTTGCCTGCTCCTGGCTCCTCTCCTCTCTCACCAATATAAATCTCGTCCCTATTAAAATTAAAATCAATTCATTAATAATTTGTAAAGAAAAAAAAATAAGACGATAGTATCAGTATGCGGCGGTCTCGTGCATAAAACATATTATAAAAGCTCCGAAACGGCATTATAATTGGAATATTTAATAAAACAGCGCTTGAGTGGCGTCATAATACTCTAAAAGCAGAAAGCTCCAACTCCATCCATGAAACTACAGGAGTGGTTGGAATGATGATGATTTTAGAGCCCCTCTGATGATCATTCCAAATCTAACTAAGGAAGCACTACAGCAGTTGGAATAAAAACGATTTCAGGGCTCCGTAAACGATCCCCCCTTCCATCTATGGAACTGTCGTAGGAGTTGAAATAAATATGATTTTCGAACTCTACTACTGATCACTCCAAATCGAAGTCATGAACTACTAGTTGGTGCAGTTGTACTTAAACAAATTCTAGAAATCATCTGTCGATCTCCTTTAAATCGAACTACATAACTATAAACACTGGTGCAGAAATTGAATTAAGGATATTTACAGTTGTTGAGAAATGGTGTCAGAACTGGAGGATTAAAATAAATCCTAAAAAATCCCATCAAATTACCTTTACCCTTCGTCGCAAACCTCCTGCCCCACTGTATCCTTTAATAATACCCCACTCATACCTGTTGAACAAATCCGATACCTAGGACTCCATCTTGACAAACGTCTTACTTAGAGTCCTTACACGAGACTAAAACGACAAGACACTGCCCGTAGATACCGATTACTACAACACTTACTCGACAAACGTTCAAAACTTCCAATTCATTCCAAAAAGCTTATTTATATTACCGTCATCAGACCCATCTGGACATATGGAATCGAGCTTTGGGGCTCTACTACTAACTCTACTTCGTCACAAATAAAATCATCCATAACGACCTTAATATCCCATTTGTTGCAGACCTTTCTCGTATCAGATATACCACTTTTAATTCCAAACTCCCAGCCCATATAAACCCTCTTGTCCGCAACCTATCAACCTCACATATTCCCGACAACCCTCCGAGGCGATTGAAAAGAAGATGGCCTCGGGATCTACTTACTTAAATAAACATTGAAGTTCTACCGCTGGATAGTTTCTTCACAAGCCTTTTACGTCCTTTATTCTCATTAAACAGTTTTACTTATTGTATTTATGTTAATACAGTTGTAAAATTCAATAAATATGGATAAAAAAAAAAGATATTTAAGGGCTCTTCTGACGATCCCTCCTAATCCAACTGAGATCTATCCTAGGAGTTGGAATAAAAGTAATTTTAGGTACGCTATGGTGAACTATCCAAATCTATCTATAGAAGTACTGGTACTATTAAAAGCTAATTTTAGCGCTCCACTGACGACAACTGGACTTCTTTGCTCCATTTATACCAGTGACGGATACGAGGGAAAAGTTTCACCTCTAGAGTTACCATAAAAATATGATAAAATAATGGATCATAGTTAAGTACTACGACATGAACTAAATACCTGCTAGTTTCTGTCTGACAGATCAAGATAAACAATAAGATAGTATTTCAATTTTTTTTCAACCTTTCGTTCCTCATTGTAAGTCTTCATCATGGTACGTAAAGGAAATTATTTAATTCAATCCACCAAACAAATATTGTACATTTTATGAATATTTATTTATTGTAAATTTATTTTTAGTATGTTAATTACTACTGTAATGTATCGTTAAATAAATATATTTATCATTGTAGCAAAACCTCCAAATTCTACTGTTCTGTGTTCGAGTGTATCAGTTTTTTACACCCGGGGGTTGAAATAAATGGATTATAAGGGGTAATGTGATTCCTACTGCTCCCACAATTCTAACCGTTCCACTGAGGTTTTACACTCGTCGCTTTTCCATGTTCCATTTATCGTTGAATGGTTGAAGTGGGGTGATAACGATGTTGACATTGAGTTTTTTAAAACGTGTTTTGGTTGATACAATCAAGATCGAAAATATTCGACCCTAAAAAAGCTTAAAAAGTTACATTGGGGCGAGGGTGAGTATATGGTGTATTCGTCGCTGAATGTGATAAAAACATTTTTTGCGTTGTTCTACGTTAAAAAAATTAAATAAACCATTGTTTCTTTATTCAGTTGACTTTGCTTTATGCTAATCAGGCAATAATACAGTGGGAGTCCTAATTTTATCAATTCAGGTTCAAATATTATAGGTATCTTTAACGATGAACCGACGTCGCAGTCTTGTGACCACCATTTAACGTCCCCTCCGCAAGACGGCAAATAAAAAAAAAATTGGGCGCCCTTTAAAAATCCTTAGGCCATCTGCAGGGTTTAAGCTCACTTCTTTGGGTATAGAAGGTTAGTCACCTCATTACAGAAGACCTCAAGAAAACCATTGTTTTTTTGTTCTAGCAAAACAATCGGTTTTTTAGTTCAAATTCAAGAGATAATATTTTTAAAAAAATATATGTCGATGGTGCCACAGGCCGTATAGGCCCTTGGCCGCGCGGTGTAATCCACTGGGAGAATACTCTCGCGGTTTTCGATGAATAAATCAAAGGGTCATTGACTCTCTACGCCTATTTTCGTTAGTAGCTACCAGTTGGCTGACGGGTCTCGCATACCAGGGGGATGGAGACTGTGATACACAGGCTGATATGCGGACACAGAGGCTTTAAGTGAATCCCCATTTAATTAAATGCTTAAAAAAGTCCCTCCAAGACTGGGATTTGAGCTAGCATGCTAGCCACTCAGCCACGGTTTCCCCACCTTTTTCTTTAGCGTCCTAAAATTATTTTTGATAACTATCCCTTTTTTTTGTGTTCAGTGGACTTTTCAATATTAAAGCAACGAAATTATTTTTCTATTTGTATATTAAAGTTAATTTTTTTTTTTTTTAATTTCAATCCTTTCTCGAATTGCTAGAATAAGATTACTTCATTTTTTTCCATATAATTAATTCTCATTCTTAACTTTCTGAAACAAGAAAACTTATAACAAAGTATCTAAAATGGCAAACTTAAAGTAATAGTTATTTATTACATAATTGTTTCTTTGACTAATTTAGGTGGTCAATTTTTTTTTTTTTTTTTTTTTTTTTTTTTTAAAGTGAGCTTAATGCTCATAATTTAATTGGGTATAATCGAAGTTTTTTATTCCCCTGTTATTTTATTATGTTTTTAGGGCTCCGGTTCTTTTTATATAATAAACCGTTATATATAATAATTGTCTATTAATAACTAATTATAAGGTTCCCCCTTAATCCAAAGAGCATCTCTTTAATTGTTTACATCAGTTCTAACTGTTCTGTTAGTGGCTGTTACATTTAACTATCTCGGGGAACTTTGTGCTTCTCCCATCTCTTTGATACCCTGTCGATTAACTGGTTGATGGGTTCCTAAAAGTTTTGGTGTCAGTCGCTATTCTCACTTGTTAAACACTACTTGTGTACCAGACAACTCAAAAGCAATTATTTTTTAATTTATTTACTAAGCTCGTATAACAAAAGCTGTTAAATTAATAATATCTTATCAAACGTATTATATGCAGTGTTCGTTTTTTTTTAATGCGAGAAAATTAAGCACCAATTAATTAGTGAGGTACAGAGAGGTCTCTTAATTAGCTTTGTTTGCTTTTTAAAGGGAATTATTCACGTGTATTTCTTTATACAGTAATAAATATATATATATATATATATATATATATATATATATATATATATATATTATTTTTTTTTTTAACCCTGTTTAGTAATTGTATTTATTTATTTTTTTACATTTGGGGTTTTCATTTCAGAAAATTAGATATATGTCGCCACTATTTTGATATAATCCACCGGTCTTGAAATTGTGATTTTTTTTAAATTCGACATTTTTCCTAGTGCTAATACTGGTCAGTTTGTAAAAAAATGTTATTTATAACCTCTCTTCAGCAACTTCCAGTCAAACGGTATTGGTTCGAATCTAGTATGTACGAGTCCAAGTTTACTTCGTTGTGAATTTCGACATTCCAACTATCACTGAAATATATTGTTAATCTTCTGTGTAATCATGTAAGACTTAATTGGGGTTACTAAGTATGTTAAACCTCCTAATTTCTAAATTGATTTACTATCGAATAATTAAGATGGGCTAATTTTCTTTTAGTTAGTTTCTCCTCCTTGCCCACATTATAAAACTTACTATCTTAATTGAAATTTATATTTCTAAGCTCCATGTTTTTACGTCTTGTTCTTGTTTATTTGTTCATTTTACGTATCTTTATCCTAATCTGACTAATCGAACGATGCTACAGTTGTATTCCTAAATTTTCGCTATCCAGGTTTAATTAGAATAGGGATATTTAACGTGATTTCGACATCGCGCAGGCTCGGGAACACCATTTTACATTCCCAGCGAAGGACGGCATAACGAAGTATTTTTTACTCCCTTTATAACACCCTACATTTTACCTTTTTTTTTTTTTTTTTAATCAAACTGCCGAGTTTGAACTTGGCCTTCGGCATCGTAGGCTTTATTTAGCCGCTTTGTATGTATTTTTTTAAACTATTTATTTATTGTTTTATTAATTTTACAGATTGTTTTTTACTTTTAGTATTCGTTGTTTTTTACTTTCACTTACCTATTTTTTTTTTTTTAATACACGTTTTAGAGTCTCCTGAGTCCAAATAACTAAGCCCCGAAAAAAAGTCTGTGTGTTAAGTCTAGCGCAACGACGAAAAGTCGTACGAAACTGAAATTTCGTATTTAGGACAACAATACTAGATGGTACAGTCACTTTTTCACCAAAATAGGCTAACCAGAAGAGCCACTTAATAGCATGTAACATCATGTAAACCTATGACATCCTGCCCTACAGTGTCCTTTAATAATATTCCGCTTGTTCCAGTTGAACAGATCTACTACCTAGGACTTCTACTTGACAAACGTCTAACATGGAATCCGCACACAAGACTGAAACGAAAAGAAACTGCCCGTCGCTTTCGCTTACTACAACACTGACTGGACAGACGCTCTAACCTTCCACTTAATTACAAAAGGCTCATCAATATCACCATCATAAGGTCTATGTAGACTTACGGAGTTGGCTTTGGGGCTCTACTAAACCATCAAATTCACCCCGTATTCAATCTTTACAATCCAAAATCCTTCTAATAATCCTCAATGCTCCTTACTTTGCACAAATAAACTCATCCATGAAGACCTTAACATCCCATATGTTGCTGATTTGGCCCGAACCAGGTATCAATCCTTCCATGACAAACTCCACTCCCACCCTAATCCACTAGTTTCAATCTTTGCTTCCTCTTCAATTCCTGACAATCCTCCGAGGCGTCTGAAAAGAAGATGGCCTCGAGACATTCTAGTTTAGTTACCTAGTGGAGTGATGCCAATGGGCAATTTCTCTTCATGTTTTTTTTTAACTCCCACATCAAAAAATGTCCTAGACTTCCTAAACTATGTTCCTAAACTAAAGTGTTTCTAAACTTCATTATGATTCGCCTTTAACCTTCAGTATACATCAGAGGTTCAGTATGCCAGCTGTAGGTATCTTATACCAACTGGGGGTGGAGTAATCGTTTAACGGTCCAGTGAACTAAACTATTTTGTGTTCTAAACCTCAAGACTAGAGTTAGCGTCTGGGAGAACCCGTTGCTGCACCACGATCACTATCGGTTCCTAGAATCTGTATTTGAGGAACGGTATCAATTCTCCGAACAAATTAGCTCGAGGAATCAATTAGTTTGATTGAGCTCCTTGATTTGATAATAAACTTCCTTATTAAAACATTAAACAATAATTAAGTTATCTATTTATTATGATTGTTAGCGGTCTGGCAAAGTGTCCTAAAAATTTAGGCGTTGGAAACGATCAATAAAATTTTTCTATAGCGTAACCATATGAAACTTGAATCTTTATCAAAACTACGATAATATAACAAATTTAGGAATTGGACTTTATTTTATTTTTTACTTATACTTATCTATGTATTAAATTATATGGTAAATCTAACAAAGTCGTACATAATTGAAATTTCATATTTAAATTAGGTTTGTAGCATATATACATATTTCACAGTCGAGTTTTTTTTGTTTTTTTTTTCGATAATTGTTACGATTTTCATCAACTCGTTTTGTACTAGTAAAATTAAATGAGCATTTATATCTTGTAGATTGTATCCTCATTTAAATAGTCTGACGACTTAAATATTCAATTTTAATATTCCTTTCTATCATTTCTTATTTTGCTGAAAGAATAAGGATGCCAATAAAGAAGAAATGATTTCTTGAATGTCTAGAAATAACAGTATTATTATGCTTGTATAATATATTGCCGGTTTATGACAAAATAATCTTCCAGTGGCGCGATAGGCCCTTGGTCGCCTGGTGTATTATGATGTAAGAATATTCTCGCGTTTCGCAATGAATTTTGTTGGATAGATTCATGACACGCCTATTTTTGTGAGTGGTCACCAGTTGGCTAACAGGTCTCGCATAACCGGGGGAGAGTCTGATTCACACAACCATTAATTTAAATGCTTGTTAAAGTCCTTCCGGGACTGGGATTCGAACTCACATCCTTTGGGGTGGGAGACTAGCGCGCTAGCAACTCAGCCACGGGCTCCCCTGACAAAACAATATCGTAGTCTTAACTATTTATTAGTTTGCCATAGTAGCAATCCACAAAATATCGTTATATTTCCGTTAATTTTTTTTTCCTTTCACTTACTTATGTATTAAATCATATGGTATATCTAGGGAGTGGAAAGTGGTAAATAATTGAATGTTCATGTATAAAATAGATTAAAGTTTACATTGCACTATGATTACCCAGCAACCACAGATGGTCGGTAACAGTTATAAATTCGCGTCTCGGTGCCGGGTGCTCTTTTTAATGGTCATTTTCCCCTCTCGAAAGGAGAATGGCTAATCCCTCTCGAGATGGTAGTTTGCTGAAACGAAAATTCTTCATATATATATATATATATATACCAAAGTAACTTTTGTCTTTCATTAGATCCTTCTTCTTCCTGTTATAAATACAACAAAAAACGAATTAGCGAAATCGCTCAAGCCGTTCAGGCATGATGCGATCACCATGGGAAAAGGCGATTCATTTTTATATATATATATACAGATAGGCAACGGTTATAAAGGTAACACAATCATGGCAAACTAATTCCTACCACACTAAGGAAATTTCCAAAATACCCTGTGCCCCAGCATCTAGAAACATTATCAGACAATATAAGCAAGAGGTTAATTTTAAGTAGTAATGTACGTAAATTTTTTTTTGAAGTTCCCAACAGAGTTTGTTTAAAATTGTAGGAACTGTTTCTAGGCATAAAATTAAAATCGTTATTTCACATTATGTTACTATCACAATTTTATGAAATCGTTTGTTTCTTTCGAAAATATTAACTTTATTGTTATTATTATTATATACTAGTACAGGCCCTACTCTTAAATATTAATCCTCCCTGCTGGTATGGATTTTGTGTGGATGAAGATGTAGGATACGTTGGGGGCCGAAGCTGTGGGTAGGGGGCCGTGAAAGAGGAGATCTCTCTAATCCCTCCTGTCATCTTGAGATAGCTTTATATTCCACCTCACGGCTATATCTATCTCTTATATTCACCTTCCACAGAATTACCTCTCGATTCTAGCTCTTGCCTTATGTATTAATATAAACTGTCAACGATTTTTAAACTCGCTTTCCAACGTGAGTTATTCCCATGTAAAACATTATCTGGTAAGTTCTCTACCAACAAAAAAAAAAAGTCCGGACCCCTACATCTAACCATTTTAATGCCAAGGACCTCATAGAGCTGAAATGAGATAAATATTTTTAGTAGGGTACGTCGTATCACATACAATTCATGTGAAATGACACTGCTACCGAAACTCGGCATGCCAGGAATGACCATGTAGCGGAATGAAATGGAAGAAAAAAACAACGTCACATACCCGAGACACATCGGAACTTTTTTGATCCTATCAAAGCAGTTATTTCTGACTGAAAAACATAAATTTGTTGATTTTAGATTTAAAGAAATTGGTGGTGGCTAAGGATAAGTTTATAGGTTTGAATATATCTGCAGTCGATTTCCTGCGAGTTTTACTTTGCCATTTTTGAGGTGGTGGAATTTTAGTTTTTGCCAGTTTATTTTTTTTTTCTTATTGGGTAAACTGCTTGCAGAATTCGGCGCCGAATGGTGTTTTCTCTTTTTAAGAGTTCGTCTTTTTAAATATTTCGAGTATGTCTCGCTTATTTCTGAAGTCTGTCTTCGCTTGAGGTTATGTCCAAATCCATTTTAATTATATAATAAAAATTATATATTATTTTTCTGGTAAGGCCTGGGCTCTGGATTATTGAGCCAAATGGCAGCAGTATAATAATAATAAAAAATGTCTTTGTCCGTACAGTAAATATAGAGAAACCAATGAAACACATTTTTATTCACAAATTGTCCAAAAAAAAAACCTATTTATATAAATATCCACAAAATATATGGAATATAAACAAACGAAAAATATCCGAAAAAAACAATTTTCAAATAAATAAAATAAATGAATAAAACTATTCCATAACACTAGGATTTTGTTTTAGTAAATAATTTTATCTTAGTTAAAAATAGGATAGTGGATTTACATTTAGTGTGAGTCTCTCTGGGATGCTAGAAGGTGTTGGAAAAGATGGGATTTGGATGAGAAAAGGGAAGAAGCATGACGAATATGATATATGGGCATTAGAGCATTGGCTCTAAGAGTTTATTATAGTCCTCGAAACACTGAATTATTAAAATTTACAACTAATACAAATATATTAATTCAGATATTGTTCGTTATGTTATCAATAATTGCGTCTGTCCTTTAAGCTCATTATTTTCGAACATAAACAATTTTAGATGAGGAAGGTGGTTAGGGGTGCGGTCATTAAATAGAAACACACATTTAAAATAAGTGCTATTTTAATTATGTGCCGACGTTTCATTCTACATTGTGGACCTTCATCAGGGCTAAAGGTAACAAGATAACAACCAATGTAATTATAGACTTAATAATGCGTTAGGTATATAATAATAATATGTTGACAGTAATATAATATGGGAACATAAATACAATTAAATGTAAAATGATAATAAGATGACAGTTATAAAGTATGGAAATAAACAAAATTTATATGATAGTTATAAAATATGGATGACAGTTATAAAAATAATTAATAAGATGATAGTTGTACAGTATGGAAGTAAACAGAATTAAGATGATAATATTGCAATAAGAATATATAAAGAGAGACTAAGCAAATGAAAAAATGACAAAAGAGCAATATGTGAACAATTAAAATTTAAAAAAAAAATTGTTTTTAAGGCATTACAAATATTTTACGATATAGAAAATTAATTTCTTTCCCTATGACCTTTCGCGGAACACTTGTTAAAAATCACTAGTCTAGGAGGCAAAGGCAGTTATGTTTGTTTATCCATTTAACGTCACTTTATGCTACTATGGCTTATCGGACGTTCTACAGTGGGAATCCTAAATTTTGCCTATTCAGGTTTTATTAGGATAGAGATCTTTAACGAGTACCTGACATCGCACAGGCTCGGGACTACCCTTTAAGTCTCCTCCGAAGGACGGCATAAGTAAGGATTTTTAACTCCCATTAAAAAATCCTAGAATCACCTGAAGATTTGGACCCGCGACCTTAGGCATAGAAACCTGTTATGCTAGCCAGTATGCTTTAGGTTACCCCAAAGACAGTTTTATTCAACGGGCGGATAGCTTTAGATATGCTAAATCGGTGGTCCTCATCAAGTATAATAAGATCCCCAAGTCTTGCGGTCAGAAAGGTCTAATGTCTTTTAAAAATTTGGTCTCCAAGTAGTCAAAAACAGCATCCGAAGGTAATTTTTAATAGTTTTTTTCTAACTCTAAATTTATGGGTCAGTGGTTGATAAAGGAACGGAAACACACTAAAGCATCTTCCCTAACTTAAAAATTTCTGTATTTTAATTCTAGACTTAATTACTGAAGTCAATTTTGGTAACTAGAATAGAGTAGGTTCAATATACGCCCGTACTTACAATGAGTTATATTTCTGATTTACTCTCAGTAACTACGCACACTTTTTGGTGTCAGTGCAGTGCGTGAGTTATTCTTGTAAGAAGTTAAGGCTTCCTAAATATTTTTCATCAAGTTAATTAAAAAAATAATTTTCCGACGACATCTAGCTGACCACTGGACATCGTTTGCAGACTACTTGTTGGAAATCTCTGCTCTACAAAGAAGTTCTTCTTCTTCCAGTGGCGCGACAGGCCGTGTAGGCACTGGGCCTCATGGTGTAATCCTGGGAGATGCGTTTCGTAGGGTAGGGTCATCACTCCCTATGTCTAATTTTGTGAGTGGCCTCCATTTGGCTGACGGGTCTCACATACCCGGAGGAGAGGCAGTGAATGAATCCCCTTTTAATTACATCATTATAGAAGCCCCGCCGGGACTTGGATTCGAACTCAACCTATAGCATGAGAGACTAGCGCGCTAGCTACTCAGCCACGGGTTCCCCTCTACAAAGTAGTTAATAATACATATCTCCTTTAAAGAGTATCTCCTCTTATATTTGTCTAAACAAATTAAAATTTGTTGATAACTGTATTTTGTTTATTTTAACGTTTAGCTTTGAATTTGAATAAAATAGGGATGGCGGATAGACCGTAAAAGGTAGAATAAAGTGGAGGATGGTGTGGTTGGGAAGGCTAAGTAGCCTTATCTTTAGCCACTCTTGGATTCCCCAAGGACCTCGTCTCGACTCAAGCAGCTCCTGTCACTTCACCCGCTGTTCTTTACTTCCCCTGCTTCTCGATTATTCCGTGTGTTTTTTTAACAGCATAAACAACCCTGGATTTCCATATTATTTTTTGTCAGTAAAACTGTAACTACAACATATTCTTTAGCCCTTAATAATAATAAATTAGGGGTCGAAGAATGTGTTGCCTGTGATAGGTGGGTTTCACATGTTAAATTTTTAATGATTTTATTATGGACAAAATTTAAGAAACAGATATCTACATAACCGATACGTTGCTGTCAGTGAGTCCTGAAGACAGGGAAAACCTCCGAAACTTAGGCTCCGAATAATTAGTGTTTTAAAGTAAACTTTTTGGGAACAATTAAGAAAAAATTATTTATCATCAATATATGTTTCTTGCGAATAATTAACAAGAATTTTGGACAAATCAGTGACGTATGGAATATCATCGTTATAATACTACTAATCATAAATTAGTTTATTAATGAAGAAGTAAGGAGCATAGAGGATTTTAAAAAGGATCATGGTCATTCGATACAATGAGGATTGTAAAGATTGGATACGAGAATTCGATGGGTCAGTAGTGCCCAACACCTCAAGTAAATCGTGAAGCATAAGAAAAAAAAGGTATGAATTGTACATGAATGTCTTCTTCGTTACTTGTACCTCCCAGAAGATGGTGACCTATTTGCTTACCCGCTTATAAACCCAATTATACTGGAAACACCGACTAACTGTATTAATTATTTCCATATTATGCTCTGTAAATACGCAACACAGACCAGGATGGTTCACAACTTAAGTTTTCACCCTTGCCTATGCAATGAGGCGGTTCATGGAATTCATTCAATATGAAACACTGCTTTTAGCAAGCTCCTTATCAAGAAACTGGAACCGACGTTAACTTCAAACTCATAACAAATGAGACATTTCAGTGTTGAATTTTTAATCAGACCAAGAAATATGACATAGGTGTTCAGTAGACACAAAAAATGTAATATTTAGAAAATTACGAGCCTGACCAATCTAATTTTTACAAACTTTGTGATACGTTTGGATCCTCTCTTGATTATTCTTTTTTTTTTTTTTTTTTTTTTTTTTTATTTAAAAGAAATTTACAACTGTATTACAATAAAATACAATAAGTAAATATGCTAATAGATCAAGTGGGCGTGATACAGGCATGTGAAGAAAATACCCAGTGGTAGCACTTTAAAGTTTATTCAGCTAAGTAGGTCTCGAGGCCATCGTCTTTTCAGCCGCCCAGGACGATGATCAGGAATAGGAGATGAGAGTTTGCGGACGAGTGGGTTGGAGTGGACGGGTAATTTGGAATAAAAGAAGGAATATCTAGTTCGGGCTAGATCTGTGACTAATGGGATATTTAGGTCTTTATGGATTATTTTATTGGTGACAAAGTAAGGGGCGTTTAGGATCTTTCGGAGGATTTTGGATTGCAAGGATTGAATGCGGGAAGAATTGGATGGTTTGGTGGATCCCCATAACTCAATCCCATATGTCCAAATAGGCCTAATGATGGTTATATAAATTAATCTTTTGTAATATGTGGAAAGTTTTGATCGTTTGTCAATAAGTGTTGTAGTAAGCGGTATCTACGAGCTGTTTCTTGTCGTTTCAGTCTAGTGTGAGGATTCCAAGTAAGACGTTTGTCTAGATGGAGTCCTAGGTACCGGATCTGTTCAACTAAGGTGAGTGGAATATTGTTAAAGGAAATAGTGGGACAGGCGGACAAAGGTTTTCGACGAAGGGTGAAGGTAATTTGATGGGATTTAGTAGGGTTGATTTTAATTCTCCACTTTTGACACCATTCTTCAATGGAAGAAATGTGAGACTGAAGGGTTTTGGAAGCAACAGATGGGTCATTATTTACGGATAACACACAAGTGTCATCTGCGTAGGTTGTGAGGACAGTACCAGGATGGATTGGATAATTATTTCCATATTATGCGTAATAAAAAGGATTGGCACCTAAATTATACCCTGTGGCTACACAGCGGTTGAGGAATATTCAATAGAACATGCTTTAGGCAAGGTTTATGACTTGACTTAAGGTTCATATCATGAGCTTAGGATCGGTTTTTAATAACAGAATGTACGTAGGGTCAGAGAGAAGAATTGGCGAATGTTTTGTAGAGTATTTGATTATTCTTATTTTAATTTTAAGTATTTTTTTTATTTTCACAAGAATTTACAAGTGGCCACTAGCCTCAGAACTTATACATATTATGGTATTGCACCAATTCCTTGTTGCTATAATTGTATATACAAGCGGGATTAATGGTAATAACCTAAGTTAGTTTTGAATAGTAGGAAAAATCTATTTCAAAACCTAAACAATAAGAAATGATTTAAAGTCAAAACAAAACTATTAATTAACATAAAGGCAGGTTATTAAAATAAAATATAACAAACTGATGGTGTAATGCATATATACCAAACAAATACATTTTATATTAAATAATTAATTAAAGTAATATGTTTCGTAGGTTGTGTGTGTAACGTTTATGATACTCTTGTCATAGTCGCTTATTTTTCGAATGTTTAGTTGTCGTATTAAGGGGGGGGGAAATGTGCTTAAGTATATTTTTTGATGGATGAAGTTTTAAATCAGATAAAATAATTGAGATTCGCGTATATCGAGCCTAATTATTTAAAATCTCACGCATATATTTTGAACCATCTTCATTTTCCGTTAGTTGAATCACTAGTATAACTCCAGACTGGGGCAGAGTAGGCCAATATAGGACGATGGACAATTTTGTATAATATCAATTTGTATTTTGTGAAAGTTTTTTAAATAATAATTTCAGTAAGAATATGGTGTGATGAAGGTTTTATTTGCTAAATGCTTATTGGGTCGTATCAACGCTAAAATGACTATATTTATTTGTATTGGAATATTACATTGGTATGGTTACAACTAGGGTTGTAATCTAGATTACTACGATAAAATAATTTAAAAAAATTAAACGACGTCAAAGAGAGTAAGAAAACTGAAACCACTAAAAAAGATATTTTGACTACTCACTTCACATGCTTTTTATCAAGTTCAAGAGAGAGAAGCTGTTGAGGTGCAGGAAAATATAAAAACGAGCGGGTCGTTCGACCGTTTTCTTATTCCAACTCAGATTCATAAACGAATTTTATTTGTTTCGTTTATTTCGATAAAATCACTTTTTAGTTATTATAGTTAATTGAACGTTACTTAGTGTGAGTCCTAAGTTTTGCTTATTCAGGTCTAATTAGGATAGGGATCTTAAACGATTACCTCGCATCATACAGTTTGGGACCTCCATTTTATGTTCCCTCTTAGGAACTTCCAAAACCAAAATCGTTTTGTTGTTTTTTTTTTTTTAAATCACTTTATTGATATTTACAATGTGTACAAAATACATCAAGTAAATGTGTTGGACATAGGTAAATTGACATTGAAATACATGTAAGACACCACCATTGGCAGCACTCTAAATAATCTAAACTAGAAGATCTCGGGCCATCTTCTTTTCAGACGCCTGGAGGTTTATATGTAATTGAGGAGGAAGACAGAATGGAAACCAGTGGATTAGAGTGGGAATGAAGTTTTTCATGGAATGAATGATACCTGTTTCGGGCTAAATCAGTAACATATGGAACATTAAGGTCTTTATGGATAAGTTTATTCGTGACAAAATATGGAGCATTGAGGATTTTGGATTGACCAAGGATTGGATACGAGAGGAATTCGATGGTTTAGTAGGCCCCCATAGCTCTACTCCGTAAGTCCAGATAGATAGGTCATATGGTGGTCATGTATATGAGTCTTTTGTAGTTAAGAGGAAGCTTTGACCGTTTGTCAAGTAAGTGTTGAAGTAACCGAAAGCGGCGAGCAGTTTCTTGTCGTTTCAGTCTAGTGCGAGGTTTCCATGTTAGCAGTTGCTCAAGTAGAAGTCCTAGGTAGCGGATCTGTTTAACCGGAACAAGCGGAATATTATTAAAGGATACTGTAAAGCAGGATGTCATAGGTTTACGACGAAGGGTAAAGGTTATTTGGTGGGATTTGTTGGAAATTTTTTTAATTCGCCAATTCTGACACCATACCTCAAGGTCTCTGTTGTGGGATTGGAGAGTTCGAGAAGCAGCAGTTGGATCGTTATTGACTGATAACACACAAGTGTCATCGGCATAAACCAAAATCTGAATACCAAGGTCTAAATCACACTCGGTCGCCAGGTTTTTTCTCCTGTTTTGGGTACTCACTTTATAGATGCTTGTTTGGTCTGGTCTAAGGTCGCTCCACTGCTGAAATGACAGAAAAAACTAGATTAGTTGGAAATTCAGCTAAATATAATTTGATATAATGTAATAGTCGGATATATAATAGTTGAATTTTTATTAATAAGCAATTATCTGATTTGAATCAATGTATTAATTAAAACTGGAGGTTTATATGTTATAAATATTATGGACGAAGAAAATAAGAACAATAAATTCATATTTATGTATAATATTTGTTTATTGAGTAATAGGCTACTGATCGGTTATGTATCAGTTACCTTGGGTAGAACTAGAAGAGTTGCTATGTTGATTTAAGCAGCACAGGCTGGGTATTGATGTGCCCTAATCTCTGACTAGGTCCAAACTTCGTGGACTTGATTAGAGTTCACCAAACGGAATTAACATTCCTAAATGAACTTCCTTCGTTAGCAAACGTTCTATATTCAAACACCATTACACTTCAATTCCTTAAACAGATTACTTTCAGCTTTATTAATATTTAATTTTTTTAATATTTTTATTTTTAGGATAATGTCCTGAAATGGTAGATTCCCTTAGTTTATTTATTACAATTCCTTTAAGGAATTCTAATTATTTACATCCGTATGAAACTTAATAATCTGGTTTTGCTAACTAGTTTTCAATAGGTTTTTCTATTATATTTTATCTATTTCTTTCTTACTCCCTTTATTACCCATTACCCAGTTTTAGTTAGGGTAGGGATCTTAAACGAGTACCTGACATCGCACAGGCTCGAGACCACTTTTTTACGTCTCCTCCGAAGGATGGCATAACTAAGGATTTTTTACTCTTATTAAAAAAAAAAAAATCTAGGACCACTAGGTTTGGATTCGAGACCTTTGGCTTAGAAGGCTGTTATTAATTTAGTCCTCTTATAAATTTTAACAGGAAACACCGCATTATATAAACTGTCCTTAAAAACTGATAAAAATTTGTTTAACCTCTAGTAGTTCTAAAGGACGACCTTTTCATTTTATAGTTATATTTCTTTCAAAAACTGTTTGCAGGTCACAGTGACAAAGTTCGTAATTTTAACATTTAAAAGTTATTGTTTTTTTTTTTCATGTAGCTTTATTAAAAGTTATTGGAATGGAATTATTTATACTCACTTATATAGTAAATTAATATATTCCTAAGAACCAAAATGTACTAAAAATTGAAGAAAATAAATGTTTTTAATATTATTTTTCAGTCTGTCAGTTTCTCCAGCTGTTACACATTCGTTGTATATATTCAGGCCTAAAATCACGCCTTGGCTGAATCATAATAATTGGTTTAAAACTCAAGAAGGCTTCTTATTCGTAAAATCAAGAATAATAGGTGTTAAAAGTCTGTATGAAACAATTCGTTTTATATTTCATTTTTTAAAGGATAAGTTTAGAGAAAATATATTACAAAAGTTTAAATGAAGTAAATAGCCTTGAACACATTCATACCTCTAGTAATAAATAAGATAAAAATAACTCTTAAATACCAAGAAAATATTCATTCAACACTTTTAAATCGTCTCCTTTTATTTATTTTTTTACACTAAAATTTAGCTTCGTTAACAACTATCATCATATACATATTTTTAATTATAACTGTTGTTTTTTTTGTTTTTTTAACTGTTCCAGTACTCTTCGCTAGAGTTCATATTGACAGAATATAAGGGAATTGTGTATTTTTTTTTTTAATAAATTCTAACAAGTTCGGTAAGAAATTAATGAGATGATATGATGATACTGCCAACCTTATCCATTAAGCTAAAAAATGTTCATTCTTATATCTAATTTTTGAACAACTGCGAAGTTAGTCAGCGAGAAGTTTTAAAGGAAGGTCAAGGCAGCAAAGTTGTAATCTCTTGACATTTTTCAGCGCTTGACAAATGTCTAGATTGTTTAATGTGTTTGTCCACTTTCAAAATTACAATTCGCTTTAGTGTCCGACTATGAATATGTTATTGAAACGATTATACGACCTAGTTTAGAAGAAAATGATCGATAATGCCTCATACATTATATTAAAAGTTTGTTTTGTGGAATTTTAATAAACGAGTGTGTAATATATTTTTTGATATAGGGGCAAAATTTATCTTATTTTGGAATCTTCAGCCTCTTGGGGTTCATGAAATGAGATAATTTTTCACTTGATTAGCCACGCTGTGGTTGATTAAGCAGAATCCTGAGATTGATAGTTTACCCAACCAGGATCTGTTAAATAATTTGTGTGACGAACTAATTAATATTTAATCATGAGATATTAATTGAAAAATCTAGAAGGCACATCAACTAATGATTACTTACCATTCTACTTGGAACAAATTGTAAAAGTTTTAAATTTATTTTCCATCATGTATCTTTCTATTGTTAACATTTATACTTTTTTGACAGATTTTTGTTCTTAAACGTACCTATATATGCAATATTGCGATCGTGAAAAGTCCTAATAGTCCGGGAGGCCGTGACAGTTTTGTGGACTGATCTCCGCTAAGATCATTATAATTTTTTTTTCAATTTTGCTACTTGTTCAAATGAGCAAAATAACAGTCTGACAACCAGAAACTACAACAGTGACTTTCTGAAAACCCGGAAAATTTTGGAAGCTAGGATTAATTTCGCTATGAATAAAACTTTGTGTAAAGATTATTTATAATTTGTAAGGAATAAAAATAACAGTCTGCCGATCAGATCGTACAACCCCGAGCGTCTGCCACCCTTATACTTGAAAATTGTAAATATTGTTATTTTTTACATAAGAAAAAACGGAATAACAGTCTGCCAAGATTTCCGTACAACCGTACAACTAAAGCCGTCTATCTAAAGACACCGGTGATACGCGTACGCGCGTGGTACAATACGCCTTATCTTTAATCACCTGACAGACTATTTCAGTTGTATAAGATTGTTGGCAGACTGGCAACTGTATTAAATTCAATCATTCAGTTACTCATTTTGCAAATTTCATGCATAGCGTTATCAGTCTTGGCGTTTTATTAAGTATAAAACTGACTGAAAAATTATTAAATTGGATTGAATGAGAATTAAAGGGATGAATAATGGTTTTTCATATAATTTGATTATACTTTATTCGAACTCATTAATGTGGAATTCATTTTGAATAACGGAGCTTTGATTATTGAAAGTATATTTGAAATAACATAAAAAATGCAAACAAAGCTTAACAAAAGTAGCTGGCACAGTCTCCATAGCTGGCACGTGTACCTCTATTTATGTATACCATAGGTCCTGTACCAGAGGTAGTATTTAGTCAGTTTTATAATTAATTAATTAATCTTTACAGACGGTTTTAGTTGTAACGAATTAATCATTTTGATCGTTAGAAAGTTGATGATCATCTCGAATGTTAAATAAAACATTCATCGAAAATCCATCTGTCTCTAGAATTCCGAGATGTAATTTCTTTTAACCTTTTCCTAAATAAAGTAGTTTCATAAATTCGTAGAATATAAGAGGTTCTTCCTGGAGCCGAGTTTCGATTTTAAAGCGGTTTCTTGTTTAATCTTTTGAAGATTAACTGCGATTTTCAACTTGAAGAGATCTTATTATAAGCTCTGTAATATAGTAGCTTGCGATGAAAATAAGTTTTCTGATGAATCGAGTTTTAGCTGGATGCTTCTCTTGAACACTTATTACTGGAGTCACTTTTCCAATACACCTTCTGATCTACCTAACTCTTTCTTTTAAGTCCTGTTTTTATAATCTTGTATAAATGTAATACATTTTTATTCAGAGTATGGTTAAATATATGGCTAATTTTATTCATTTTCTGACTATTATTTATATGATTGTTTGAGAGGTGCCCTTACTGTTCATGGTTTTTTTTTTGTTTTATCAAATTCAATAATCGGTCTTTCGTAACGTATATAGAAAAGAAAAAAGTACTTTCCCTCTCAAAATTTTAGATTTTTGAGTTCCTATACATCCTGAATACATTAAGTATCGAAAACGAATTTTAAAAATCTAGTGCGGGCAACACACGACTTTCACTTACCTCGACTGTCTAAATCATTTTAAAACCTATTAAATATACTTAAATCTAAAAAATATTTCGTTGGGAACATTATATTATAGATTGATTATACATTAAACAATATAACTATATTAAATTGTTAATCAGTAATAAGTTTATTCCCCATTCGTCACTTTATATTGAATTTTACAACTTCGTGTATCAGATAACATTTTTCTAAAATCTTTCTCTTTCCAACGTTTATATTATATGTCTATATTACTATTCTTATAATCAAATACACAAAAATTGCATTTAAAAATATGTTTGAACTTTTCTTCTTAGTTGTTCATTAAATTCGCTCAACTTGAATATTTAGCTGTTATTTATCAATGCTAATAAGATCAGAAAATCTTGAATTTTGAAATCTGCAAAATTAAAGGTACTTCACAGGAAGAAAATATCGGCATTAAAGTCTTATTACTACTACGCCATATTAAAGCCTATATAAATTTCACACCAACATAGGCAGTTTAATCAAAATCGTTAGAGCTGTTTTTTGAGAAAATCGTAAACATGTGGAAAATGCATGGTATAAAGTGGCTCTTCCAGTTAGCCGATTTTCATGAAAAGCGTATAGATCTTAAATATGAATTTTATGTTTCGTACGAGGCCCAATCCTCTACACGGTGTATACAGCTGATATCCCTATCCATACAAGCACTTTCCTCTCTACTTACGCTGATGACACATGTGTGCTATCCGTAAATAATGATCCTATTGTTGCTTCCCAAGTCCTACAGAACCATTTATCCGCCATTGCAGAATGGTGTCACTATTGAAGAATCAAAATAAATCCTAATAAATCCCACCAAATCACCTTCACTCTACGACGTAAACCTATGATTTCCTGTCCAGTTGTTTCCTTTAATCATACCCCACTCATCACTGTAGAACAAATACGATACCTTGGACTTCATCTTGACAAACGTCTTACATGGAATCATACAAGACTTATACGACAGGAAACTGCTCGTAGATATCGACTATTAAAACACTTACTTGACAAACGATCAAAACTCCCTCTTTACTTCAAAAAACTCATTTACACAACCCTTTTTAGACCTATCTGGACTTATGGCATAGAGCTATGGGGCTCCAATAAACCATCGAATTCCTCCCGCATCCAATCCTTGCAATCCAAAATCCTTCGTCAAATCCTAGACGCTCCTTACTTTGTTACCAACAAACTCATCCATAGAGACCTCTGAATATCGCACTAGTTATGAAATCGCTCAAAAAAGATACACCTCCTTTCATTCCAAATTACCCACCCATACAAACCCGCTTGTCCGCATCCTCTCATCGACATATATTCCCGATAATCCTCCGAGGCGTCTGAAAAGACGGTGGCCTCGAGACCTGCTGAACAAATAATCAGTGCTACCGCTGGGTAGATTCTTCTCATGTCTTTTTCAAGCCAATTGTCTGTTTTTAGCACATTTAACTTATTGTACTGTGTAAATTGTACAGTTGTCAATATCAATAAAAGGATTAAAAAAAAAAAATGTTTCGTACGACTTATGGTTTTCGCGCTAGACTTACCACACACACAGAGACATTTTTCGGGACTTAGTCATTTGGACTCCGGAGACCCTATAGCGTGTATTTCCGTCAAAAAATGGAATTCGAAAATTTTCACGATCACAATAATTTACTTTACTATATATTTCATATATAGGTAAGTGAAAGTAAAAAATGTTGGTCAGCCATCTTATTCGTGCGTGGCTTTGGATAGAGATGACTTCTGTAGTCAGATGGCAAAATGGTATTAGTCACTTTTTCTGTAAGTGACTGTCTTCACGCTTTAGTTCCATTCGTTTATTTGTACAAGATTGAGTTTTTTACTCATAAACTGAAAGAGAAACAATTATGACATTTATAAGAGTACATCTTTTAAACATTAACGAATGACACTCCAGAATATGAAGAATCTCACTTCTAGAAAAATTGATTCCATTCTTCCATCTGAGCACAGACTTATCCTTTTTACTTTCACTTACTATATATAGTAAGGAGAAGTATTGCGATCGTGAAAATGTTCGTATTCCAGTTTTCAACGGAAATACACGTTTTAGGGTCTCCTGAGTCAAAATAACCAAGTCCCGCAAAAAGGTCTGTGTGTGTTGTATGTGTTGTGTGTGTGTGTGTTTTGTGTGTTGTGTGTGTGTGTGTATGTCTCCCGGGCGGAAACGGTAAGTCCTGTGAAACTGAAATTTCATATTTAAGACAACCATACGCCCGTGACGTGACAAAACTTTTTTCATCAATATGAGCTTACCATAAGAGGCACTTTATACCATGCATTTTGCACCTTTTTTCGATTTTCTCGAAAACGGTTCCGACGTTTTTGATTAAACTCGCTATATCGATGTAAAATTTAATGGGCTTTAATATCATGTAGGCTTTATTTGGATAAAAATGGTCTGACAGGGCTTAAATGCCGATATTTTAAATTTTCTTCCCCTAAAGTACCTTTAATTTTGTAGATTCAATAATAATAACTAGATTATCTTGTTAACGCTGATGAAAAACAGGTAAATATATAAATTGAATCATTTCGATACCCAACTAAAGGAGAAAACAGGAAAAATATTTTTTTAATGCAATTTTTCGTTTTTGAACATAAGAGCAGAAATATACATGTATGATATACCGTTGGAAAGCTAAAGATTTTAGAAAAAATATCATCTCATACACAAGCTTTTAAAAGTTAATAGAGAGTGATGAAATGGACATAAAACTAACTGATTATTTTAGATAATAATATAAAAGATTTTTTAATAAAACACATGTTTCTATATAAATTCAATTTGATTAATTCCTTAATAATTTCACGTCTTTTTATCTCTAACTGTATTTGAAAATTCTTTCATTGATTTAAAAATGGAGGTAAGTGAAAGTCGTGTGTTGCCCGCACCAGATTTTTTTCTTTATTACTATTTCTTTTATATTATACATCCAAGTCACTAGTTTTCTTTATATTAAGACTTGGAACTTGACTATCGCTTCTACCGTTCTTGAAGAAAAAAGGTAGTTTTTAAAGTATAGCATCTTAACATCAGTAGGAATGTTTGCAATCTCTGTAATATCATGTTATCTGTGTTATTCATTTGCTATAACACAACGTAGAATACCACTCAATAACAGTTGTTACAAACCCATTTCCGTGTTTTTGTGCTATACTCGGCGCTATTATACTTGCAGGCAGCTATCACTTTTGTTTGGGTTGTTATGTGTTTAAGGTTTTGTTGTTGTTTTTTTCATCCCGCCTAACTGTAATATATATTTATATTTTATAATAGCTATTGATAAATAAAATAGCTTAATAGTAAACAGAATATCACAAAAATGCTATCTTGTACCTCTATACCACCTAAACCTGTTTGACAACACAATAGATAGATAGCATTCCACTGGATCGCTCACAATCTATGGATTAGTTTTATTATTGTTCAATTGTTCAACATGTATTAAGCACTCCTAATATACAATAGTGCTCATTTTTTTAATTTATTTATTTCTTTTAAATAAAATATTGGTATTGACTAAGAAGGTTAATGATTGAATAGTAAGTGTAAAAAGTATAAAATCTCCTCCCGATTTTTACTTTATAAGATACTTAATAGAAAAATCCTCCATTCTATTTTTTTTTTAAACCCAGTAAGAAATATAAATAATAGCACCTCAAACATTTGGATTCCCGCTTTTTAGGATACGTAGAATCCAATTGTCCATTAAATACATTTTTTTTTTTAATCTTAAAATCAATTATATAAATTGTTTTATTATACAAAGAATTGAATTTTTCCTGGAAGTTTCGAAATAAGGTTCAAATTTGTTTAGTTTTGGATTAGAATTCATTGTCACTTTATATATCTCATGGACATAACAGTTACTCATTTAGATTCGTATATTTAAATATATTTTTCTCATTGATAAACTTAATTGCTCCCATTTAGTACAGTTATAAATTTCATTAACTTACGGGGGTGGGGATTTTTTAATGGGGTAATGTAAGAGAAACTTTGATATTTAAACTTATTTTGTTTGCATAAGAGTAGAAACAAATTTACTTACCGAATAATTTTTAAGATATCAATATGGAAATCGTGGTGGTGTATTTTATTCCCTATGGCCGTTTATCTATTATTTACATTTAAATATATATATATATATATATATATATATATATATAATATATATATATATATATATATATATAAAACCTTTGTATTGTAAATTTTTTATTTTTTAGCCCTGGTTGAAAACTAAATATGCATCCCTTTTGTGTAATTTAATCCATGTACATCGAATATTATCGATACTCCGAATAAAAACATTCTTCAAAGCCCTAGATAAACAACATATTCCTGGTCAAACGTTTATGTTTAGCCGTCGGGTCGAATTCCATTCCAAATGCCCGGGTTTTTTCTGTCGCTATGCAGTGGAATGCCAAGTACTCCCTTCTGCATGCGAAGGGGTTGACCCTTAAAACCCTGTGTCAATAAAATGGATGGGACCGACCGAATTTTTTTCCATTCCCATCGGATGTTTGTGATCGCATGTTATTCCGCTCTTCCAAAAAAGAATAATATTTTTTTGAAAACTCAGTCAGATGGATGTTAAGTAACTTTTTATTAATTTTAAAAGTGTTTATTGCCTAAGCAATTTTTTGAGCTGATGCAATCAATTATTAAAAATATATCTTATTTTTACGATTTAGTATTATATTATACGATTATAAATTATGTTCGCTAAGATAAATATATTTAAAATGGAGATGTTGCGTAATTCTATTTAATTTTTAATGAATAACACGTCACATTTACTTGATGTATTTTTGTTAATACAGTTGTAAATACCAATAAAATGATTTTAAAAAAAAATGTTTTTAATGAACATTTTTTTTTTTTATATTTAAGAACAATTTTTATTAGTTGATATTACAATCTGTCCTAATTAGGACATTTATAATAGTGATCAATTACAATATTTGTATTTCATTCATACAATATTTACAAAGCAATAAATTTATAAATAAATAATACTATATATATACAATAAAGAATCATTAAAGTACATATTATGTCACTCATACCTGCTTACAAGCCTCAAACATACATCACATTGAGTGAAGAATCTAGCCAGTGCTAGAACTCCAATTCACATTTTTACAACAGGTCTTTCGGCAACTGCCGTTTCAACCTTTTAGGGGGATTTTAAGGTTGTTTGGAGATGGATAGGGATTGAGCAAGAGGATTGGGGTGATGATTAAGGTTCTTACGGAATTTAAATGAAATAAGGTCTAGAATAAATGGAATATTTAGGTCGTGGTGTAAGTTATGGTTAGTGACACAATATGAAGCATTAACTATTGTTCGGAGGACTTGTTAAAAAATTTGGCTGTTTCCCACAGTTCAAGTCCACAGGCCCAGATATCTTTCAGTACTGTGTTGTAAATTAGCACTTTGTTTTCCATAGAAAGTGGGGGAAACAGTCTGCATAATTGGGCCAAATAGTCAATTAAGTTCTCATTAACATAAAGGGGTGACAAATTATGAATTATTTGTTATTAAAAAAAAATGATTTCCTTATTTTATATAATTATTTCCACCAACAATTTTCTCAGAAACTACATCTTTATGAGAAAATTGTTAGTTTTAAGTACTGAAAATAAATAATTTGTTTATAGAAAGATAGCAAGTTTTAACACTTAAATGAAAAGAGTAAGTTATTTAATATTTTTTTCTGTTTGTAGAAGTAAGTGTAGTAATGTTATCTAAAGTTCTAGGCCACCTTCTTTTTAAACGCCTCGAAATCTTATAATCTAGCATAAGAATTCTATTAGATCATAATATTGAAAGCATATGAAATGTATTAGAATGTTACTGATATTTTTTTTTCGTTTCATGACATACTTCTTCTAATGTTTATTCTATAAACTAAACAATTTTCCTGAAAAACGAATCATTTTTCTCCATCCTTGCTACGTATATGAAAATTAAGAATTAAAAAATATATCTCACAAAAAAACAAGTAGATATACAAAAACGGGTGATTTTTTATTGAAAATATTAGTATAGACTAGTAAATTTTAGTTTATGTTTATATAAACTTACTGCTATGATATTTTTTGAAATCGGATCTGTCCTTTGCAGAGCAGAATATCACAATAGGATTGAGGACGTATATACGGACGGACCATTTATTTACATCATTGCCATCGTGCAACCATTGTCGTGCATAAAAAGGATATTGTCGACGATAAGTGGGGCAGACGGGATGTTGTAAGGATGAACCTGAGTGCACTTACAGTCATGCAAGGGCTACATAGAGGTCGTTCTCAGGTGAACATCCTCAAACCATTACTGGCCTGAGAACTGCAATACTGCCTCTCTCTGCAGCTTCTACTCTCTGAAACTAATGCACATTAGAGGACATGAAGCGATTTCTATTGCTCTCAGTGGAATCCATGCTCCTAAGAAAACTTAAGTGAGCTACTGGGCAGTCTTCGAGTGGTGACTATTGACATCAAATGTTCTGGAAGAATTATTAAGTAACGTGGAGTTTTTTAAATGTGGATTTATCTTAAATGACTTTTAAAAAAACTTCCCATTTAGTAGTACTCCAATTTTCCTTCTTCTTCTCCAATTTGGAGGTTCGGTCGACTAGGAAATTCTTTTACCTGGGCCTGTTTCTCCTTATCCTGCAGAATGCGATATTTAATTTCATTCCTGTGGCTTACACGTCATTCTATTTAGTACTTCATTGTATGTCGACGAACAGGCTAAGCCGCGGTTAGGGAAGACGGCCCAGGGCGGCTTTTTCCGTCCCAGCAAACCTGCCCCGCTGAAATTTGGTCCAGATCAAATTAAAGGAAACCGCTTATGCGAAAATCATATAATAAAAATATGATAAATTTAGAAACCTTCTCTCAAAGGGACACTTTAAAAAAAACTAAATAAAAGTTATGTTTTAACGAAGTCACCTCTCTCTAAGTTAAAAGTAAACTAGACGGTAGAAATAACCAGGTCGGCTTCGGTGTGGACGTCGTGCCGCGATAGTGCCTTCCCGAACAAGCTCGCCCGGGTCAGCCCGCTAGGCCTATCGCGGCATAACGTGTAGCCGGCTTAAGATGTTTTCAGAATTTCTTAATAGACGCACATTTTGAAGGCCTCAAGTCACCTTCCACGACTTCCGATGTTGTCCAACTCTCCAGATGTTGCTGTTAACAATGCGCTTTTCTAAGGTCAAAGCTTAGACAACTCCGATGTCTATACTATATGATTGAGGCTCAGGATTTCGGGAAAGATTTGAGAATGTAGTGTTACTTTGTATACATAGGCTTTGAGAGGGTATGGAGTTCGGTATTAAATTACATGTTCCCATTTCGGGAAATGTATCCACTTGTGTGAAGTTAAAGTTCGTCATATATAATCACCTTTATAGTGAAGGAACATAGTTAGATAGTTTATTATGACATGTAGCTAAAATTATAAGAAATTTACGCTTTGACATATTTGTAAGAACTGAATGATTTCAAAGTAGCGAAGTGCAACAGATGCTAATAAACGTTTTATTTTAGGAAAGGATTAATAAGTGTTGACTTTAACATAAGTCAATAATCCAGCAAACGGTTTATTTTAAAGAGGGGTATTTTAATGTAAATATAAAATCCTAATTTTTTAGACAACCCAATGCATAAGAATCATCTTTTGAAACATGAGTACAATCGAATAATTATGAATAACTGTAGATATGCCTTTGAGTCGGTAGAAGCGTATAAATGGAATGTACGAATAAATAAATTAAAAGGGATTTTTAAGAATGAACCCCATTGGGTAGCCCGTGGCTGTGTGGTTAGGCTTTGTCTTCCACGCCAAATGTTGTGCATTCGAATCCCAGTCCTTCATGGAATCATGTAAATAAATGGGGATTCTCTCACAACCTTCTTCTCGGATATGTTAAACCCTTCATTCTCGTGGCCAATCACAAAAATAGTCGTAGGGAGTGATGACCCCAACTTATAAAGTATCTTAGAGAATCGCGCTAAGAAATCATTGGTCCACTAGGCCTTTCGTTACAACCAAAATCATAACAAAAAATCCCGCATGACTTTCTGGTACTTCTAACGAGGTTTGAACTTTTCTAATAGCTAAATGAATCCCACAAACAACAGAAATGACTGAGATTTGAGTTTTGTGTTTGTTCCTAATAGAATTATGAGTTTTAAAATTGAATTCGGTAGCTGCCTTTGCTGGCTTACCCCTTTTACTCTCGGACCTCGGCGAGTCTCCTCAGTAAAATTAATGGGGGCGGAGGGTAGAGTTCTAAGGCTTTATTAAGTTCCTGACAGGGTATTTAAGGATTAATATCACCCATTGTCAGGTTTAAATCCAATAATTATTCACTGCTTTTCAACAACAGGTCTAGAAAGCATCATTTATTTTAAAAATTACTTCCTAATGTTGCAAAATCGATTTAAATTATCCTTTTGGGCGTGGAAATTTTAATATATAATTTGAATTGAATTCTTCCCAACATCTAACAAATTTTTATCTCTGAGAGTGTCTCCAACATTTTAATAATTAATTAAATATTGCGTTAGTAATACGAACTTTATTTCTTAGATTAATATATCTGATATATTTGTATTCACCTTTATTTAATCGTTAAGACTCGTATTATTTTAGTTTTGTTTTCTGGAAAATGTAATTTTTTATGTTTCTGTTGATTATGATTTTCTGGTTATTTGACGGTTTTTGTTTGTATTTATTGATTTTTGGGATCGGCGTGGACTAGTAAATAGAGCACTTGTCTACTGTTCTCCATGTTAGAAATTTGGCTGTGCCTGTATATTATTTATTCTTGTTGTTTTTTCATTTAACGTCTCTTTATGCTGCTGTGGCAAATCAGGCAATACTATAAATCCTAGGGCCACCTACCAGGTTCAAACCTGTGACGTTAGGGATATAAGGCTGTTATGCTAATCACTAGACCAAAAGTGACCCCCATTTATTTAAAAATACTTTTATTTTAAACCGATAGGTGACCCTTGGGGTTTGGAAACCATCCTGGAGCACACCCAGTCTCTATAAATTGGGTACCCAAAAATGAGGGAAAACCTGACGGCCCAGTCCGTTCTCGGCTCAATCCCCTCACTGCACGACCGTTGGCCTAGAAACAGTATGAATTTCTATATGCATTCAGCCCAAGGCCCTTCAGGGATTGTAAGGTATAGATTTTTTTAAATATTTATTTTAGGGGTTGAAATGAATACAGTTCCTCATTTATTATATGTTAGGTGTGAAATTATTATATAATATTTGGTACAATATCTATATATCTGCATAATTCTTTAGTTAGCATTATTTATTATCTTTATATTTATTTTTACATTATCCTTTCTGACTCTCAATATAGAGTGCTTCATAATATTTTAAGTAAATATTACAAATGACCTATTTGAACGTAAAAACTTAAGATGCATAAACTCAATTATTTTCATTCACTAATTCATGAATCCAGAATAGCGTGTTTTATTTTCTTATTTACCATGAAGCCAGTTCCAAATACATTTTCTTCATGCCCACTATTGATAGTGACATATTCCTTCAGCTCCATTATAGTCGGCTCTCTCTTCCACCTGATTTCTTGGAGAGCCACAACGTCGATTCTATATTTCATGAGACAGTCTTCTAGAATCTGGCTCTTTCCTATTTGTAGGAGATTACGTACATTCCAGGTTCCCAATGTTAATTTCCTGTCCTTTCCGGGTCGTTTACCATTTATCTGTCCGAATCCGAGGCTTTTTTGAGGTTTTTCAGCTTAATTTTTACACAAGTGGGGGTGCTGGCCCCACAATGTGCCCCTTTTTGTCGCCTTTTACGACTGGCAGGAGATACCCCAGGCTTATTCTGATCCGAGCCTGGACGGACATTCCATCGAGAATGGAAAGTAGGAGGCTGCCTAAAATGATGATGGAGGGACACCCTGGTGGAAAGAGGAGCAGGGGCAGACCTAGACTTCGTTGGCTGCAGGACGTAGAGGAGGACCTTCGGTCGTTAGGAGTCAGCGGATGGAGAAGAGCTGCCGAAGGCAGGTCAGAATGGAGGAGGATTGTTGAGGAGGCCAAGGTTCTACAAGGACCATAGCGCCGATAGATAGATAGATAGATAGATAGATAGAATTCATGAATCATTTCATTTCTTGTATATATATATATATATATATATATATATATATATATATATATATATATTATTAGTTTTAATATTTATTTACTTTTATTATTGTTCTATTTATTTTGTTTCTGTAATGACTAAAAAGTTTATAGCTCTAATAATCTATATGTTATATTTACCAATACAGATTATTTTACCTTAAAATTCTGATGTCCTTCATTATCGTTTTTATTTAATCTTCTTTCCAACACCGGTGACCATGAATGAATCACCAGTTGCATTAGACTGCAGGATTGCATTGATTACTCAACTCCGGAAGAAGTTACAACCTTCAGTGGATTGCTTGGTTGGATTGACTGAGATTTTTTTTATGAAACTACAATTGAAATAAAACAATTAATAATAAATGTAATAAATAATATACAAATTAAGAAATAATATTATGTGAAAATGAATATCAAATAACAGATAAACCTGTATTTCATAAAATAAAATAAATGTAAGAAACTGTAAGATAGATAATTATTGATTTAATATTTAGAAAAAAATATATAGATTAATAAATTTGAGAAACAAAGATTGCCATTTAATTATTAAATAATAATTAAAACTAAAAGTAAACATTAAGCATTATAATTAAGATGCATCTTAAATCCTCATATATGTGAGTAGTTGCATGTATAATTCGGTAAACACATTTAAAGTGCTTATATTATTTCCATTGCATCTACATAATCATGGTTATTACTAAAAACATTTTCCTTTTGATATGAGATATATATAAATTAATAATAATTATTATTATACCAAAGGTTAAAATTGGTTGAAGTGAAAATGATTTATCCATCCTTCAACTTAACTAAATTAAAGTCTACTTTTTTATGTTTAGGCTTTACGAATATTCAGTGAGATTATCCTTGTGAACTTCCAAAAAAAAACGAAATAAAAAATTTAAATTGGTAGATAAATATAACTATGCGCAGTTAGAACTAAGTTTGATGGTACATGACTTATTCTGGAACTACATTAGAAGATATGACACAAACTTATCGTTATCGTGTTGTTTTTGTCCTTCAACCAAGCTAGCACTTATCATAATGAACCTCGACATTATTTTTGGTCACGTTTGCGGTGTAATTTCAGCCATTTTCGTAACATTTCATAATTGTCGCTACTTTAGAGGAAAACTTTTGTACCTCGTTTCGCATTAAACTGTATAATGGTTATTTCTCATCTTTGCATTATCTTTTTTATGTTATCAATACAGTTGAATTGTTAAATTAGACCATAAGTATTACCATTTATTAATAAACAGTCTAAGCTTTTCGTCCTAATTAGTTGGCTGAGAGGCTTGCATTTAGAAATTAAAATTTAAAAAAATAACTCAATAACTGAACGTCCTTTTTATGACTCAAGACTTAATGTCCTATTCGTATAGTTTCCTTTATTTTGACTTGACGTGGCTGATACTGTATTAATAGTTGTCGCCTTGATAACTTAGTTAAGCTTTGGTGTAGATGATTCAAAGCCAATACTTAATTGTCTGGTTAGATATAGAGTGTTCGATAATGTCTGGCGGCCTTTGTAATCCATTGTTTATTGATTGATTTAAATTTTTTAATAGTCAGCAATTAATATTTAAATTGTTTAATCTTCCGGGGAATGTCTTAAAAGTTTACTTGATGTTCATAAATCGTTTATGTTATTTATGCCTTAATTATTGTAATTATTAATTAAATTTACTGAAAATTGTTTTTGAATAAAATAAAACATATAGTAATAAATAACAACTTTTTACTCATGTTAATATATTTAAGTAGGTTTTGATATAGCTTTATAAATACTGACCAACGAGATAAATTTCATATACTAATATTTTCATCTGGACTTTTCCATTCATCAAAATAATCAGTCCATAATTTTATTCACCTCTACACATCCCTACTCCATACCCATTCAACCGAATATTAACGCTGTAGTGGGCACAAGTTATATTGTAAAATAAATTTTACCCAGTAGGATTTTCAAAAATGGACCAGACAACTTCACTCAGTTTTGCTCATATTCAGTGGTTGTGGATTTAGTACTCAGCTTCCTCTGGCAGAGGACTAGTGACGCCATGAAAGATCTGGGATTTCAAAGGGCCTTTGCTTTACCACATTGGAAGCTTATTTCATCGGATTCGGAGATTCTGAGTTTACACATTGTGAATACATATGTTTTAGTATATTTGTATTTAATTAATATTTCTATATTTTAGTTATCAACTAATCAATATTTTACGTTTTATTTTAAATATGTTAATTCCTTTTAGTCACTTAATGCTGCTATGGCTTATCGGACTAAAGTACACTCGGGGTCCTAAATATAAATATATTTCAATTGTACATAACTGTTATTCTTAAGGGACCCAGTCCTAGAAAATTTTTTTTTCTCATTTTATTTCATTCTATTATATTGCTTATTATGGTTTAATCAGGGTAGAGATCTTTTGCGAGTACCTGACATCGCATAGGCTCTTGGCACCTTTTTCGTCCCCTCGAAAGAACGGAAAAATCCTACCCATCTGATTTTTGTTATTGTTGTATAATTTTTCTTCTTTCACTTAATTAAATAATACTTGGTAATGATTTTATTTGTCTGTCGGCTAGATATATCATAATTCCAATTGTACGTATATATTATTCTCAAGGAATCCAGTCCTAGAATAAAATGGTTTTCTATTTCTGTATCAGTTCCCTCCGTTACAATTTCATTTCTGTATATTAATTAAATTTTATAGTAATGTGTTTAATCGTCTATTACTAGTTACCTAAGATTGCAATATATAGAAGTATTTTAAATAAGTATTTTTTTAATATTCTACGTATCATTAAATGTGTACATAGATGAAGAGTGAAATACCCTTAGAGTGCTTAAAGAATTATGACAGCCTGACTGTATAGTTTAAGCAATTTGTAAAGATGTTGAACATTACGTGTTAGCGTATATACATAGTAACGTAATTGGGGCGTACTGGATTCAACGAGGTCAATTCCGTCATTGGTATAATTTCGTTAGGTTAATTTCGACCGACACAATTCCATCCAGATTAGGAAATTACCAGTCCATCTATGGGATTTTGGCTTTCATATTAAGGGCGCATCGTAGTATTGTGCATTTGAAGATTGCCTTTCAGACAGATATAAGTCTATTTTGGTTATTAGGTGTAAATAAAACTATGATTATTATTTTAATTAACCAAACCTGTTTTAATGCTCCGTATAATACAAACTACTACTATGGCATTTATTAGCCATCCTTCGGAGGGGACGTAAGGGGGTGTTCCAGTGCCTGTGCAATAGGGGTGGGAATAATCGTAAGATCGTCATAATCGAAAGATCGGACTTCGATGATTTCAATAATCGAATGATTAATATGCATTCTGAAAGACAATATGGCCCAATCCCCCTCTCTATGGTTGCTGAGCTGGCTGAGCCTACGGCATATTGTTTATGTGATGAGCAAAAAAATAAAATCCAAATCCTTATAATCCCTCGATAATCGTTAAAAAATTAAGTTCGAATGATCATTTGTTTCTCCAAACCGATTATTTCGATAATCGATTAATTCGAAGTATTAAATAATCGAATGATCTGATAATCGTCATTTGATTATGCCCATCCCTATTGTGCTATGAATAAACATGGTAATTACTATTCTTTTGACCCGATTTTTTAATTAATTCAAATTTAAATTATATATTTGCTACGCACATATTGGCCTGACCTTGGCTTGAACCCTGAAGTTTAAATCAGGAACCCGGATGCCGATATTTACTGGGGAAGTCATATCTCTGCCGTCATGATACGTCTCAGGCGTCCTCCACCATGATTATTTCAAGACCAAAGATTAAAAATATTTTTTAAAGTTAAAATATTACTTTATAAATATAATAAATCATTTATTACAAGATGTAATAATTAATTATTTTTTTCATTACAAGTTGATATGTTTTGCATATTTATCGCTCCACTACTCGTTGCAAATTGAATTTTCTGTCATTTATTTGTAAAAAAGCACTGTTTGACGGATTTGGAGTTTCATCAGAGATCATCAGCTCATTACAAAAAAAGAAATGATCATAAGTTTATAGGCTTATAAGTACTTTCTACTAGTTTTTTTTTTTTAATTGCTTATTAACTTTTCTAAAAACTTGCGCGTTCCTACGGTATATTACGTCACATTTCCTCTATTTCAGGAATATTTTTTTGATGAGTTGATCACAGAAAATTTAATTTTCCCATCTGAATAAAATCTTAATTTCGCTGTACTTTTTTTTTTTTTTATTGTTTTCACCCCTACCTTACCTTTGAAGACTATACGGGGCTTTCTCGGGCCAGAAGGGTAAAGGCGAGGGATAAATGCCGAGATAAAATCCCCTCCGCACCGAGACGCGAACTTGTAATTCTTTGGATTCAAAGTTTTGGTCATCGGTGATTGCTAGCCAACCGCGTTCAAAGCAACGCGCGCTAACCCACTCAGCCCCCCCCCCCCGCCTCTCAAAAGAATGTCCTAAATCAGTGTTTCCAAAAAAAAAGAGGACCCCTTCTTACAATAGTTTCTATGGCAATCCTAAATATTAGATATATATTTAGATTTTTCCCTATCACGCATATTGCAAGAGAAATACCTCTATCGAATCTCTGTACTCTTGAAATTGCCTAGTTGAGGAAAGAGAGATGAATTAAGAACGAGGCTCTACGATTATACTTCAAACTGCGTAACATTGAATACTAAAATTTTATGTTAAATCCTAATAAATCCCATTAAATTACCTTCACTGTACGTCTTAAACCTATATCCTCTAGCCCATCCGTATCTTGATTACTCCTGTTGAACAGATACGGTACTTTAGACTCTACCTTGACAAACGCCTAACATGGAATCCAATGTGGAATACAAGACCACAGTCAATATCAAAAGTTTCACAACGACAGGAAACTTACTCAAAAAACGCTTAAAACTTTCTTTTTCTACAAAAAACTCATTTTTATAACCATTATCTTGCCAATTTGGACCTACACCATTGAGCTATGGGGGCCTACTAAACCATCAAGTTCCTCTCGTATCCATTCCTTGCAATCTAAAATCCTCATTGCGCCTTTACTTTGTTACTTTTTTATTATTTTGTATTTTTTTTTTATTCTTTTATTCGTATGTATTACAATTTGTCACAATGGACAGTAATATTATCGCTAAAGGATCTCATTCATACAATATTTACAATATAAACAAAAATGAAAAATATAAAATGAAACCAAACTAAAAATTGGCGTATACAATAACAAAATTTGTAGATAAAATAAAAACAAATAAATGAAGTCAACAAATAAATAAACAAAACATGTCACATTCATACGTATGTACAATAACTTTGTTACTAATAAAATCATCCATAAAGACCTAAATATCCCATTTGTTGATGACTTAGCCGGATGAAGATATTCTTCTTTTCATTCCAAACTCCCTGCTCACTCAAACTCTCTAGTCCTCGACCTCTCCTCTTTATCTAATCTATTCCTGACAATCCACCGAAGCGACTTAAAAGATGGTCAAGAGACCTCCTTCCATAAATTAGACATTGGAATGTTACCAACGGGTAGTTTCTTCACAGGACTATCATGTGTTTTAACCATATATTAATCTAATTTACTTGTTTTATTGAATTAATACAGTTGTAAATTTCTTTAAACCATTTAAAAAAAAAAATTTAACATATTTATTGATATTTACAACAGTATTAAATAAAAATACATTTAGTAAATGTGATGGTGATATATAAAAATGTCATAAAAGACATGTAGAAACACTACCCAGTGGCAGCACTCTAAAAATATTCTAAACTAGAAGGTCCCGGGGCCATTTCCTTTTCAGGCGCCTCGGAGGATTATCCGGAATTGAAGAGAAAGAAAGGATTGAAACTAGTGGGTCAGAGTGAGAATGGTGTTTGTCATGAAGGATTGATACCGGGTCCAGGCCAAATCAGTAACATAGGGAACATTAAGGTCTTTATGGATAAGTTTATTCGTGACAAAGTAAGGAGCGTTGAGGATTTTAAGAAGGGTTTTGGATTGTAAGGATTTGATGCGGGAAGAATTTGATGGTTTAGTAGAGCCCCAAAGCTCTACTCCGTAAGTCCAGATTGGTCTTATAATAGTCATGTAGATGAGCCTTTTGTTGTTCAGAGGAAGGTTTGATCGTTTGTCTAGTAAGTGTTGAAGTAGCCTAAAGCGGCGAGAAACAAATTCAAATAAAATATAAATATGTGTTAAACCTGGTGGATGATCCTAGGAAAAGGACGGAAAAATCCTTCGTTATGGTGTCCTTTAGAGGGAAAGTAAAATGATGGTCCCATATCCTGTGCTAAGTCAGGTAATTGTTAAAGATCCCCATCCTAAATACAATAGCCACAGTAGCATAAAATGACGTTAAGTGAATAAAATAAACCTAAAATTTAAAACTTATTTAAGAAGAGTTTTAATTTTTTATTGAAATGGTCAACAGAAATGAAATATAGTTCATTATCTTCTGCGATACATCTGCTCTTTGAGCTCACTATTTTAAAAATGTTAGAAAATGATCAATTTTACTTTCACTTACTATATATAGTAAGGGAAAGTATTGCGATCGTGAAAATTTTCGAATTACAGTTTTCAACGGAAATACACATTTTAGGGTCCCCTGAGTCCAAATAACCAAGTCCCGCAAAAGGTTTGTGTGTGTGTGGTAACTCCCGGAGGAATAGGTAACTGAAAATTCATATTTAAGACAAATATAAGCCCGAGACGTTATAAAATCTTTTTCATCAAAATGAGCTTACCAGAAGAGGCACTTTATACAATGTATTTTGCAACTTTTTTCGATTTTCTTGAAAACGGCTCCGACGATTTTGACAAACTCGCTATATCGATGTAAAATTTAATGGGCTTTAATATCATTTAGGTTTCATTTGGATTAAAATGGTCTGACGGGGCTTAAATGTCGATATTTCAAATTTTCTTTCTCCAAAGTACCTTTAATTTTGATGATTCTATAAAAATAACTATATTATCTTGTTACGACTGATGAAAAATAGGTTAATATATAAATTGAATGAATTCGATTCCCAACTAAAGGAGAAAAGAGAAAAACAAATTTTTTTTATGCAATTTTTTTTATTTTTGAACATAAGAGCAGTAATATACATGTATGATATACCGTTGGAAAGCTAAAGATTTAGATAAAATATTATCTCATACTCAAGCTTTTAAAAGTTGATATAGAGTGATCAAATGAAGATAAAACTAACTGATTATTTTAGATAATAATATAATAGATTTTTTAGTAAAACACATGTTTCTATATAAATTCAATTTAATTATTTTTTAATAGTTTCACGTATTTTTATCTCTAACTGTATTTGAAAATTCTTTCATTGATTTAAAAAAATAGAGGTAAGTGAAAATCATGTGTTGCCCGCACCAAATTTTTTAGGTTGTGATTGTGATGAAGCATTGCACCTCTCTGTAAACCCAAGTAATTATATCATTTAGAATGTTAAATTTCTCCGTGTAGAGCGTGTGATTATTATTACATGAAGAGTTAGTGGGAACCAAGAATCATAACATCAGTGTGTGTGTGTGTGCGCGCGCGTGCGTGTGTGTGTGTGTGTGTGTGTGTGTGTGTGTGTGTGTGTGTGTGTGTGTGTGCGTGTGTGTGTATACATAGAGAGAAAGAGAGAGAGGAGATATTAGATGAGTTTTATTAGGCAATACAGACTTAATAAATAATAAGATCCAAAACCATATGTTTTATAAAAGGATTATTTAATTATTAATGTTTGTTTATTTATTTAACGTCTCTTTATGCTGCTGTGGCTAATCGTACGATGCTACAGTGGGAGTCCTAAATTTAGCCTATCCAGAATTATTAATGTAATTTTATTAGTGTATTATAAGTAGTTTAGTCATAAATAGGTGTTTTTAAACATTTCGAGATTCTCTGAGTGTAAATAACCAAATCTGCATGTTGTATGTGCATGTTTTTTCACATATATATTTTTTGTCGTTAATTTCTGCAACTTTTGCATGCATTTATTCTATATTAATTTGTTCTTCTATCGTCATAAACTATTTATATTGTATGACGTACTACGTTTACTTTATTATTATTTATTAAAATTTCATCATAAAGCGATGTTCATATTTTTCCTTTAAAATTGTAATAAAATAAGCCCAACTCTGAGTGGTGGATAAGAATAAATTCTCCTCACGGAATATCGGTTAAAGCCTCGGTAGAGCTATTGAGGTGGAAAATTTACTGTCTGCCTTTGGTGTCTCGAAAGTGTCTAGCCCTTCCTTAATACAGTCTGATGCCTGTCCTTTTTACTAAACTTTTCTCTCTGTTAAATATAATACATCACTCAAGCTTTAAGTTGTATTATTGATGTTCTGATATTGCATAATTAGTGATTTTTTGTTCGTTTAATATACCACCATACTTAATGATATAAATAATATATGATTTTTGAAGGGAAGGCTTGTTTTGGCGCGTTATGCGATTTTAGACAGGGTTAAAAGCTTCGATTTCATAACCATGGCGACGTTACCAACAGGCTCTAAACTGGCGCATGCGCAGTGGTATGTTCATTTCTTAAACTGTATTTTTAAATATCTTCATTTTTCATTAAATTATATATAAAAAATAAAGGCGGGATATCCCCTCCTTGAGTCAAAAATCCTGTTGTATTTCAATTCAAAGCTGAAAATTTAAAAAAGTATTAAGGTTCTAAAATATGAAATTTCAGTTTAATATATTTTGAACTGAATTAATATTAATATTGATTAGTTTTTGAACGCACACTCGGACTCACCCATTGAAATTTGACCCGTTAAAAACTGGAATTCGAAAATACTCACAATCAAAATACTTTGCATTAGTGTATATTTCATAAGAGGTTAGGGGAAGTAAAAAACAACTAGAAAAATACATATTAAAATAATATATATTTATCGAAATTCACTATTGTATTTACATTAATACTTCTAGTAGACGTGAGAAAATATTAGAGTAAGCCATGGTAAACATTTAGGAGAATTCGTAAAAACATGCAGAATGTATAAAGTAGCACTTTCTGTTAGTCGATTTTAGTGAAAGAGTTGCTGTAAAAATCTCAGGCGTTGGTCCCGAGCCTGTGCGTTGTCAGGTACTCGTTAAAGATCCTTATCCTAATTAAACCTGGATAGGCAAAATTTAGGACTCCCAATGTAGCATCGTCAATTTAGCCACAGCAACATGAAGGGACGTAAAATAAATAAGCAAAACGTAATTAGTAGACATGAGGAAGGAAAATGTCTAGCAGCACCCCTTTCTAGGTTTGAATTTAGCAGAGGAGGCATTTCAGCTATTGACATGTGGTTTATAAGTCTGTTGTCGTGTCTGTGCAATTTCGTATAGATAAACAAATAAAAATATGACCTATGGGACACGCTAATATTAAATATAACCATATTGACATAGCTCCCTCCTAGCTCATGTTTAATTTTACTCCTAAAAGGCTGAAAAGAAGGTTATTGCATGATGACATGGGTTTGTTAATGTGGCGTGGCCAAGTGAGATCATCTGCTGACAGAGCCTCTTTAATAGCACACTCCTCTTCCCAGCCACGTGCAGCTCATGCGCTAATGGAAATTCATTTACCCTCATAACTATGCTTTTAAAGACCATTAACTCAGATAATTTTGGTAATTATTCTATTCTATTTTCTTGCTGAAAGTATGTTTTTGTCAATTGTGACCTCTTCAAATATTTGTAATAGATATTTAGGGTTCTACTAAACCAACAAATTCTTCTCGTATCCAATCCTTACAATCCAATTTCATTCATAAACTTCTCAATGTCTAGAATAAACTCATCCATATAGACCTTAATGTCCCTTATGTTACTGATTTGGTCCGCAGCAGGTAACATTCTTTTTATGGCCATTCCATCCCACTATAACCCACTATTTTCTATCCTTGCTTCCATTTAAATTCCTGATAATGCTCCGTGGCGTCTGAAAAGAAGAAGACGTCGAGACCTTCTGATTTAGTATTTTTAGAGGGCTCCGAATGGTTTTGATTAATTTAACTTCCATTTATGCTGCTGTGGCTAATCGGACGATGCTGCAGTGGGAGTCCTAAATTTTTCCTATGCAGGTTTCATTAGGATAGGGATCTTTAACGATTACCTGACATCGTCCTGGCTCGGGGCCACATTTTATCGTTCCCTCCGAAGTACGGCGTAACTAAAGAATATTTTCTCCCATTAAAAAATCTTAGGGCCACCTGCGGGTTTGAACCCCAGTTTCTCCGAGGCGTCTAAAAAGAAGATGGCTCGGGACCTTCTAGTTTAATGGGTCCCTACACGTGTATCATGAGTTAGTTAAATATTGTCAAATTCACCATTGTTTAATTTGTATATGTAGTATGAATGAGATCTTATAGCACTATTATTATTGTCCAATTCAGACAAATTGTAATATATCTGAATAAAATTTAATGAAAAAAAAGTCTCAGATTTCTACATGCATTTATGTAAATACGCTTGTAAATATCATTAGATAACTTTTTTTTAAATTTAAAAATGCTTTTTACTTCCACTTACCTTTCTATGAAATATATATTGGGTTGTAAAATAAGTCTGTAGCGTTTTTTACTGATTATTTCAATTAAAGCCTCAGATTCTTGTAAATACTTTTAATCGATTCATCAATCCATATCAATCTATTCCGATCTATTACAGGTTTCCGTCTTTCAGGTAATTTTTACTTTCACTTCTATATATAATTCCTATATATTGCGATCGTGAAAATTTTCGAATTCCAGTTTTAAACGGAAATACACATTTTAGGGTCCCTTGAGTCCAAATAACCAAGTCCAGCAAAAAGGTCTGTGTGTTTGTGTGTGGTAACTCCCGGGCGGAAACGGTAAGTCCTATGAAACTGAAATTTTCAATGCCCGAGTCGTTACAAAACCTTTTTCATCAAAATGAGCTTACCAGAAGAGCCACTTTATACCATGCATTTAGCATCTTTTTTCGAGAACGGTTCTGACGATTTTGATTAAACTCGCTATATCGATGTAAAATTTAATGGGCTTTGATATCAAATCTGACAGGGCTTAAATGCTGATATTTTAACATGTATGATATACCGTTGGAAAGTTAAAGATTTTAGAAAAATATATTGTCCACAGAGTGGATCAAATTTAAATATTGAATAACGCTTACGAACTTATTTTTTCCAATAGTCAGGGAAAGTATAGCGATCGTGAACATTTTGTAATATGCTAATGATATATGAATATCACTTATAATTATCGGAATAAAACCATGTCAACAACATTATTTCATTAATTAGATCACCGGAAGTTATCCCTCCTAGTGTCGCATAAAACATCTATATAAAATATTTATTAATTTAAATCCGATTCTTAATCATATTGATATATGATAACGTATGTCAGATATCTCAACGTTAATATATGTTTCCGTTGTTGGAGATATTTTTCTCATTATTCAATGTAATTGGTCACGTATTCCTTACTTCTGGATTAATTGAAACATGTATTCTACATGTTTATAATTATAATGATGGTTTATAATTTATAGGTCAGATAACTTCTGATATCGCTATGTTAGTAATGATTATTAATTAGTTGGAACATTATATACATAGAAATGGTCCGAGAAATGTAAGGTAGAGTTCAGCAGAAAAATAAAAGAATACTGGGCCAACAGAAAAGCTAAAGGTATCGGCAGGACAACACGCCAGCAGTGGAAGACAATAGCACTACCACCGTAGTCCTTAGATGGCTCAAACGAAAAAACTTATAAATAAATTAATGAAAATAATCAAATAAAAATGGCTTCTATTATATTATTGGGTTGTGTCACATGAAATGTCTTTTTTCAGTGTAAAGGATTTTTATTAAAAATACGATATGAAAACAAGATAATTTTATTCGAAGCATTTACCTTCTTTTTCTACACATATTTCCCAACGTTTTTATCTCCGAACTGAAAAACTCTGAGCTTTGAAGTGAAACAAAATCTGAAAACGCACTTTTCAATTAATCATCATTTTCAAAAAGTTTTTCTTTGACGAAGTTGTCTAGATTCCTGAACAGGTGGTAATCTGTTGGAGACAAGTCGGGTGAATATGGTGGGTGCGGAAGAACTTCGTAGCCCAGTTCTGTCATTTTTTACACGGTATGTTTTGAAACATGCCGCTCAGTGAGATCATGAGGTACCCTTGTGTCGAGCTTTTTTACCTTCCCAATACACTTTAAATTTCTGGAAATGGTAGATGCACTTGCATTTAGTTGTGCTGAGAGTCCTTTAACTGTTTGGTAGGGGTTTCCTTCTACTGTATGTTTGAGGACATCGTTGTCTATTACGGACGGAGGTCTTCCATGTTCATATTTAGAGGTATACTAAAAAGTGGGTAATTGATTGGGAAGCTAATGTTTATAATACAAAGGCAGAGGATTAGTAACTGTTTACTTAAAATTTGTAAACATTCGGAAGAAAGCAACAGAGACCTGCAAAGTCCTTTATGTATTTCAGAAACTATAAAAAGGGACATCTCATGTGAAACAACCAAATAAATCGAAAAAAAAAAAAAAAAAAAAATCAGAACTATATATTTCAAGATTATACGGAGTAGCATCAGATGATATAATATATGCTTCTAATTACATTAACATTTTAAAACTAACCCTCAGCCTAATGTGAATGCTTAATTCGACCTAGAAAATATTCCAATTCTCATTTTTGTTTAGTCTGATGTTCATTGTATGTAATCAATGCTTCAAATAATTCCTTTATACAATATTTTTCTCTTCTCCACATAGAAATTAGATATTGTCTTTGTTATTGAAAATGAAAAGAAACTAACTTGGATTGCTTATTGAAGAACATTCCTTCTTTTTCTTTTATGCAAGAATTTTTTAAAGTAAAAAATAATGTAAATAAACATTCATTCCAGGTAATAATGTATTAATATTTGATTAAACTTTGTTTTGTGAATAATATCGTGGTTGTAACTTTCTTTGTAGACAAGTTTTTAGAGAATTCTTTTTTCTTAATACTATGGACTAATTATACATTAACATTTTTCTGTTGTTTTTATTATCTCATCTTAATTTCTTTGTTTAATGGCACATTGAGTTGTTTTTATGATTAAATGATGATAAAAAATACTACTGTTCTTTATTCAAAACGGTAAGGCTAACGTTATGAATATATTTTTACCGGTGTATTTCATAAAACATTTGGGCAGTATGGTTCAGTGAGCGTTTTTATCATTATTAGATCAGTTTTATCACTGATTTTATTGTTAATTCCTTAATTATCATATAATAATTAATTACTACGGTCTACTGAAATACATAATTTTGTGAAAATAGCAAGTCTTAAATAAATGATTGCCCTTAGATCTTTTCAATGCCTAGGGAGATATTGTGTTAAATAATAAAAATATGGGTTGTCCTGTCTTATCCTTATTTTCGAAATGGTACCATTTGATTACCTCATGATTCTATTTGGTTCGAATGCTAACATCTTAAGTTATTTGAGCGTTATCTAGTTTATTCATGGCCATTTTTTTTTTTTTTTTTAATAGGCAGATTCCAGATATTTTAGTTAATGAAAACTTACTAATGTTATCAATAAAAATGAAAAGGGTGCGGTTTGGTATAGTAGCTAGATAGCTTGTCTTTGACTGCTGTTCTTCTTGTCTTTTGTTTGAACCTCGGTCATAGCAGAATAATTTGTCTGTTATGGGGAATAAGCCTCATAGAATCTATAAAGTGGGTACCCATAAATAGGGGAAGATCTAGCGTCTCAACGTGATTTCGCCCTAACAATTTTCTTGCTCTGCCCTTGGCTTGAAAAAGTGTAAGAAGCTCTAAATTTACTAAACCCATAAAAGTAAAAGTAATTTTCATAATAAAATTTATCAATAAATATTGTTAACTAAGTATAATTATCAAGTACAAAGGAATGGAAATGCTAACAAAAATAAAAATGCTTATGACTATGCGAAATTATTTTTTTCTTGTTTGTCTTCTATTGGTTTATTTATATCCACAACTTTTTTTTCTATTTGTTGTATATTCACCTTTTAGTGTTTCACAATTTCAATACTTAAAAAGATGTTAATAAATCCTTACTCCTCAATTTCTTATTGTTAATAATTTAATATTAACATTATTACTAGTTATTTTATTATATAATGTTCAGATAATACTACGACACTGTGCTATGTATTTTGTACTTTGGAAGGAAAAAATATGTGAATGGAAGGCAAAAATACCAAAGGAGTGGTACATGATAGTATTTATGATTTACAACTACTAAAGGACTGTGACTAAATAACTTATTAAGGATATTGTCCAAACGTTTTTATTTAACTATAGTAATTATCCATATTTAATATAGTATTTCCAATATTTTCGATTTTTGTTTTGTGACATCCGACGAGCTTAGGTTTAGACTAAGTCCTAAGACAAAAGCGCTAAGACCGATACTTTGTGCTTTAAAGATATTGGCTTCCTAGACTTAAAACCGTTAATATCCTCTTACACGAAGACCTCACAGAAGCTGGAGGCTGAGAACTGATGAGAAGAGAACAATCGCTGCAGGCGGACCAATGCACATCCGTTCCGCTCTCCGTCCGACTCCCCTCAAAGGACGGCATCGAATCGTTGCACCGTCACGCCGGGTCTCTTATCCTGTATTCCTCTTGTCTTCTCAACTCCTATTCCGCTTCGTGGTATGAATAATAGCATAAGAGTCTGATTGATTATTTTAGCCATGTGGATTAGTATTTCCAGGTGTTGATGATGCTTGCTGGGACCAATTTATTCTGGTGCCGACTATACTAGCTTGGAAATCTAGTTCATCTATCCTATTTTAGTGCAACGATTATTTGGAACTAAAAGTTTCGGGACAATCTTCTCAGGTAATATTATATGTTTGAATTAATGGTATACAAGTGATATTAAATTAAGTAATATCAGTTCTGTTTTTATTTAATATCAATATAATCTCGTCACCTTCACTCTTCGACCCAAATCTTGTCCACCAGCTCATGACAAGTGTGGTACGTTTCTGACAATGGCGCTCTCACTCTGGACAATAAATAATGCTCCTTATTATTTCACCAAATATACCCTACACAAAGACCTTCATATTCCATTTATTTTAGACCTGTTGTCATTCGTCTCAAATGAATACTTCTGTGGTGACCGTGGCGCTCTTACTCCTAATTATAGTGCAACGATTAATTGGAACATTTGGACTTTCTTGGATACTTGGTTTTTAAAAAGAAATAGTTTCCAGTTCAGATTTGATTTTCAAAGATTTATAATTTGTTTTATAATTTGGCTAGTTTTTTAAATTGAATAATTCTCTTAAACGATTCCTCTCTGTATAAATCTCTTTCATAGTTGATGGCATGAACTACTTCGTCCTAATAAAAGCTGAATAAATAGGCTTGGGCAGACTATTTACACATTATTCTGTTCTTTCATCATTAAAAAATTCGCATGTTGGAGACCCATGCCCTCTTTATTGACAGGCATGTGGACATTTCTAAGGCGACTTGGTGCAGTTACTTCTTTCATTGGAGTTGTTTGATGTTTGCCATTCGGAGAAGTTCTTCAGTTCCTCTTTCCTCAGTTATCATTTCTGATTTCTAGTTTTGCAATAAATTTCTCAACTTACACTTTATTGAGTACGGTTATCGGTGCTCTCCATGCCATTTTTGCTTTCATTACCTACGATCCATCAGAGTGAAGTGACCCAAAAGAGCATTAATCCTTTACTCTTTCTTAGAAATACCACCAGAAGTTTCTTACTTCTGCGTTCGGACCTAGTCTCATTGAAACAATACTTTAAATCTGTGAGCTAATATTTTGTAAATGAAACGAAAATTCCAGATATTGTTATTTATCACTACAAAGACTCGGTGGTTTGACCTGATCTGATCTTTGTGCGTGATCTTGGTTAAAAAAAAGTTCCTCGTCAGCTGTTTAAAACAGTATCCTTAAGACCCTTCTTGGGTTGTATTGGTGCAGGATATTACGTTTTACTTTTTTAAAACCCAGGTCGTTGAAAAAAAAAAAACTACTCATTTCACGTGGTGGAATTTAAATATGTTAAACTATTCAGTCAAACTTCCAGTTTTGATTATATTAAGCGGTAAGTAATACAGAGTAGTCTGTTAGCATATTGTTTTCCACTCCTTAAAGAAAACTTTTTTTTTCACCCGGAAATTTCTATCTCTCTAGTAATAAAAGGAAGATCCTTAATGTGGGATATAACTACTTTTTGAACAATTACTTCCGTTACCAACGTTTTTGAGCAATTACTGCTGTAATTGATGTGGTATAGTGGATAGGATAAGGTCGCGGGTTCAAATCTGACAGGTAGCTCATAGATTTTTTAATCCTTATTTATGCCGTCACTTCGTGGAGGCATTAAGTGGCGGCCCCGAGCCCGTGCGATGTCAGGTACTCGTTAATATCCCTATCCTTATTAAAACCGGATTGGCAAATTTCACGACTCCTACTGTAGCATCCCCGATCAGTCTCTACAGCATAAGTGAGTTTAAATAAATTTCAAAAACTTCTATAATATTAACCAGTAATTCTAATTAAAATTGTTAGTTTTTCCTTGTCTAGACGTCGCAAATGCTATTCCTATGTCAAGCGAGAAAGCTGGAATTGAATTAGTGTTTCAAAAACTTTAACAATTGGTAATATTAATATTTTAAAATAAAATATATCCCTTTTTTTCAACCTAATAACCTTCTAAAAATAAGACATCGATCCTTTTATATGATTCCTCTCCATTTTACACCGCCATTACCGTCGAACTCCATTTAATTGCCGGCAGAAAACTTAGGTTGCTTTTTTCCGAGTTTTTTTATTATCTTGAAAATTCTATCTCTCTAATAATAAAGATAAAATCCTTAATGTGAGATGTAACTATTTTTGAAACAGTTACTTCCGTTACTAACGTTTTTGAGAAATCACTGCTATAATTGAGGTCATCTGTGTGGTATAGTGGCTAGGATAACCTTCTTTGCCTAAAGGTCGCGGGTTCAAACCTGGCAGGTAGCTCATGGATTTTTAAATCCTTATTTATGCCGTCATTCCGTCGAAGCATTAAATTGTGGCCCCGAGCTCGTGCTATGTCAGGTACTCGTTAATATTCCTATCCTTATTAAAACCGGATAGGCAAAATTCACGACTCCCACTGTAGCATCGCCTGATAAGCCACTACAGCATAAAGTTAGTGTTTTTCTTGTCGTCGAAAATGCCTTTCACAATTCAATTGATAAAGCATTAAAACTTTAATAATAGAAAATATTAATATTTTAAAATAAAATATATCCTCTCTTTTTTAACCTTAAAGAACTAACGACCTCCTAAAAATAAGGTATCGATCCTTTTATATTATTCCTCTCCATTTTACACCGCCATTACCGTCGAACTCCATTTAATTGCCGGCAGAAAACTTAGGTTGCTTTTTTCCGGGTTTTTTTATTATCTTGAAAGTTCTATCTCTATAATAATAAAAATAAAATCCTTAATGTGAGATGTAACTACTTTTTAAACAGTCACTTCCGTTACTAACGTTTTTGAGAAATCACTAAGGTCACGGGTTCAAACCTGGCAAGTAGCTCATGGATTTTTTAAACCTCATTTATGCCGTCATTCTGTGGGGGCGTATAAGGTGGCTCCGAACCTGTGCGATGTCAGGTTCTCGTTAATATCCCTATTCTAATTAAACCCGGATAGGCAAAATTCAGGACTCGCCATAGCATCAGCCGCTACAGCATAAAGTGGCGTTAAATAAATTAAAAAACTACTTTATATTTTAACCAGTAATTCTAATCGGAATTGTTGGGTTTTTTTTTACTTGTCTAAGTCGTCGCAACTGCCATTCCTATGTCAAACGAGAAAGCAACTTTAAAACGTTTTTTTAAAAACTTATATAATAGATATTATTAAAATAAAATATTCCCTCTTTTTTAACCTAAAGAACACGACCTCCTAAAAATAAGGCATCGATCCTTTTATATTTTTCCGCTCCATTTACCCGCCATTACCGTCGAATCCATTAATTGCGCATAACCTAGCGATACACCGCTGATGGCATGCATCAGAACCTTGGTATAAGTGGCCCCCAGAGTGGAAGATAATAAAGGGAGTCATCTGGTCTAGATCAAGCTCGGAATCGATTCTTAGACTCGGATTTCCTTCGCATATTTACTTTGGCTCTTCTCACTATTCTAAACTTCGGATGCGATTTGTTTATCACCTCGTTCCTCTTATAGTATCGCTCCCTGGGTGGTTTGAATTAATTTACACACCTTGTAATTACGTATAGGCAATGCGTATTAAAAAAAAAAAAAAATCATTTCATGATTATGAGAAATGTAAAATATTTCTATTAGTTGTGCCTTTTAGTGGTGATGTTTTTTAAAATTTATTATTGATATTTACTAACTGTTAAATATACTAAACATGCTAATAAGACATGAAATATAAATTGTGGGGAAAATAATATAAACTACTTGTCGGTGCCATCTTCTGATGTAATATTAAACGTTAAAATTAATTAAATACAATTTATATTAAATTCATGTTATTACTTAATATTAATACAATTATCATGTCACGTTTATTCTTCGACCCAAATCCTGTCTCCCAATTTATGTCAGCCGCATACAAAATATCGATACATTCCAGAGTTAAAAGACAACAAGAACTAAACCGCCAATGTGGCCTATTATACTGTTTATAAACAGAAAATCCTAGTTTTTATTTATCTGTCTCAGCTCACCCACCTCTACAACCCTCCCATGCACGATGTCTTTATGGCTATAGTCCTTAATCACCTTCCGCTGGTTCTCATCAGTGACGCGGTTGAACGAGAGGCGCTGGGATCCCTAGGATTCTTCTTTCTCCGACTGATTTAAATATTTTATATAGACAAGAGTGTGTTTAAGACGTTCATGTAATTGTAAACTGTGTATTTATTTAAAGATAATTATACTATTTTTGTTATTCTATAAATTTATTTCATTTTCTATGTTTATTATATTTTTATGTACCTTTGATTTGATGTATAAATGTAATCTCAAAGCATTATTACTACTGTTCATATTGAGACGAAGTATAATCTTTCTGAATAAAAATTGTTTAGACAGAAAATACCATTATTGTGAATTAATAATGAGATTAATAATTTCTGAATCTAGTCGGCTTTCTTTCATCTTGTATGAATTATAGGTGGAAATAATCAGGAGTCATTTTTTCTTTAAATATTTTAATTTTGCCGAAGTTTCGGCTCAAGCTTATGAGTCATTAGGATTAGGATTATGAATGATGATAAGGCGTTTAACTTCTTGGTTTTTTACGCCATTACTAATTTTCTGGGTAAATTATTATGAGCCATTATAAAGGCATTACTGAGTCATGTCCAAGCATAAACCCGTCGGCAAAATTAAAATATTTAAAGAAAAGACTGACTCCTTATTTCCACCTATAATAGTTTCTACAGTCGACTTTACATTCTCAATCTTGTATGAATCTAATCGAAAATAACACGTACCTCTACGCGCTCTCAAATTGTTTTAATTATTCAATAACCAATAAATAATTGCAACTATTCATGTGTAACATTGAATTTTATGTTTTACTGTCAATAATCATTATTTTTCTTGTCACTGCTGAAGGTCTCACCTTTTTCAATAAAATATTAAGCATTTGTATATTAAATATGATCTGGATTTATGTGCATCTAATATTGCTAATAACGCTATAATATTAATTTTCAATTTGAAAATATTTTTTCGTTTCTATTATGACATTAGCTTTGTGTTTTGCTTCGAAGTTTATTTAAACCCTGATTTTTGTTGTCAGTTAAAATTTTATCCAGGCGAAACACTTGTATACCTTACAGATTTCACGCTTTTCAAATTCAAATGTAATATGGAAAAAAAAAACTCTCATATGAAATTCAAACTTTCGTAATCCGTATTTTCAGAATCTACTCATTCCAACGAAGTGGAAACATTGAAATTCGGAAAGTTTAGAGCGAGTTGCCAATAATTTGGATCCGTCCTTCTCGAGTTAGTTTTTTATTGCTTATCAATTGGTTTCCTGGAGGTGTTTCTTTTTTTATAAAAAATATTTACATACAATGTATATATGCATGGATTATGCAGTTACTCTTTTTTTTTACTTTCACTTACTATATATAGTAAAGGAAAGTACTGCGATCATGAACATTTTCGAATTCCAGTTTTCAACTCGATAAATCTATGTAAAATTTAAAAAGCTTAAACGACATGTAGGTTTCATTCTGATTAAATTGGTCTGACAGGGCTTAAATGCCGATATTTTCATTTCTTCCCATAAAGTACCTTTAATTTTGTAGAGTCTATAAAGGTAACTATGTTATCTTGTAGCCATTGATAATTAACAGCTAAATATACAAGTTGAGCGAATTTGATGTACAACTAAAGGAGAAAACTGAAAAAATATTTTTTTAATGCAATTTTTTGTTTTTGAACATAAGAACAGTAATATAGACGTGTAATAATACCGTTGGAATGAGAATGATTTTAGGAAAAAAATTATCTTATACACAAGCTTGTAAAAATTAATAAACATTGATCAAAAGCCGATAAAACTAAGTGATTATTTTAGATAACAATATAATAGAGTTTTTAATAAAACACATGTTTCTACATTAATTCAATTTAATTAATTCTTTAATGGTTTCACTCATTTTTATTTCTAACTGTATTTGAAAATTCTCTAATCGATTTTTAAAACGAAGGTAAGTGAAAATCGTGTGTTGCCCGCACCAGATTTTTAAGCATGTTATGTTCTGTTGAAGACCTTGAATTAGAGTTTTAGAAACTTTGGCATTTAATCTAAATCACTATTTTTTTTTCCTTAACAGTCTGTCGGATCATCTCCGAGATTTACATTATGTTCATCCACCAAATCAAAGAATTAAAAAAAATATTTTTAAGATTAAAGATCAGTTTTGTAAGAACTATTTAATAAAACCGCTACTGAGGAACGGAATGAAGGGTTTATTCCTACATCCCAACTCCTTTCATACGCTAATGGTCCACTGTAGGAAATTCTGCTTCCTCAATTGGATGCGGAAGGAACGGAAATGGGTTTTCTTAAATTATGTTATAAACGTTTGGAAGTTGCCCGGGCGGCGCCACCTCGTGTCTCGATAATTTTCTTATAAATTATCTTCCTTCCAACCCTATTTGCTCTTTCTCTCTCTTTATTTCTATTCTTTTCACAGTTTATCGATATTTTGTGTGAACGAACCAATAATTTTTTTTTTAATCGGGAGATGAAAAAAACACTGCGAATCATTACGCAATGGTTTATTATTTCTAAATAACTACATTAGGGTATAACTGTATATATAGGTGTTAATAAACAATTAACTAACATGAAAAGCATTAAATAATGCTAAGGAAAATGGTATAACACCACTGCTCATTTCCAAACGCTATATCTCTGCTAGTTCTGAACCAATTTTAGTGATTCTTTTTTTCATTTTGTTGAAGATTTAATTCTCTATGACATAGCACTTTAGTATTTATTTATTTAACAGGACAATCGGATTTTCTTTTATTCTTTATTTGGGTTCTACGTATCTTGAAACGTAAGACCTCAAATTTTGAGGGGAGCTTCGTACAGTTACCTTTTCTTTTCTCGAAAATCGAAATCTTCATTAAAATAGAATATCCTGTTCCCAGAACACCTAACATTTTTTTTCTATAATAAATAATTACCGATTTTTCAGGAAATCGCATCTCTTATAAGATATAACTTTTTTTTTTCTCCTAGTCCATCGCGGTGTCTTGATCTCAAAAATCTTTTCGATCTTTCTATATTTTCGGTAATAAATGAGTTTTTGTGGGATTAAATTTTTTATAATTTGTGACTTACACATATAGATCTGATTTTTTTTTTCTGTATATCTCCATCTTCAAAAATAACTAAGTTATGGACGCGTTTATGTGTAAAATTTATTTATTTTTTTCTTTTCTTTTTTTCTCTTATTTATAATTTTTTGGTTAAAAACAATAATAAAAAATCTTCGAAAATAACGGAGTTACAAGCGTATATATAGGCATGATTTTATTTTTTTCCTTTTTGTTTTTTAATTTTTTTTGTTTATCTTAAAAAATAACAAGGTGATATCATCGTTAATGTGTTAGGTTCATCGTTGCATGTTTTAATATTTATGTAACTGATTTTAAAAAAAAATAGTCTAATAGTTTTAGAGAAATGATTTATTAGTGTTCGACGTATGTTGAAGCCCTCAAATGTGGGAAGGGGGCTTATTCTGTTTTAATTTCTTTTGTTACACTACACCACAGGTGACCCCATTCATATTCTCATAATGTAGTATTGCTTATATTTTATTTTATTTGTAAAAGATGTATCGAGACTGTAAGAGAGTAAGATGCCTATTGCAAAACTGTGGTCGGTATCTCATCTGATAATTAATGATGTAACATTGGAGGTGTTTAATAGGAGAGTGAAATTGATAGGCTTATGAGCACATTTTTATATATGTAGTAGGTTTTAGGTTGTAGATATTAATATTACTGAATAGTAAAAGGTATTTAGTGTGACGCCATTTTTTTTTTTAAATAAATCTGGATTTATGGGGCTGAGCTGTGGAGATGTCCTAAACCATCAAATTCCTCTCTGAATTCATTTTTCCTATCCTTTTAAAGACCTCTCCTCATTTCGGTTCTTATTCTATAACATGTTAATGGAGAAAGTATGTTTTTTTTCAATTGTGACCTCTTTAAATATTTATAGTAGTTTTATATTTATAGTAGTAGTTTATGGTTATACTAAACCATCAAATTCTTCTCGTATCCGATCGTTATAATCCAAATTCAGAGCCACATTATACTATGCATTTTACACCTTTCATGATTTTCATGCTCTAACGATTTTGATCAAAACCACTATATCGATGCAAAATTCAATTTGCTTTGATGTCATGTTGATTTCATTCTGAATCCATGACATGATGGAAATAGTCTGACAGGGCTTAAATTCCGATATTTTAAATTTTCTTCGTCTAAAGTACCTCCGATTTTGTAGATTCGAAAAAAATAACCATATAATCTGATTAGCATTGCTAAAAACCTTTTTACTTTCACTTATCTGTATATTTCATCTCTAACTTAAAAATGTTTAAATTGATATTAGCAACGTAGGTAAATGGAAGTCGTTTGTTGTTCACGCCAGATTTTTTAAAATTAATTTTATGTTTCAATGGACGACAAGAAACTGCTAGACTTTTTCGGCTACTTCAATACTTATTAGTCAAACGTTCTAATCTTACATTAAACACCTCATTTACATGACTATGAAAGGCCAATCTGGACGTATGGAGGTTGAGTTTTGGGGCTCAACTAAACCATCGGATTTCTCTCGAATCCAATCCTTACAATCCAAAATCCTCAACGCTCCCTACTCAGTTACGAACAAACATCCACAATGACCTTAATTTTTCGTATATTACTGATTTGCCCCGAACCGGATTCTTCTTTTTCCATGGCAATCTCCATTCTCTACTCTAACCCATTAGTTTTAATTCTTTCTTTCTCTAGAATACCTGATGATCCTCCGAGGCGTCTGAAACGAAGATGTCCTAGAGACCTCCTTTGTTTTTAGAGTGCTTCCGATGAGTAGCTTAGCTTCTCCACGTCTATTTTATTATAGCCTATTTACTAGTTGATATACAAATATCAATAAATAATTTTGAAAAAAATCAATGGGATGCGGTATTGTTCCAGTGCAGTAGTGTTTATAATTTTATTATTTTAAAGTTATTCTTATGCTCTGGTCATGATTTTTTGGGGTGTTTTGTCTATATAAATAGCTTCTCGGTCTGAAAAATCAAGGTTGAGCATTTCAGCTCTCAGTGGATGTTGTTAAGGAAGTTTAGGTAGAGTGAAAGTGGTGGCAATTTCAGAGGGGTTGGAGCACTCTCTGGGCGGGGTATTAGTGCCTGTTGTTTCAGTCCTCTCAGCATCTGAAAATAATTAAGTAAGCCCAAACCACTTCTAGGAGGAAAATGTAGCCAGGCAGGGGAATGTTAAGGGGCTGCGGTGGCCATACATAACTATACAAGAGTGCACAGACCCTACATTAGTATATTAGTATATACTAGATTTAGGTTATCACACAATACGTACAGTTAAGTTTTAGTTGGATTAAATTCAATATTCTTATTTATTCCTATGTATTAATATTTCATATTTTCCTATTTGCGAATTCTGTTTTAGTTTAATGATTAGTACTAAATTTTATTTTATTATATTGTCACTAGAAGAATGTATTTCATATTATTGTATTATTGGGTTGTGTCACATGAAATGTCCGTTTTCAAGGTAAAGGATTTTTATTAAAAATACTATATGAAAACAAGATATTTTTATTCGAAGTATTTACCTCCATTTTCTACACATTTTCCCAACGTGACACCAACTTTTTTATCCCCGAACTGAAAAACTCTGAGCTTTGAAGTGAAACAAAATCTGAAAACGCACTTTTCACTTGATCATTATTTTCAAAAAGTTTTCCTTTGACGAAGTTGTCTAAATTCCTGAACAGGTGGTAATCTGTTGGAGACAAGTCGGGAGAATATGGTGGGTGCGGAAGAACTTCGTAGCCCGGTTCTTTCAATTTCTGCATGGTATGTTTTGGAACATGGGGTCTTGCTGCCGCTCAGTGAGATCATGAGGTAATCATTGTATCGAGCTTTTTTACTTTCCCAATACACTTTAAAAACGGTAGATGCACTTGCATTTAGTTGTGCTGAGAGTCCTTTAACTGTTTGGTAGGGGTTTCCTTCTACTGTATGTTTGAGGAAATCGTTGTATATTACGGACGGAGGTCTTCCTCGGGGCTTTTCAACGGAAAATTTCCGGAAAGTATCCGCAGCTGAAAATTTAGCAAACCAACGGCGAATGGTCCGTTCATTAACACTCCCCTTCCTTCCCCAAACGCCTTGCAAATATTTCTAGCGGCCTCAGCTGCTGAATGGCCGAGTTTAACTCGTACAAAAATATTACTCGAAAATCGCGTGTTTCCATGTTCATATTTGGAGGTATACTAAAAATTGGGTAATTGATTGGGAAGCTAATGTTTATAATACAAAGGTAGAGGATTAGTAACTGTTTACTTCAAAAATGTAAACATTCGGAAGAAAACAACAGAGTCCTGCAAAATCCTTTATGTATTTCAGAAACTTTAAAAACGGGCATTTCATGTGAAACAACCCAATATATTATTTGTTTTTATGTTAAATTGTTTTATTTTCATTAATGTTATATCTAGGACAGATATAGCTCCTCTTTAATTGTGTCAAATCTGATGTTATTCTTAGGGGACTTACAAGTAGACGATCTCAAAGGTGTATCACCGATTTTGATGAATTGTTTTTTTGTTTTTTTTTTTGGGTGAAACTTGATATTAAACCATAAGACTGCAAAATATTGGGAGAAAACGTTCCACGGGAGTCGCATGCTAAAATCGGAAAGTTTGTGCACGAAAAACACATTTAATTTTATATCTCTGGTTTATCGGAGGGTAGAAAAATAGGTTTGGTGTCAATATTATCCTTTTTCAAAGTGGAATAATTTAGAAAAATTAAGCCAACATTAAGGTTTCATGCTTGGTAATTATCCTAAATATGTAAATAATTTCATCAAAAGAGTACTTTTAATAAGGTTTCTTAAAAACTGTGTTGCTCACTCTTAAATAGAAATCTTAATCCGAGTGGAGTTCTTAAGAACCTTATAAGTACTCGTTTGACGAGATTATTTATTTACAACCATAAAACTTAAATATTTTAATAGCGTATTTTTTTAATTATTCCGATTTGGAATAGGATCATTTTTACACCATACTTATTTATTCATCTTCACTAGAACCATCTATATTAAATAAAATGTGATTTTACGCGCAAACACTTCGATTTTCTTGTGATTTTCTTCGGGAACGTTGGCCCTTAACCATTATACCGCAAAATATTAATAATACTCTTTTTACATTTTAAATTTGTAATACATAATATATAATATGATGTTCTATTTATTAATGTAATAATCTTTATTTTTTCTGTTTTAGGTATGTCTCGGTGCTTTTGAGGGTGAAATCAAACTTTTTTTAAATAGACTAATTGAACAGACATTTGGTCAGGTACTTTTTATTATTATTATTTTATTTATTTATTTTTTCAACCCTACCTCGCTATGCGGAGTTAAAAGCCAAGCCCCCCGGCTCAGGGACGCAAAATACAATTTTTTAAATTCAATTTTTCAAGTCTTCTGGCAACTTGAGTTCACAGCAACGCGACCTAACCCACGGATCATTCCACGCCAATTCATCCAGAAATTTTTGAATCCCATATATTTATGAAATTCGACACAATGTATGTATCCTTTCATTTAATTAAGATGATATACAAAATTTTATTGGTCTGTCTTAAATAGTTTTTAAAATTTAGAGCCACACTTTGGCGTTTTCATAACCTCGGCGCTCCCTAAGAAGCTGGCTTACCCATAGAAATAAAATTGTGCTATCGAAATTTTTTAATTCAAGCATGAAAAATTCTGATTCTATGCAGGATATTTGGTTCATAATTTGTTTTTCTTAAATGTCCATACTTTAAGTTAAATGTTTGTTCGTTTAAAACAAATATTTCTTTCTACATTAAGCAACTAAAATCACATAATTTTTTATTATTCCGTCTTGTAGTTTATATAATGGTGAATATTATAAAAAAATTAGTTTTTTAATTGACGTACCGCCTTTGGTTCATGTATTTTTTTTTTAACTATTCCTTTTGCTTTACTTTTTTTATATTTTTATACTTGATATTTTTTTAAAATAATTATTGTTGTATCGTAGATTTTTTATTTATTCATTCCATAAATAGCCATAGTTTTCTTCATATAATATGAATTTTTCATGCTGTTTGATTTAATAACAACAATAGTTCAATTTTATTTCTTAAGTAAGCCAGCTTCTCTGGTAGCGCCGAGGTTATGAAAACGCCGAAGTAGGCAGCTCTAAATTGAAAACTGGTTTAGATAAAATATTAAAATTTTGTATATCATCCTAATTATATGAAAATATATCTTGTCAAGTTTCATGAATAGATTAGGTTATAAAATTTCTGGATGAATCCGCATAGAATGATACCCACTGATTTTTATCAGGTACATTCTTTCTTACATAATTTTATTTTTGCTAAAGGTACATGGGCGTAGGTAGTAAGAAAATATGGCGGCCATTTATATCATATAAAAATAGAATAAGGTAGTATGATAAAAGATGTGGTTAGAGATTGTTCTAAAATCCTGTCCAACAGTTAAATTCAATTCCATACCGCTTCCTTCCTCAGACAAAGTCCGGTACCTTGGCTTTTTACTAGACAAAAGACTGACGTGGAACCCACATACAAGACTTAAAAGGATAGAACTCAACCGCAGATTCGGCCGGTTATACAAACTACTAGACAGAAAATCTCATCTTACAGTACTGTATAACAAGACAGTACTGAAACCTATATGGACCTACGGACTTGAACTGTGGGGGACAGCTAAATACTCCAACATCAAACGCATCCAATCCTTCCAATCCAAAGTCCTACGAACAATATTTAATGCTCCCTATTATGTTTCCAACTATACCTTACACCACGACCATAATATTCCATTTATTTTAGATCTGGTACCATCCAAATTTTCTAAATTCCATCAGATCCTTCTTCATCAATCCTTTAGCTCAATCCCTCTCCAGCTCCACCCACCCCTACAATCCTCCACGAAGATTGAAACGGCAGTGGCCCCGCGACGTTCTGTAAACATTTATATTGGAGTTCTGACACTGGTCAGATCCTCCACTCATGTACTGTATGTTTGTGGCTATTGCGCCCTAGCTCAGCCACTACTGGCTAAGACCAGTGATGCGGCTGAGAGAGAGGCGCTGGGATCTCTTGGGTTCCGCTTTTTCCCAGTCTGGGGTCCACTTAGCAGTTGTATATAGTTAAGTTTGCTTGTATGATTTTTATTTATTTCCCAACTTGTATTTATCTCTACTGCAGGTTGTTGTTTTGATTTTTTTTTTTTTTTTTTTTAATTGTTATTTTCTTGTATATATTTGAATTTATTTATTTCCGATTTTATGTAATTTGACTTTATCATCATTATTCTGTATATATTGTATGAATGTGTACTACATCTCTATTACTACTGTTCATTATGTAACAAACTGTAATATTTCTCAATTAAAAAAAAAAAAAAAAAAAAAAGAGACTGTTCTTTACTTCCAAGCGCATACCTAATTTTCAAATTTATGTGCATGTAGATCTTGTATAGAAATACATTCATAGATGGCGCTACAACCCGTCACCGAGCTTGGCTGCTACAGCTCTCTCGTTTAGGACTCCCGGTAGAGTCCTTGCGTCCGCTGTCACTGAATCCTCCTATCTTACATTTGGCCTGCCAAACTTTCTTTGCCCATGCTTCTTTCCGGACAGCATCATCCATGTTATCGCCGAATCATCCATACGTCCGACGTGCCCAAATTAATTTTAATTAATTAATTAATCCAAATTTCACCCTCTCTAACAGGACCAAAAATTCTTGTTCATCCTGCTTTGTATAGAAATAATTAACTTATCTTTTCAACCCACTCGATCTCCCTCCTTAACGAAAATCCTGCGAACACCTTATAAGCGTGGTAACGTATATTGCTGTTTTCACCTCAATCTCAGTTATTCAGTGTGGACAAAAAATAAATGAAGAAGAAATGGATAACAGTTTTTGCGTTTAAGTTGTGTTTATAGGGAACTCTCGACCTTGAGCTTCAATGTTTATCTTCGGAGTACATCCCGTTAATGTATTCATTTATTCATATCTCAAGCTCCCCCTTGGAAGATAACATTTAGTAAAGCAAACGGTAGAAGAAAACAGCGCCAAAAGTTCGTGCTTAAAAGATTCTCTCAAAGGGAAAAATTGCGAAAGGATGAGAATTATTTAAACTATACATAACTGAATTTATTTTTATATTCCCTTACGTGCTGCAACATTCTATTCTTTTTCTTTCTTTTTTTATATAATTAAAAGAAGAACAATTTTTTAAGTTTTTTTAAATTATAGCATATATTCATAACCGTTTCGAAAACCAATGCTTCATTCTCAAAATTGATCCAAATCAACATGATTGTTACCCTATTTCTTCGATTTACATTTTTTTATATTATCACTCCATGGGATTTTTACTAAAATCAACCTGAAGTTCTTTTCAAGCCCTTAAACGTATCTTATATGAAGTACATCATCCTTAAAGTAATGGAAGGTAAAAAGTTATGAAGAGAAATAAATTTTGTTTCAAAATTACTAAAACTCTTTTTATATTGCTATATATATTCTTTCTTCCTGGAACATTAATTCTAAAAATGTTTAAAATTACCTTCATTTGTAGCATAATTACAATAGTTACATTTAATTTTTTTTTTTTTTTTTTTTTTTTTTTTTTTTTACTCTTTGTTTTTCAACGATTTATTTCTTTGACTATTTTTTTATTTAAAAAAAAGTTCCTTTTTTCAATCGTAGAAGTAAAAAAATAAAGCTTGTACCCTTCTACCATCCATTATGGGTCTTAAGTGCATTATGTAGGTTCGTTCTGGTTTTAGGTCAAATGATGATCAGATATCATGCTTAGTCACTAGGTTTTCCCTCTAATTTTTTGCTACCCATTTTGAATGACTAGGTGAGCCCTAGGTCTGAAACAACATAATAAAAACTTATCCTCTCAAAGCCGGGTTCAAAGGATAATGGGTGGGGAAAAGTTGTTGAAACATTAATAACAAGATATTTCCGTTTTTTTCTGAGCTAACTAGAGATGCTATCAGGAAATATGATTGAACCTTCACGACCATCTACGCCACCGACCAAACTTATTTAATATTCCTCGAATAGCGATAACTATTACACAACTAGTTATTTTAGGCCTTAAATTGTGGTTTGTGGTGTAATTACATATAATTTGAAACAGTTTAGTTGGTGTACTCAACTGTGGCTGCATAGCGTGCCATGACTCACTCCGTGTTCTGTTGTATTTTGCTGTTGACTGCCTTTAGTCTTTTCCGGATCATTTCTACACTTTTTTATTAGGTTTCACGAATCATAATAATCGTTAATAAATATTAATGATGCCATAAATGTGTAACTAATGACATTAGAATGAACCTGTACCATTCAAAAGTTACTTAAGCACATGCTAACGAAATTGGTACTTTGACATATTTGTGTTCAAATGGTTTACTTTTATATAAATCTGTCATCTCATTTTATTCTTTCCAAAAGGTACTAACTCCACCTTTATACCAATTCTAGCGAGTTAGAAATTAGTGCAGTTTTTTTTTTTTTTTGCTATTAATAAGTTTTTTTATTACGTGGTATATAATGGTATTACGATGAATTATATATCCTTTATATTTAGTGAGAAAAAAATGGAAACCTGTACCTCTAAGACATGGGGGATTCGTACTGTTTCTTGGCCAACGGCCGTGCAATCAAGTGATTAGGCCTAAATCAAGCTCAGCCACCAGGTTTTTCAACAACTTTAAGGTACCCACTTTACAAAGGCTAGGTATACCCCAGGAGGGTTTCTATAATAACACTTAACATTTAACTCATTTAAACCATACAAATGGAACTTCTACACACTATTCGCACATCGCTAGGCGGTTCATTTCAAGTTTACAATGACAATTCAGATTCCGGATAAAAGTACGATGATATGACAGAAACGTTTATAGGGCTTTTGAAAAGTCTTGATCACACTCGGCCACCAGGTTTTTCCTCCAATTTGGGTACCCATTTTAAAGAGTCTGGGCCTGCCCCAGGTGATTCTCCATACCTAAGAACAGAATAAATAATATTCTGTCATAGCCGAGATTTGAACCCCAGGACCCGGGGAATAGTAGACTAGCGCTCTATACACTAGATCACGCCGCTCTCTGTAATTAGTGAAAGTACATTTATTACATGATGTTGAAGATGGTTGTGGTGGGTATAGTATAAGGTAATATTGATAATAAACACACTAATAAGGTACTTTGATTATATTTGTGTGCCGACGTTTTGGCCTGCATTGGGCCTTGTGTTGAGATGTGAAATAAGGCTGGGTTTGGAAAAATTCGTCCTTTATGTAGTTGACAAAAAAATATATTTCTTAAGCCTTTAAAAAAAGAAAGAAAAAGTGACGGGACAAGCCCCGTTCAGGGTTCCAAAGCAGATTGTAAATATTGTGTTGAGATATGAGTTTGTTCATTATTTGTTAACTTTTTATTTATTCATTTTTTTGTTTTATGAGTTTATTTATTTTTTTGTTTTGTAATTTGACAAAATAATTGTTTATACTGTAAATATTGCATGAATGTGATATTTTAGCATTATTAATATCATCCATTCGAGACACATTGTAATAAATCTGAATAAATAAATTAGTATTCTGAAAACAGTCAATTTAAACGTGAATAAAAACGTCATTCAGCAGATATGATATTACGTTTTTGTTAACCCAACGAATTGGAAAATAAACCTTAGGTATTTTTGTTAGTTATTTTATTTTTAAACTCCTGGTAATTTTATTTTTCTGAACTTTCATTCAAAATGAACCCTCAGTGTAAGTTCAAATAGAAATAAAAATATCATTCAATTTATATGAAATATAATCATTTATATTTGCCTTTCTTTATTTATTTTCCCAAAATATATTTCTAATACCGTTCGTTAAAGGTCTAATATAACGTCTGGATTTGTTTGTTATTTTTCTCTTAAAACATCTTTACGAAACTGGACAAATATCCCTGAGGTATTTCTCTCGTAAGTAAAAAAGTTATATCGAAATCATAAAAAGTTTTGTGTGCTTAGCCCAGTTTATAATTACATTTTCATCAAGTTCGGCTTAAAGGAATCCCGTGTTGCTTTTCCATTATGGTATCAAAACTTTTCGAGGTTTAGTCTCGAGTATTAAACAAGGGTCTTTTGATTTGGAACTGTGTCGGTTTACAGATTTTTTTTTTTTTATTATTATTTCAATTTTGATTGAATTAAAAACTGTTATTCGAATTTTCCAGATAACAGCGAAACCTTTATTAAAAAGCAGTCGGAATGGGTGTTATTTTCTTCTCTAGTGATGGGCGACGAAACTTTTTTGTAGTTACTTGCTAATTTAAAGTTTCAATATAATATTGAGTGTTCATGTGAAAAAAAAACCTTATGAAAAAATAACTTTGAAATTTAATTTAATTTGTAAAAACAAAATTATAAAACATTACAAGACAAAAGCATCTTATAAAAATTATTTATATATATATATATATATATATATATATATATATATATATATATATATATATATATATATATATATATATATATGAGCATAAGCTTGTACTGAAGTCTAATAAATTATAGTTGCGATAACTAGATTTATTAAATCCTTAAAAATGAAGATGTGAACTCAAATACTCAGCTTCAGATCTAGTGTGATGCAAATGCAAACGTTTTTCTATACATATGAGTTTTTTTTCCGTAAACTTAAGTTTTAAGGATAAAGTGTATGTATATAATGCAGATATTTACAAAAAATTAGATAAAATTTTCGTTTATGTAGAATATTTAAGGAAAAAATGTCTAAAAAAGTTAATACCTCACACTTCGAGTAATATTTTCGTTATTTTATTTTTTTTTTTTTTTACCACCACTTAATAATGATATCGTGAAATGATCACATAAAAGCAGGCCATAGGTGTCACATCTCCCACTAGCCGTCTACACATAATACCTTTTATCTCAAAAGGTTAAATAAAAACACTAAGTATTTATGTAACTTTTTAAACATAATTTTTTTATGCCATATAGAAATGAACGTGAGAGATACATTTTATTTAACAAGTTGTGCTGCCCAACTTAATTGGGTTGCTAATTACACAACTTACTTTGTTTTTTCCTTAATGGACAATTTTTGATATAAACATATTAACATTTTAAAAATCCTAACATGCAATAAACATATAAATAGATTAATTTTTACTTTCACTTACTATATATAGTAAGGAAAGTATTGCGATCGTGAAAATTTTCGAATTCCAGTTTTCAACGGAAATACACGTTTTAGGGTCTCCTGAGTCCAAATAACCAAGTCCCGCAAAAAGGTCTGTGTGTCTGTGTGTCTGTGTGTGTGTGTGTGTGTGTGTGTGTGTGTGTGTGTGTGTGGTAACTCCCGGGCGGAAACGGTAAGTCCTATGAAACTGAAATTTCATATTTAAGACAACTATACGCTCGAGACGTGACAAAACTTTTTTCATCAAAATGAGCTTATCAGAAGAGGCACTTTATACCATGCATTTTGCACCTTTTTTCTATTTTCTCAAAAACGGTTCCGACGATTTTGATTAAACTCGCTATATCGATGTAAAATTTAATGGGCTTTAATATCATGTAGGTTTTATTTGGATAAAAATGGTCTGACAAGGCTTAAATGTCGATATTTTAAATTTTCTTCCCCTAAAGTACCTTTAATTTTTTAGATTCAATAATAATAACTAGATGGTCTTGTTAACGCTGATGAAAAACAGGTAAATATATAAATTGAATAAATTCGATACCCAACTAAAGGAGAAAACAGAAAAAATATATTTTTAATGAAATTTTTCGTTTTTGAACATAAGAGCAGTAATATACATGTATGATATACCGTTGGAAAGCTAAAGATTTTAGAAAAAATATCATCTCATACACAAGCTTTTAGAAGTTAATAGAGAGTGATGAGAAGAAGATAAAACTAACTGATTATTATAGAAAATAATATAATAGATTTTTTAATAAAACACATGTTTCTATATAAATTCAATTTGATTAATTCCTTAATATTTTCACGTATTTTTATCTCTAACTGTATTTGAAAATTCTTTCATTGATTTTAAAAATCGAGGTAAGTGAAAGTCGTGTGTTGCCCGCACCAGATTTTTTTTTTCTTTTAACATTTTTTTCCTTTTAATTTTTTTTTTATTTTAACACTTTTCTCCTTTTAACATTTTTACCTAAATTATTATTCTCATTTTATTCTTCTTTTTTGTTGGTTTTCTTGTTTATCTCTCGTATATATATATATATAAAGAGAGAGAGAGAGAGAGAAAAATTATAGATTAATAATGATCATAATAATTATCACATGATATCCTATGGCAACCATACGAAACTCCGCTTCAATATTAAGTCTCCAGCATATACAATAACAATAATAAAATAATATGAATAATAATAATAATACCACAATATAAAGTTTAAAGATTAAATATTTTTAAATTTCCGAGTTCAATTTTTTCATTAAAATTTTTGAAATAATTTAATAATATAGATATTCTTCGTTGATGTCTAAATGAATGAAACATTTATTTCATAGCTATTGATGAAGTTCATTTTGAGCGATTCAACCATTTTCTTGGTACCATCTAACAATATTCTCTCAGTATTCACATTCAACCGAAAGGTTTTCTCCAAACTAAATGAAGTATCGTTATTTTTAGCTGTAGGGCCTATGCCATCTAATAATGTTGATGCACAGATGTTCACACCTAGAGTAAATTTTAAGTTATAGGTAGACTTCAAAGCAGTTTCCTGAGTACGGAGTCATAGTATTTGTCAGTGTTTTTTTAACGAAATTATTTACCTCACGAACTATTTAATTGATTTTTTTTAAATTAATTTTAGAACAAATGGAAAGTTAGTGGCATGTGTATTGTGTTTCTTATTTTTTTCCACTTAAATTCTCTGTCCAATTATAAAATCTAACTGTATTTCCAGTTATGAAATGTAAACCAATTGACTTAGTTCACCTTCTTGATAATAAAAGTTAATTAGAGCCTTTTATTATATATAATAACGATTCATACGATTCATATACATATATATATATATATATATATATATATATATATATATATATGTGTGTGTGTGTGTGTGTGTGTGTGTGTGTGTGTGTGAATCGCATTGATAAATAGTACGTTGAAATAAGCAAATCAAAAAAAAAAATCTGGTTCGGGCAACAAACGACTTTCACTTATCTCCGTTTTCAAAATAGATTAAAGAATTTGCAAATACAGTTAGAGATAAAAATAAGTGAAAGTATTAAAAAACTAATTAAATTGAATATCTATAGAAGAAACATGTGTTTTATTAAAAATCTATTAAATTATTATCTAAAATAATAAGTTAGTTTTATTGGCTTTTCATCACTCTTCATTAACTTTTACAAGCTTGTATTCAAGATAATATAAATCGCCATAAAAAAATATTTTTCAGTTTTCTACTTTAGTTGTATTTCGAATTCGTTTAACTTCCTTAACAATTTATATGTTTTTTATCAATGGTGGCAGAATGATATGGTTATTTTTATAGAATCTACAAAATTAAAGGTACTTTAGAGGAAGAAAATTTTAAATATCGGCATTTAAGCCCTGTCAGACTATTTCAATCAGAATGAAACTTACATGATATTAAAGCCCATTAAATTTTACATCGATATAGCGAGTTTAATCAAAATCCTAAAAGCCGTTTTTGAGTAAATCGTAAAAAGGTGCAAACTGCATGGCATAAAGTGATTATTCTGGTTAACTGATTTTGACGAAAAAGGTTCTGTAACATCTCGGGCGGATAGGTTTCTTAGATATGAAATTTCAGTTTCATAGGACTTTTCGTTTACCAGTGACTACGTTCCGCCAAAAGTGTGTGTGGTAAGTCTAGCTCTACACAAAAAGTCGCACGAAACCTAAATTTCATATTTAAAACTACTATACACCGGGGATGTTACAGCAACATTTTTATCTAAATCGGCGAACCAGAAGAGCCACTTTAGTCCATACATTTTGAACCTTTTTACGATTTTCTATATAACGGCTTTAACGATTTTGATTAAACTACCTATGTAAATGTAAAATTTAACGGGCTTTAATATAATTTTATAATTATAATATAATTTTAATATAATCCTTTAGGCAGCGTCTAAGAGTCAGGTATGTATCTTTTTTCTTATTGATTAGGATCTTTTTTCATCGCCCATTTCCATCTTTTTTCATCCCTTAGGAAGGCCCACATTGTAGGCCGAAACGTCGGCACATAATTAAAATAACACTTATTTTAAATGTGTGTTTCTGATTTATGACCGCACCCCAACCATCTTCCTCATTTAATATAATTTTGGTTTAACTCTAATTGAAATAGTCTGATAGGACTTGAATGTCGAGTTTTTTAAATTTTCTAGAACTTTTGATGTTGATTTTCTAAATTTTATTATATTTTTTTGTATTATTTAATCTAAAATTTATGTTTCTAAAGAAACTAAGAATAATTCTTTAAATTTTTTCAAGTTTAACTATATTTTATAGTTTTTAAATCGATTTCTACTACGGAGGTAAGTGGAAGTCGTGTGCCCGCTCCAGATTTTAATCCATTGTATCGACTATGCCTAAAATTAGCGAGTATGGTAAACAGTATAAAGAGGGGTATCTGGGACGGAGCATATTCTGGCCCCTTGATGGCCTCTTGAATATTACAGGCGTTCATCATGGCTCTACGTCCGGCCCTTTGCTTTCCACCCTTTTCGTTATTACGCACTGAATATATTATTACGTTCCTCTTCCCGGTTTGTACAACTTTAAACGAACCTTACCCTTGTGAAAAGTTCATTCTACCGGTTGGTTACCCTTGAAGAAATGTCATCTGAGATTCACGAGGCATACGAAACACTTAAATTTTAACTTGGATGAGGTTTTTTCCAAAAGTTTAATTTTATTAAAACATATTAAATTTACAATGTTGGTGTCTTTGTTGACCATATAGAATATATATTATAAAAGTATTATATAGAATATTATATAAAAATCAAATTTTGTGGGTTTCGCTCTCACCCATGGTTTTCATCAGAAAAACTCAAATATATATCTACTTGAAAAGGGAACATTATGAGTCATATGAACTTTTTTATTAATCTTTATATTATTATTTGTTTAGTATATAATGTTCATAAAAAATTATAGTAGAAGCCGTAAATAATCAAATGTCTGTGACAAAGTTATCTTAGAAATTTAATTTAATTTTATCTTTATAGAGTAACTTTATTTCCTCCTGAAACTGCTCTTTTTATTGGTAATTTTCTCTCTTATCACTTTAGTTTGAAACTTTTTTTTTTTTTTTTTTTTTTTTTTTTTTTTTTTTTTTTTTTATGACAGTGTTATGAGGAAACAATAATTCTTTAATTTTCACAGTAAATTAATGTTTTAATTTACAATTTTTATGAGATCGGAACAATAATACTTAGGCAATAAATTGGAAATTAGGTCGGTGGTATTATTTATGCGCTGTTAGGTATTTTATTTCATTTATGACCAGTATTCATTGAGCGATATTCGGTAATAAAACGGAGTACTTGCCGGAAAAAGTGGCTACTGGATGGTTTATAAAATGTTGGGATGAGGATGATAAAGCTTGTTTGATGAAACGAGTTTTAATGGAGTAATAACTCGACTATAACATCGCCTTTGTGTCTTCATTACTGCGGACTTCAGAAGGAAATGTTCCATTTTACCAAATTAATTTACATTGATTTTAATCATATTTTAACAATTAATTCCTAATTAAAATCATTCAATACGAACCCTTGCTATATAAGCATGGAAAGTATAAATTCTTGATTTTTAAACCCATACCTACTTAACAGAACTGTAATATATTGTAAATAAAACTCAATTTTGATACAGGCATAATTTTTTTTTTATAAATTTATGTGGTGCTATAAAATTAAACTATGGGGAGTAAATTCTCTTATGAGAGCTTATAGTTCAAAAAGAAGTATCACAGTAAGACGACTTTACACTGTCTAAATAAAACAAAAATATATTACTGAAATAAATTAATTTTAGTTGCTCGGGTCGTTTAGATACTATTTCAAAATTAAATGGGATTACATGTAGCTGGGTGGCTAGCATAACAGCCTCCTATGCCCAAGGTGTCCCGGGTTCAAACCCCTAGGATTTTTTAATGGGAATAAAAAAACCTTAGTTATGCCGTTCCTACGAAGGGAGCGTAAAAGGTGGTTCCGAGCATATGCGATGTCATATACTCGTTAAAGATCGCTATCCAAATTAAACTGTATAGGTAAATTTTAGGACTGCCGCTGTAGCATCGTCGGATTACCCTCAGCAGCATAAAGGGACGTTAAATAAATAAACGAACAAGCAACAAAATTAACGTAGTCTTTTCAAAATGTTAATCCTATAAACATTTCTCTCATATCATCGTACTTTTATCTCCAATCTAAATTATCTTTGTGTACTTGAAATGAGCCGTTTTGCAATGTGCTAATTGTGTGAAGAAGTTCCATTTTTGTGGGTTAAATTGAGTTAAACCTTGATTAATTATTATTATAGAAACCCTCCTGGGGCATACACAGCCTCTGTGAAATCTGGTGAAAGAAAACTGATGGCTGAGCTTGATCTTGGCTTAACCTCCTTACATGGCCGTTGGTACAGAACAGTACGAATCTCTGTAGGTACTGAACCTAAGACCCTTCATGGGTTATAGAGGCACAGTTGTTTTTGTTTAGTTCTTAATTTTATTTTATTAGTTAGAAAAAAAAAAAAAAAAAATACACAACTACGACCCATGAGTGATTTTAGGTTTAGTAGATATATGAATTAGCATTATATTGAGGATGTATAGTCGACTGTAGAAACTATTATAGGTGGAATAGTCAGGAATCAGTCATTTTTTGAAAAACATTTTAATTTTGCCAACGTTTCGGCTCAAGCTTGTGAGCCATCATAAGGGCATTACTGAGCCATATCCAAGCATAAACCCAAGAGTTGGCAAAATTAAAATGTTTTTCAAAAAATGACTGATTCCTGACTATTCCACCTATAATAATGAATTAGCATTTTTTTTTATGTCAACTGCCATGCAAGGAAGTGATTTAGCCGAGATCACTATCGCTCTCTTCTCATGATTATTTTAGAAAATCCCCTTTCTAAGTAAATAAAGGGTTATATATATATATATATATATATATATATATCTGTGTGCGTATGTATGTATGTATGTATATATATATATATATATATATATATATATATATATATATATATATTATATAAATAGTTCTTTGCATATCTTGATTTATCAGACAAATAGCTCAACGTGGGTAGTTAAATATATTAGAATTGAACAGATGTTGAGTACAGTTTGCGTTTGTGTTGATCGACTAAGTTGAGATTGACCTAACCCAGTTTAAGCCTTGTTAAGAGGCAAGCTTTGAATCTCTTTTGATCTTAATATCCATCTTCTCTTATAAATGGCCATCCTCTTATTTATTTTTTTCATTCAATCTTTTTTTTTCTAGAAATTTTTTTTTTTTTTTTAAACATATTTATTGATATTTACAGCTGTATTAAATAAAAATACATCTAGTAAATGTGATGGTAATATACAAAACTGTCATGAAAAACATGTAGAGACACTACCCAGTGGCAGCACTCTAAAAATATTTTAAACTAGAAGGTCCCGGGGCCATTTCCTTTTCAGGCGCCTCGGAGGATTATCCGGAATTGAAGAGGAAGAAAGGATTGAAACTAGTGGGTTAGAGTGAGAATGGAGTTTGTCATGAAAGGATTGATACCTGGTCCGGGCCAAATCAGTAACATAGGGAACATTAAGGTCTTTATGGATAAGTTTATTCGTGACAAAGTAAGGAGCGTTGAGGATTTTACGAAGGATTTTGGATTGTAAAGATTGGATGCGGGAAGAATTTGATGGTTTAGTAGAGCCCCAAAGCTCTACTTCGTAAGTCCAGATTGGTCTTATAATAGTCATGTAGATGAGCCTTTTGTAGTTAAGAGGAAGGTTTGATCGTTTGTCTAGTAAGTGTTGAAGTAGCCTAAAGCGGCGAGCAGTTTCTTGTCGGTTTAGTCGTGTATGTGGATTCCAAGTTAGGCGTTTGTCAAGAAGAAGTCCTAGGTATCGGATCTGTTCAACAGGAACTAGTTGAGTGTTATTAAAGGATACTTTAGGGCAGGAAGTCAAAGGTTTACGGCGAAGGGTAAAGGTTATTTGATGGGGCTTGTTGGAATTTATTTTTATTCTCCAGTTCTGACACCATACTTCTAGGTCTTTGATATGGGCTTGAAGGGTATTTGAAGCAACAAATGGATCTTTATGAACTGATAACACGCAGGTGTCATCAGCATAGGTTCTAGAAAATTTAAAAATTTTAAATACTTGAGAACATTGCATGGGATTTTTTCTTTTTTTTAATCTTGTTATGATTTCATGTACGATAGATTGATGATAGACATCTCCTGTCAATAAAAAAATGAAAACATCATTATTCTCGTATCAAATTTAATATAGAATACAACTTCAATACATGTATTTGGAAGGGAGAAAGCTAATTTGTTTTTTTCCTACTAACAATTTTTCCTTTGTTTTCCTCATAGTTCATATTTTGGTTGTTAAGGAGCTCTAAGTGAAATACTTCAGGCAAGTCTCACCAAAATCTTCAGTCTTGTTTTCTTGAAAATTGAACGCAGACAATCTTGTGGGTTTTTTTTCTTTGTTCTGGAAACATTATTTCTTGAATTCATATTCCTTTCATATAATATCGCAGTTTTCACGAACTCAATGCTTCCCCATACATATTGTTTATTTCGTATGTATATATGTTAATTTGAAGAAAGGATGTTGTATTTATTTCTACTGATTATGGTCCGTATCTAAATTTTATAAACTACACATAATAAGTAATAGTTATGCTCAATTATAAGAAACTCTGTCGAACATTTTCTTTCATTAGTATATGAAGATTTTATTTTATTTTTTCTTTAGCCATACACAATTTTATTGTGTAAGTGTAATTTCTAAATTGTTCTTGGCTATATTTAAAATTACATTATATTTCTTTCTAGATCTTTTTCTCTTTATTTTCTATCATTTCTTTATAAATTAAATGATTCTTGTTTACTGAATAAATATTATTGCTACAGTTTGTATATCTCTTAGGATATTTTAGCTATTTTTTTTAATTGTTTTTATATTTAATAGGTTGAAATACTCTCCTACAAAACAATATACGTTATGATTATTATATAAAATTATTCAATTGATAGTATATATCTACAGTATTTATTCTTCTCTGGTCATCCGTAGTGTTATTAATATGTATTATATATTATTTGTTCCACTCAGAGCGATTTCCAGTCGTTTTTTTTTATACCCTCATCAATAGATGTTTTGAAACCTAAGCAACTAAAAACAACCGTCTACTCTGGAGTGGCTTTTTTCAAGCCTGCTCAAGTGGCGCGTGAGAGCTTCTGACCTAGAAATTAAAAAAATCATTATTATTTTTATCCTGAGAAAATATTTAGTAATATTAATTTTTTCCTTAAAAAATAAATAAATAAAAATATTTTTTCCTTTAAAAAAAAAAAACTATTTGGGCAATACCCTCACTCTAACCTATTTAAGAACTATAAAAAAAAAGTTTATTTATTTAAAGAAATTTACAACTGTATTGGTTCAACACAACAAGTAAATGAGATTAGTTTATGATTCAACACATGATAGTGTGAAGAAACTACCCTTTGGTAGCACTCCAATGTCTTAACTGATGATAAGAGGTCTCTTGGCCATCCTAAATTAAATAAATTACAAGTTGGAAAAATAAGAAAGTTTTTAAGTTAATTTAAGTAAAATGTTTATTCAGTTTAGTTTGAAACATATGTAGATTATTATTTAATAATAATAATATTAAATCGTTACGTATAGTAATCGGTAATAAGTTTGTGCCCTTTTCGTCAATTTAAATTACCTTTTACTATTCTTATGTTTAAAAAAAAAAAAGAATTACATTAAAAAATATTTTTGCTCATTTCTCCTTTAATTAGTCATCAAATTCGTTCTTTTTCCTTATCATATTTAGCCGTTTTTAATCAATGTTAATAATATATATGGTTAATATTTTGTAATATACAAAATTAAAGGTACTTTTTAGAAAGTAAATGTTGACATTCACCATTTAAGCGCTCTTAGACTATTCCAATTACAATGAAACCGACATGATATTAAAGCCAATTTTATTTTACATGGATGTAGCAAGTTTAATCAATATCGTTTAGGCGTTATTGAGTAAATCGTAAAATAGTGCTAGACTTCGCACGCAGAGACCTTTTTGCCGGACTAAATTATTTCTACCCTAAATGGTGTATTTTCGTGGTGTTCGAAAATTTTTACGATCGCAATACTTTCTATTTCTATGTATTTCATATATACGTAAGTAAAAGTAATAAATATTCGAATTTGTTTATAATTTACTTAATTAAATTAATGCAATTTAATTAAATAAAATCCTGTTAAATCTACTGTTTTGCGTAAAATAATTTTTATTTTTTGAAAGAAACAATTTAAGTTAAAACGCTCTTGAAAAGTGGCTTAAAGAATATAAATAAAAGACCACTTAATTCTAACAAAGTTTAATATAACATGGAGGTTTAAAATCCTAACTCTTTTTAATCCAGTTTTTCCTTCTCATCTGAATCGGCCTGGATTTCCTTGTTTTCCACCTAAAAACGAGGGTTCAAGAGTTATTTTTGCCAATCGAATACCTGGTCAAGAACTGATTTTCAAGTCGACACTGTTTTGGGAATTGAAATAATTACAGTAAAGCACATAATTCCAAGTAAAATATTTGTTTATTGCAGAATCTTTAAAATCTGATTTAATATTACATTTTTTTTTTTATTTATGTTAATGCAGTTATACGTAAATTTATAAAAAAAAAAAAATGTATGTGAAAAAATTTACGTTAGTTAATTCTTATTATTTCTTGTTGTTTAAATAAGTAATTTATAAATAAATAAATAGTTCTTGTCATGATGTTTCTAAAGAAGGATCGAAATTATGAAATTGATTTAAATAAATTAAGTTGTTCTCTGGTTTTAAAATACTAAAAACGCGTAACCTGCTCGTATTGCAGGGTTTAGTATCTCTTGATTCGTCCTGAAGCGTCGTGGGTGCTTGTAATCTTAATAGATTTCATATATATTACAGAATAATGTTTTATATTTATACAATAGTAATTTTATTATTGAATGATATATTGACAAAAGGAAGACTGTTAGTGCGAATTTGTTTCTTTTTTAAAATCTAAGAATGATTCATATATTTCGGATGGATTGTTTTGTATGAAACTTTTTCTTTTGTTTGTTCATTTAACGTTACTATATTTACCTGTTGTTAGTCGGACGATGCTAAAGTGGGAGTCATTAATTTTGCCTATTCAGATTAAATTAGCGTAAGGTTCTTTGACGAGTACTCGTCATCAGAACGTCATAACCAAGGAACTTTTGCTTTTTTATTTGAGAAAATCCTTGGGCCATCTGCTAGGTTTGAATCACAGCACTTTTATGCTAGCAACTAGGCCACATCTGACCCCTAGATTTTTTTTTGCTTAGGGGAGAGGGGGAGTTTTCTAACCGTCAGTTTGTTCCATTACTTGTTGCAAAAAGCAATAAATGGAAATCATTTGTACAACTTCTCTCTTTGCAGGGTCCTTCCAAGAACTAGTGCTTCCTCTTATATTCCTGACCATCCTTGGAGGCGTCTGATTAGAAGGCGGCTTCAAGACCTTTTAGTTCAGGTTTCCTACCGAACTGCTGCCAATGGCCGTTTTCTCTTTACGTCGTTTATCTCACAGCTTATTTACTTGATGTATATGTAAATATCAATAAATAAAATAAAAAAATCATTTCTGTATTAGTATAACGTTACCGAATCTGTTCGTTTATCATATGACCGTTTTTTCATTAGCGAATTCGAAGATGTGACTCGTATAAGCGACTAGTACCCACGCAACTTCAACGAACCTTGAAAATTATTTAATATTTCTTCTCACTCAGTTGTGATCATAATGTACAAATTGATTTACTGTTGGCTTAACGCCGTCAGGATGTTATGACTGCCGAGCCGCCGCAACTACGAGTCATAGAGACCGCTCGTTAAATCTCAACTGCTTCACTAATTATTGGTAGCAAACAGCTGCTGGACCTTGGCGGGCTCCTTATCCTATTGTAATCACCCAAAGCCTCATCGATCTGAGAGTTAATTTCATTAGCGGCTCCTGATCAAGGGAGCTGGGGTTGTGAAGGTAAAGGGCCGGGAGGGATGTCAATCGGGGTCGTCGGGTCCTTTAAGGGAAAAAAACAAATTAGTCCGTCCCTTGGCGAAGGGCAGCTGTTTGAACTGGGCCTCTTTCCCTAGGGTGTCCAATTAATAAGGCAGTCCTTTCAAATATTTGTCTAGTTCTGATTGAAATTCTTCCCATCTCCGATCGCTATTTGTCCAATACTCATTTATTTTCCTAATTCCGCCTTGTAAAGTTCTAGTTCCTTCAGTATATTTTTTCTTTTTAAACAAATCTATAGTAAATATTTATTATTAATTTTAGATGTACTTCCATTGATCAAACCGTTTGTTCAACGAAGTTAATATCAAAGTTGCAACTCGACATCAGTATATGTATGGTAGTTCTCGGCTGTTAGTAATTTAAATTTGCAAAGGTCTACTCCGAGATGTTAAAATCAAGATGTTAAAGTCCTGTTGATAGGGTACGCCGATGATTTTGTACTGCTTGACGAAGGCTTTTAAACTGTACAATACTGTACTTTTTTTTTTTTTTGTAATGGTTATTGGTTATATATCATGTATGTGTATTATATTGGGTTGTTTCACATGAAATGTCCGTTTTTATAGTTCCTGAAATACATAAAGGATTTTGTCTGTTTTCTTCCGAATGTTTACACGTTTAAAGTAAACAGTTACTAATCCTCTACCTTTGTATTTTAAACATTAGCTTCCCAATCAATTACCCACTTTTTAGTATACCTCCAAATATGAACATAGAAACACGCGATTTTCTAGTAATATCTTTGTACGAGTTTAAAATTAATGAACGGACCATTCTTCGTCGGTTTGCTAAGTTTTCAGCTGGGGATACCGACTTGGAAAACTTGCCCCGAGGAAGACCTCCGTCCGTGATAGATCAAGTTGTTCCTCAAACATACAGTAGAAGGAAACCCCTACCAAACAGTTAAAGGGCTCTCAGCACAACTAAGTGCAAGTGCATCTACCGTTTCCAGACATTTAAAGTGTATTGGGAAAGTAAAAAAAATCGATACATGGGTGCCTCATGATCTCACTGAGCGGCAGCAAGACCCCATGTTTCAAAACATACCGTGCAGAAATTGAAAGAACCGGGCTACGAAGTTCTTCCGCACCCACCATATTCTCCCGACTTGTCTCCAACAGATTACCACCTGTTCAGGAATTTAGACAACTTCGTCAAAGGAAAAATTTTTGAAAATGATGATCGAGTGAAAAGTGCGTTTTCAGATTTTTTTTCACTTCAAAGCTCGGAGTTTTCAGTTCGGGGATAAAAAAGTTGGTATCACGTTGGGAAAAATGTGTAGAAAAAGAAGGTAAATAATTCGAATAAAATTATCTTGTTTTCATATCGGATTTTTAATAAAAATCCTTTACCTTAAAAACGGACATTTCATGTGACAACCCTATATAATTATGTATATCTAATAGCAATGTATCGTTTGTATTTTCTAACATTCTGTTAGTCACAATATGTATCTGAGAACAATAAAATCTAGTAACGCCACCAAAGCATTGTTAAATATTTATTTAATGAATCTAAATCTTACAAACTTGTATATATGTGTGTGTGTATGTATATATACTCACGTTTATTTTTATGATTTATTTTCCTTTGGTTGTCTTCGTAACTTTATTTTTGCCGCCTATTTACTCGTCGGTGGGACTAATAACATCCCCTTCTCCGACTTATTGTGAAAGAGAATATTACCTTACACTACAGCGCCTTCCTCCATGATAAATTGTTCTGAGTGAAACCCGAGCTGGCGGTTCAATGTTTATCGTGCACGGGAGGGTTATAAATATATAGAGGAAGCTCAGAGGCAATATTGTCACGAAAAGGAAAGCAATATTGAATGTAGTGCCGAGAAATGTCTTAGATTGAAGGTGAGGTGCAGTTAGCACCACAGCGAAATTCATCAGGTTTCCTTGTAGTTGTGTCTGCCCAATTAAGTTGTCTCTAAGGAAATTTCAATTTCAGTTGAATGTTCATTTTGTTCTTCATTAGTGATGTTTTCTCTTTGTTTTAAAAACTGTTGAGAAAATGGACAAAGGTTTACATATATTCCTACTTAAATTAAGCCTTTACGCTAGAGGTAATTTTCGTTCCAGCAAACTAGCATCTCTAGAGGCGTTAGCCGTTTTATTTTCGAGAGGAAATTAGTTGATTTAACGTCACTTAATGCTGCTGTGGCTAATCGGACGATGCTATAGTGACATGAGACCTCTTTGAAGTGCCGAAGCCGAATCTTAAAAAAAGAGTTCATAATTCCCTTCAGTCTGTCTTCAAATATTGATTCATCAGTGTAGATAAAATGAGGTATTTAGGATCTCAGATAACTAGAAAAAACGAAATTCAAGAGGAAATGAAGTACCGGTTAAAGGCAGGAAATGCGTGATATTATTGAGTAGCGAAACTATTTAGTTTGAGAATAAGCTTCTACTTAAAATATTTGGTCCGAAGAGCGATAAGGCATTGGAAAATTTAGAAGGCTACACAGTTTGAAAGTACCCCATTTGTATAAATGCAGTTGTAGTAACGCGGCGGCTCAATGGTCATGTGAAGAAATTGTGAGGTCATATCATTAAATAAGGTTAAATATCATTGATTTGGTGGCTCTCCCCTTCAGGGAACATACGTTCAGACAAGCAGGGCTAAATTATTGTTAATAATTATGAGACAGGCGGGTAGGATGTTGCAAGATATATATATATATATATATATATATATATATATATATATATATATATATATATATATATAACATACAGTTTTAAGAAAAAAACAACAAACTATAATATACACACCGTCATAGCTATATGCAATAATTACAATCTGTTAGATGATCCCCGGACTAGGCCTTTCCCTCCACAAGTGGAGGAAAAAGCAGAATCCAAGAGACCCCTGCGCCTCTTTCTCAGCCGCGTCACTGCTAAGGGCCAGTGGAGGTAAGGTTTACTAAAGAAGTAATTCTTAAAACGTTGATATGCGCTGAACTAACGGGTAGGCCGAGACATATGTGAAAGGATTGTGATCTGATCATAACTATTGTTTGGTAATATATTAATTCAGGTAATTATACTTAATTATGTTTATTTTGTTTGTTGGCAAGGCATGTATTTCATTTATACATAAATGTTTTTTTTTTTTTTTTTTAAACATATTTATTGATATTTACAACTGTATTATTATATACAACAAGTAAATGTGATGGACATAGTAAACTGACATGAGTTACATGTAGAGACGCTACCCATTGGCAGCACTCTAAAAGTATTTTAAACTAGAAGGTCTCGAGGCCATCTTCTTTTCAGACGCCTCGGGGGATTGTCAGGAATGGAAGAGGATGACAGAATAGAAACTAGTGGATTAGAGTGGAAATGGGGTTTTTCATGGAATGATTGATACCTGGTTCGTGCTAATTCAGAAACATATGGGACATTAAGGTCTTTATGGATGAGCTTATTCGTGACAAAGTAAGGAGCGTTAAGGATTTTACGAAGGATTTTGGATTGTAAGGATTGGATACGAGAAGAATTCGATGGTTTAGTAGAGCCCCATAGCTCTATTCCGTAAGTCCATATCGGTCTTATGATGGTCATATAAATAAGTCTTTTGTAATTAAGTGGTAGGTTGGAACGTTTGTCCAGTAAGTGTTGAAGTAGTCGAAAACGTCGGGCAGTTTCTTGTCGTTTCAGTCTTGTATGGGGATTCCAAGTTAGACGTTTGTCAAGGTGGAGTCCTAGATATCGAATCTGTTCAACAGGGGCTAGTGGAGCGTCATTAAAGGATACTGTAGGGCAGGAAGTCATGGGTTTACGACGAAGGGTAAATGTTATCTGGTGGGATTTGTTAGAATTAATTTTAATCCTCCAATTCTGGCACCATACTTCAAGGTCTCGGATGTGGGATTGAAGAGTGTGGGAGGCTGTAACAGGATCATTATCTACTGATAGCACACACGTGTCATCAGCATAGGTCGAAAGGAAAGTGTTTGGATGGGTTGGGATATCAGCTGTATAGACTGTATAAAGAACGGGTCCTAGGATGCTGCCTTGAGGAACACCAGCAGATTGAGAAAACAGGGAGGAATAGGAACTATTGTGATTTATTTTAAAAGATCTATCAGCGAGGTAGGATTGGATAATTAGAAAATAGGTAGGAGGGAGGAATAGACGGAGCTTGTAAAGCAATCCCGGGTGCCAGACTCGGTCAAAGGCCTGTTCTACGTCGAGAAAGGCTCCCGTGCAGTACAATCCGCGCTCCAACGCAGAGGAGACAACGTCCACCACACGATGGCATTGCTGGATAGTGGAGTGAGATGTACGGAATCCGAATTGGTGATCTGGAATAATATGATGGGAATCAAGGATTGGGTATATACGTTTCAGAAGGAGTTTTTCCATAATTTTACCCATAATACATAAAAGAGATATGGGACGGTAGGAAGATGGATTTTCAGGTGGCTTTTTGGGTTTAGGAATCATTTTTACTATGGATAATTTCCAGGAGGCAGGAAAATAAGTAGTACGGAGAACGGCATTGAAGATGTAGGTGACGAATAGGATGGCTTTTTGAGGGAGATGTTTTAAGATATGGGAAGTGATTTGGTCATGGCCAGGAGCTTTTCGAGCAGGTAATCTATGAATGATATTGGATATTTCTGAAGGATGGAAAGCTTTAGGTGGAAGGGTCATTTGGAGGGGAATAAATAGGTCTTCTTCTATCCTTTCGAGGTGATTGGGATTAAGGATATCTGGATGTGGAGTATAAGTATCGTAAAGATGTTGTCCGAATAACTGCTCTTTCTCTTTGTCAGTTCTTGTCCAGGTTTGGTTTTCATTCAGGAGTGGGTGATTACAGTCTTTGAACTTAAGAATTTGTTTTGTGGTTGTCCATAATGATTTGTCTGTTGTAGTAAGATTTTCAGGAAAGCTCAGTAAATGTTGAATTTTGTATGTTTTTATTTCTGACTTGAGTTTGTTAGTTAGTTTGGTATAGTAAGTTTTGTCAGCTGGGTATCGAGTCTTAGGCCACTTCGATCTCGCTCTGCGTTTTTCCTTTATTAAGAATCGAATGTGCTGTGGCAAGTCAGTATGTTGAGTGTCATTAATGTTGGTGGTCCTTGTGTTGTCAATTATACTGCAAGCTTATACTGCAAGTCAGTCAGTTTTTTAACAGCTGTATCAATATCATCGTTTGTCTTGAGTGGAGTGTTCAAGTCTATTTTGCTTTCCAAGTCCTGTCGAAATACGTCCCAGTTTACTCGTCCTTTGATCAATGTAGAAGGAAGGGGTTTAGGAACAAAACTGGAATGCAAGGAAAGTAAAACCGGGCTATGGTCTGAGGAAAGGTCATTCAGTGATCTGATTATGGTTTAGGAGGAAGAAATTTGAGAGGTGATAAATATATCCAGGATATCAGGTTTCTTTTTTAGGGATGTAGGCCAATACGTGGGATTCAGGGGTGAGAGGACAGTATAGCTATGAGAAGTCGAGACACTGGAAAGGAGATTACCTCGGGAGTTGGATGTTCGGCAACCCCACCGTTGGTGCTTAGCATTATAGTCTCCTCCAGCGATAAAGCGCGGTCCAAGGGATCGAAAAAGGGTTTCAAGTTGGTTATAGAGAAGGGAAACACCAGGAGGACAGTATACAGCTGAGAGGGTGAGATGGAAAGGACGAGTTGAAATGGTCACTGAGGTTGATTGTATGGCGTCAGTTGGAGTAGAAGGAATAAGGGAATGGGGTAAGGATTTATGGATAAGGATGCATGACCCGGCATGAGAAGTGTTGTCTGGGTGGTCCGATGGTATGTGATGTAGTCACGTATGTGAAATCGTGTTCGTTGTGTAAAGTGAGTTTCAGTCAAGAGTGCTATGTCAATATGGTTGTCATGGAGAAATATGTCCAGTTCGTCCCGGTGGTTGAGTAGGCCGTTAGCGTTCCACAAAAGGATTGCTAGGGGCTTAACACTCATCGTGGAAGATTGAATGGGACTTGGGTAAGGATTCTTGTGAGAAGGGTGATTAGTGGTAGGATAGTTTCTTTAAGATCTGAAAGAAAGGATTGGAGTATGGAGCTTATGTTGAAAGGGTCTTGGTTGGGAAACTGATGTGGATAAGAGAGTTGTAAAGGATAATTCGTTTGGTCGGGATTGTTGACTGGGGGTTGAACACGCCGTGGGGTACGATGATGTTCAGTCCGCTGAGGTACTTGAGGTGAGGGATTCGGTTGATTTAGCTGAACAGAAGGAGATGATATTTGGGGAAGATGTTCAGGAGGCAATTTTACTCGTAAGGGTAGAGGATGAGGAGGAAGGGATCGATTTGCAGGTTGTGGGTTAGGATGGGAGGCAGGAGGCTTGGTTTGGGATTTAGGAGGCGCCTGACGTCGTGGTTGTTGATGCTTATTGGCGATGATCCCAGAGGAAGGTGTTTTGGTGTGTTCTGTCGGTTCCCTGGCGGCAGTTGTAGTAGGTGGCTGTTGAACGATGACACCTGTATGTTTCTGAATTTCCGGGAAGTTAGTCAAATCCAAAACAGGTGCCTGCGGGCGAATCTGCTGTTCCACTCGTGGTTCCGCTAGGTACTGCGTCTTCTGCCGAAGAAGGGTTTTATATACGACACAGCCCCTATAACTAGCCGGATGGCCTTCACCACAAAATGCACACTTTGCAGGCTCATTAGGGGGTTTGAGGCATGTATCAGAGGTGTGTGGCCCGGCACACTTGACACACCTAGCAGGGTGATGGCAGTAGGACTTTGTGTGCCCTAAAGTTTGACATCTGGTGCACTGGACGATTATTGTTCTCTGTCTTGGCTCTTCAAACCTTACTGTCGAATATACCAGCCGTCTTACCTGAAATATCTCCGTGTTATTCCTGGCTGGCTCCAAATCCACGAAAAACAGGGGCAGCGCATATTTTTCTTTAGGGTGTGTTACAGAGGATATGTTCCTAACGTTATGGCCAATTTCTTCAAGGCCGCTTTTGATGGCTTCAGTAGGGGTGGATGAGTGGAGTCCTCTCAAAACTACCCTGTATGATTTATCTTCTTTCAGTTGATAGCAGTGAAAATTATAATTTTTCGTACTCAAATAGCTGATTAGTTTCTTATAGCTCTCCTTATTGGTGGTATTAATTTTTATGTCGTTTATTCGTGCGAAACATTGGAAGTTTGGCTGGCCTATTAGATCAGCGATTTCTTTACCAAATGACAGGAAATTATTAATATTTGATACATATATTGGAGGGGGTTCGGGGTCAGAAAATCCTTGTGGTTCCGGGAGCTGGTTTTTAGTGTTGGTGTTAGCTGAAGTGCTAAAGGTAGAAGAAGAAGCGGTAGATTTTGATGTAGATGGCGCCGTTAACTCATTTATGTTGGCTGCAGTGGTACTGCGAGTTTTAGGTGGTGATGGCATTGCTTTTGGTTGTTGTTTGGCCTTAATTTTTTTTTTATTTGGCGAGTTACCAGCGGAACCAGTGTTCTTTCTCTGGCGTTTCTGTCGTGATCGTGGCTTCAAATACTGTGAGTCTGACTCGCTTATTTCAGAAAAGGGAGTCTCCTCTTCCGAGTCGTCACAAGATTGGGTCTTATCTAGATCCATGACTTAATTTAATAAGAAAGAAAAAAAAATAACATATATATGAACCTAAATAAATTAAAGAGACCTATAAAAAATTAAAGAGAGAATAGATATTTATATAATTATTAGAAATGAAAAATATACTTAAAGAAATTACCAATTAAAAGAAAATTAACCTTAAAAATCTTAAAACTAAACTATTTACAATTATATACATATACAATAAAAAAACAAAGCAAACATTTCTATGTTCATGAAAAAAATAAAATAAATAAATAAATGTCTTAGAGAAAAAAATTAAAAAACTCATGGACGTAGAAAACTAAAGTTTATAAATATTGTTTGGTTACGTCTTAGAACAACAGACCCGGCCGAGACCTTGTCAACACTAAGGAAGGATTAGCCGGCACAGCTGACCCTTATCTCCAGCCCATGCGGTCACTAGTCTGTAATTGTCTTTAGAACAAAACACCACTCACCTCTCTTTTGTGTTCGGTAAAATATTCAACAGTGCAATATCTCACGATTCACAAAGTTTGAAGGATATTCATGCGGTAACACAGTGATGAGAAGGTAAGAAACATAGAGCTATACGTATAGTGAACTGTACTCGCAGCCATGACACTTGAAAACCAACTACATAAATGTTAATTCTTAAAGGACCCAGTCCCGGGATTTTTTTTTTCTATTCTATTATATCACCGTTTTATTATTTATCAGTTATTTCGTCTTTTGGTATATATTTGAAGCCCTATCTCTTAAACTATTTTCATTTAAGTACTTGTGTTTACTTACGCAGTTTCTGCGTCTTTATCCAATTGTACCATATTGCACAGACCCGACGTTAATAAGCCTCAACTTCAAAATATCCATCCAACATCTCTTTATACATTTACAGGATCATTAATTTTAATACCTTTTCCTCATTACGTGTTGTAAAGGAATGTAAATCCCATGATCTGGGACATTTCCACTGAAAAGAAAATACTCTTAAAAGGGATTTTTATCTTGCTGAGTGAGGGAAAGGGGACAAATGGGAAAGCAATAAAAGAGGAGCCGTGGAGAGTGGTCCAAATTAAATGAGAGGGCTCGGTTAGATAAGAAGTTATTTTACACCAAAGGGTTAAACACCTCCGGGCCTTGTCACCCTCCCTCTTCTTGTCTCTTTTATATTCAGCCATTTTCTTCTTTAGCTCAATTAATGTTATTATTTTTTAATTATTGTCAATTATAGTGTCCGACAGCGGAGGAAAAGTATCCCGAAACGGATTTATAAAATTAAATGAAAAAGCAGTATCCTAGGACACAGTTTATACAGCTGATATCCCTCCCATCCTAACACTTTCCTTTCTACCCATGCTGATGACACTTGTGTGTTATCAGTAATTACTGATCCAACTATTGCCTCTCAATCTCTCTAATACCACATCAGAGACACTGAGGTATGGTGTCAGAATAGAATTAAAAAAAAAAATTCAACAAATCCCACCAAATTATCTTTACCCTTCGTCGTAAACCTATGACATCCTGTCCTACAGTGTCCTTCAATACATTTCGCTTGTTCCTGTTGAACAGATCCGATATCTAGGACTCCACCTTGAAAAACGCCTTTCATGGAACTCTCATACAAGACTGAAACGACAAGAAACTGCTCGACGTTTTCGACTACTCCAACACTTACTAGACAAACGTTTTAATCTTCCACTTAACTACAACAGGCTCTACTAAAACATCAAATCACGGATCCATTAAGACGTTAATGTTCCGTATGTTGCTGATTTAGCTTGAACCACATATCATTCCTTTCATTTGCCATCCCTACTCTAATCCTCTTGGAAAAGGACTGATTGTACTATTTCAAAGGATATGCCCGGCTTTCATATTTTAAAAACTGTCGCTATTCTCGTTGAAAGGATTCTTAACAATTGACATTTATTGTAAACAGTATATTGTTAAAAGTTTACGGTAAGTGATTGTCGTAATGTGAATAACATTTTTAAAAAATGTTATTGCTTGGTGTTACGATTGGTTTTTCTCTTTCATGACAACTTTTTTTTTTTTATTGTTCACCTATACCTCGTAAAGTAGACCTTAAGGGGGTTTTCTCGGACAAGAGGGTGAGGGAGAGGGAGTATTGACGTGAAAAGCTATTTGGGATTAAGATACCGTGGTGAACATAAAGTACTACAGCATTTTTTTTTTCTTTATTAATTAACATTTTTAAGTTCCGTCATGTCCGAACAGGTCGCTCCGATCCGAAAGTTATTATTTGTGGGAGAAGTCTGATGGATTTGATGTGGCTCGGTTTGATTTTCAATCTGTTGAAAATCCAACAAGCCATGTGTGGGCTTTACCGTGTGTGGGAAGTTGCGAGCTAAACTGTTAACTTTTGCCCTTACCGTATTCGGAATACTGGGAAATCCGATTCCAGAACCCTCCATTTCCCTTAATAAATTAAATTGTTAACTGCCTTTTGTACTGTTATACAAACAAATAATTTGCTCAAATATTATATTCCGTTTAAATATGAGTTTATATGTATCTTTTTATCATGAGTTGCTGAAGTATTAATAACTATCTTTAAATATTTTTCTCTCTTATTACTTCCACTTATCTATGAGTGGAATATATAGCAAGGGGAAATATTGCGATCGTGATAATTTTCTAATTCCAGTTTTAAACACACACCGACACAAACCCAGATTATTTTGCGTCATTTGTACTGCTACAACAGGGGAACCCTACAACGATTTCCGGTAAAAATCTAATTAGAAAATTTTCACGGTCGTAATTTACCCTATATATTTCATGTACGTATAATTTGGTGACCAAGTAAATAACCGCAGTATTCATTACACAGGTATATCTCAAAGTTGATACGAATTATCTCAGTCTAGTAAGTGAAATCAAAGGATTTAGAAAGAGTTTCATAAGTCATGTATTTCATAGACCCTGTAATACATCTCTAAAACAACTACGCTTAATAACGTAGTTTTACTTTCACGTACCTGTAAATGGAAAATCAACTAAGGGAAAATATTACGTTCTTAAAATTTTTCAAATTCGAGTTTTCTCCAAAACTCTCGAGTTCAAAAGACCAAGTCCGACAAAAAAGTGTGTGGTCAGTAAGCTGGAAAAATTTACACAATTGAAATTGCACATTATATTTAATGGTTTTTAATATCATGTAGGTTTCTTTCTGATTGAAATTGTCTGACAGGACTTAAATATTTTAATTTTTTTTCCTCCAAAGTGCCTTTAATGTTGTATATTCAAAAAAATTAACCATGTCATTTTGTTTGCATTGATAAAAAACTAGTGAATCTATAAGTTGAACGAATTCGATGTAAAACTGAAGAAAAAAAAGAACTAAACTATTTTATTTTTTTAAATAGATTTTGGCTAAAGATTTTAGAAAAAATGTTATACACAAATTTGTAAAAGGTAATAGAGAGTGCTGAGAAGCATATAAAATACAATGATTGCTGTAGATAGTAACATAATAGATTGTTTAATAAAATACATGCTATGCACTGATACCTTTTCTGCCCTCAATAGCCTACATAATATGTATACTAATCATCCACTAATTAATAAGATATGAAAATATGTAGGAGATTTAAAAATACTAATAAAAATAAGTTGTGTTTTTGTGGATTCCATCCCTCGTTGGCATCGCTGACAATTAAGAAGCGGGCAGAGGTGCGAAAGAATCTACATTAGCTAACGTCCAAATCCACCCTATTTACATCAAGAAAGACGTCAAGAATTACCTAAAAATTAAAGTTTCTCAGGCCTTAGAACAGATGTGGTCAGAAGTTTACAACACAAATAAACTAAGCAAAATCATGCAATCACCTTCTCCATGGAAGACATCATTGCCAAGTGATCGCCGCGAGGAAACTGCTTTGGCGAGACTCTCATCCAACATAGCCGACTCACACATGTCCATCTCATCCTCAGGCAGCCCGAACCAATGTTGACTTGTGTAGAGTGCCTTTCTCAATAGAACGCATAATTGAGAACTGCCCCGAATTCCACGTACTAATTGATAAATTCAATATCGCTGTATCAAGATCGCTGAGTGAGACCTTTAAGGACTCTAGTAAAACAATTAGTTCATTACTGAGGTTCATCAAATGTCATCTGCTCCGGGGACTATGTGTGGGAAAACGAACAAATTGAGATAAACAATTTTTAAAGAATAGATGAATAAAAATGTGTGCTATTTTAAACGTGTTAACAAAAAAAAAAAAAAAAAAAGTTAACCTATTCGTGACCGATTGCACACCGTGTGTGCAATGGATTTCCGAGACTACAAGACAACAGTAATGTGCAATTATCAGCTAGTCGTGGAAATAAGATTTTTCTGGAACTAATGAAATCTGTAAAGTACAGGAAAACAAAATTTGGCTCTGGTTTTACTGTTTACCAAAAAGTCTAAAAATTATCTGAAGCCTTTCTTACATGAAAAATACTATGCAGTACTATGAGTTACTTTACTGTATTATCTTCATGCATTTTTCTAAGTTTTTATTTCTCTTTTATGTTTTTTTTTTCATTATTCAACTTTTTAAAAAATTTCTTTGCATTATATTTTGTTCTTAATTACTGAAAGCAAAATAACGATTTTATATTATTCAAATATTTTTGAAATAAATGTATATACATCTTTTAATGGTGCATTTTCATTTTACCTTACATTGCACACGTGGTGCTCAATCCGCTCCTCAAATAAAAATTTTCCGAGGAGCGAGCTGCACAAACTGCACGGTGTGCTGATCTTATTTGTGTGAATTCACTGACGAATTACGTGATTTCCATGGTAAAGATGTTTTTTTTTTTTGTTTTTTTTTAATTAAAAAGGAACAATACAAAGAAGAAGAAAATTCGCTCCTGGGGACCGTGTTCGAAAAAAATCGTCGTCTCTTTCTTTCTTTCAGTGGCGCGATAGGCCGTGTAGGCCCTGGGCCTCGTGTTGTAATCTCCTGGGAGATTTCACCCACGTTTCTCGATGTATTTTGTAGGGTAGGGTTATCACTCTCTACGCCTAATTTTGTGATGGCCACCATTTGGCTGACGGATCTCACATACCCGGGGGAGAGGCTGTGGGTGAATCCCCATTTAATTATATCCTTATAAAAGCCCCGCCAGGACTGGGATTCGAACTCACAACCTATAGCATGAGAGACTAGCGTGCTAGCCACTCAGCCACGGACTCCCCGTCGTCGTCTCGAATGGGTTAATATAAATACATTTGATGCTAATAACCAAGAGGTTGTTGAGTACCTATTACAATACCCTAACCCTGAAAATACATGTTTCTTTCGAAACTCATTGTAATTGATTTTAACAACGGAGATATGTTAATGTCGTGTGTTTCGCGCACTAAATTTTTTTCATTAGTTGTTCATATTCACTCTTACGTCTAAATCAAGGCCTTTTTGCATTACTGTGGCCTTTACCCCGTTCCCGTAGAATCCTACTATTAATTTCTACCTAGTATAATCCCGAGATCGTGATGTATGGAGTGCGTGGTAAGGGAATTCGCAATCCCGCTATGCCTTTGCCTGGGGAATATGCTAAAGGTCTGCCTCGCTGTAACCTTCACATCTTTCCTCTATCGTTGCCCAACAACAAGCACTGCATTCTGAAGAAGTAGCAGAAGTGGACGTTCGGTATCTACCAAGATTGGCCTGGAGGAATTTATCTCGGTTTTTAAAATACTTTTAACAGTCGATGTAAATTAAAGTCGTGTGTTGCCCGCGCCAGAGTTTTTACTTTCACTTACCTATATATAGAATATATAGTAAGGGAAAGTATTGCGATTGTGAACATTTTTTAATTGTAGTTTTCACCATAAATACACGTTTTATAGCCACCTGAGTCTAAATGACCATGTCTCGCAAAAAGGTCTTTCTTTTTGTGATAAGTTTAGCACGTAAACGGAAAGTCTTACTGTAACCTTTTCATCAAAATCGGTGGGGCAGAAGAGCCATTTTTTTTTTTCTTTTTTGTTTCCCCCTTTTTACGATTTTCTTAAAAACTGTATAATGAGTCTGGCAGGTCTTTTTCGCCAAATTTTTTGAATTTTCTTCTTTTAAAGCACCTTTGATTTAAAGCAGATACGAAGTCCAATATGCTTAAGAATATTTGCTATAAATTTAATATTTTTACTCATACTGGTCAGATAAATTGATTTTGCTTTTATTTAGTAAGAAGTTTACTTAGCTTTCAACCTAGTACTAGCGTAATTTTTAAGATGTAAACGTTCTTTAACGTTCAAAGGTCGATTTTTTTCAATAATGTTTCTGTTTATAATGTAATCAGGCTAATATAATATAATAAATATTTTTTCTTCCCCAGCTGGACTCAAACACATGACCTTGAGATTATTAACAACGCATATAACCTCGCTCAAATAAATTATGTAAAATAAATTATTTAAAATATAAAAATTATGTAAAATAGTGTTTAAGCTACGTTTTGAGAGAATTTATTGTTCTCATGTTCATGCTTTAACAGTGAACAATAAAAGCAGAATATTAAAATTTGTATACAGTCATTAGTACATGATGTTACTGTTACAGGGACAGTAAACATACCAAACGTATTTTTTTTTTTTTTTTTTTGCGTGCTTTATAAAAGTATTTTATTATTATTATTGATACGTTTTGTTTATATGAGGTTATTAAAATTGCTTTACACGTATATAAAATCATATTATCAATTTGTTGTTCACTGTAAAGGCATGAATATGCGATTTATGAATTCTCGAAACGTTGTCTAAACACAATTGTTTATTTATTTACTGAATCTCGAGACCCTTAGAAATCTCATGTATAATTTATTTATTTATTTGATTAAGTGATCATCTATTGAAGGGATTAAATGTTAGAAGTTCAATTCCTTAGCCCGGTAAAATATTTCGACGTTGCAGCTTCGTTGAGAAGCTAACACAATTTCCAGACCCTCTTCCCCTTTGAGTTTTGTTGTAAAATAGAGTCTTAATTATATTCTCATGCCTGCGGTTAATTAGTTCCTTCAAAGTTGTTCCTCACTTTTCCCTCCTAATTTAAGATATTAAGTTATTAATAAAGAATATTACGTTAATGCTTCTCTTCTTTGATTAATAATTAAGAAGATTTTTTAATTGACCTATGTAAATTTATTTATATTTATTTTTGGGTCATGTAAAATCGTTGTTGGTATATATGTATCCCTTTACAATGCAATCCTTATTCCCCAACCCACATGACTCGATTCGAACATTCTTTTCCTACCCGTTCCACCACCCTATGGTATTCCCCCTTCATAATATCCGGCGTGCTTCTTTCTTCTTTATTCACATTCAAAACCTTACCAACACCTGTTCGACAAAATCCGGTCCAAAGCCTTTTAGTTAAAACCAAAGAGATTCCCTGTATCATATTTATATTTTTAATTAGCTTAAATTCCTAAATTTATAAATAAATTAATTTAATTTGCTTTTGAAAAATAGTACTAATAAGTAATTTAGGTCAAATAAAATATGAAAATAAATTATGATGTTAGTATGATAATCCAGAAAGAGTTTAATTAAATCACTTTTTAATACTAATCACCTCAATTTTAAAACTAATCGGCAAATATCAACGTCTTGATCTTTTTTTTGTAATAATAGACCAAAACGTACCACTGTACCAATGTCTATATGCACGTAGCTGATAAAAAATAAATTTATTTAGTAGATATCATAGGCAAAAATAATATTAAAAAAACAAAACATTTCAGTTCAAACTTATGAGCCATCATCAGGGTTGCCAAACAACAAAAGAAATACCCAGTACATATGACAATGAAAAATTATGAATGTAGTAAAAAGAAATTAAAAGATTACAGAAATATTTTTAATACAAATAATAATAACATGATAAATAAATAAAAAAGATTATTATAAGATCAAATTTAGAACTAAACACAGGTGTAAATAATTTTATAAATGTACCATCTGTAACAAGCATTAACTGAGGAAAAACGAAAGACAACAATGGATGGTATGGAGGGAGTTGATTAAAAAACTCTAACTTATTTTTTGCTTGAAATATAAATTCTACATATTAAATCAAGCATAATTTTCTTCAATATATCTTTATTATTATAATTAACTATATAACTCATCCATATTCCTCGACATTTCGGTTCTTTGTCCCCATTAAGATATCTTATGTTGGTCCAAAAGTTTATCTCTTTTTTCTTTAGATGTGAAGAATTATTCTTAAATAAATAAATTCTTTATTATCCTGCGACATGTCCCCTTAAAATAAAATATACAGAATGTACAAAAAGGGCTTTAGAGTCTTAGAGTAAATTAAATGAATATACAACTTGATAATTACTGGTATAAAATAGACATTTTTCAATGAGAAAAAAAAATAAAAATAATATATAAGAAAGCTTAATTACAATTCTATTAAGCCTGGGTATTCATTAAGTGATCGAATATGCGGGATTTGAATTTAGGAAGAGAATTGGAGTGACGGATAGAAGAAGGGATAGGAGTGAGGATTGAATGAGAAAGGATCTGTCGAAATGTGCAGTTCGGTGGGCCGTGGAGTGCCTGGAGCGTGTACAACGGGGATGGGCAGATGATTTGAACTGTAGGAGATGGAAAATGAATGATGGACGTCGGGATTGGATAACTTGGTAAAGGAATGACGCAAGGAAATACTTGCGCCGATTGGGATACAGAGGTTTATCTAGGGATCCCGAAGATGAATCGAACAAAGCCATCAATTAAGCGTTTTATTTTTACCTCGAGATCCCCAGACACACCATCGTATACCGTACAGCAATAGTCGAAGTCGGGAAATATTAAAGAGGTAACGAGGAGTTTTCGGGTTTCAAGCGGGAATAGGTGATGGAGGGAATACAGACACTTTAAGGTTGAAAAAGTACGACGAGAGATTTCGGAAATATGATTTTTGAAGGATAGGGTTGGTCGAAGGTTACTCCCTGGTTCCGTACAGTCGTGTGGAAATTTATATGATTACTATTTAGAAACAGTGTTGGAATATGAGGAACAGTTTTCAGGAGGTGATGGGATCCTATTACAATAGCTTTTGTTTTTTCAACATTCCACTTTAACTTATTAACTTCAGCCCAGTGGCTTATTCGATTTATGTCCTCCTGTAATCTTTTTGTAGCTGGTAATACGTTGGAAGTTGGGAAGGAGAGGTATATTTGGAAATCATCAGCATAGAGGTGGTATGGTTCTTCATATGGTTAACCCAATTTTCCATATTATCTTGTAGTTTTTATGATTAGTTTTACTTGAGCATAAATTCTACAGTAATATTTTTCGACGATTATTTTCGCATATGAAATTTCCAATAGTCGACTATACATCCTCAGTAAACTATAGTTTACTCTATTTAGTTGATACTTTCTTTACATTCTATTCTCCATCAATCCCTTCGTAAACTCAATTTCTCCCTGACTGACATAAGTAGTAGATTATAGACAGACATCCATGATTTATTGTTTTTCCTAGTCCAGAAGAAATACTAAGGCAGTCATACTAGGTTTATTTGCATATAGACAAGATTGGTCATGTTTTCCTTTCCTCCGTATGGAGTGAGCCATTGAGATGTGACGAACATGTAGTAGTTATGGTGGCCTTCATAGCAGAGGCATCCCCCTTAGGATTGGGATGACACCAGGCAACGGAATGTGGTTACATCATTGTTGTTACAGGGTTTTCGTATCCTCAGTAGTCAGCAAGGCCTTATGTATACACTTTTTTATTATTATACTTAAGATTATATGTGACTGGCTTTCGTATTGTAAGTTATCTCAAGTCCGATTCGCTGTTTTCTTTTGGAAGGTTCGAGGTCGTCATATCGTATGTAAATGCAGTGTATCTCATCTGACCGGAATCCCTTCATCTTTTATTCCAAAGAAACGAAGGTAATAAACGATCGAGGTTTGTTTGCCCTTCTGGGCTTGAAGCCAAATCAAATATTAAAATAAAAAAAACAGATTTTAGTGCATAAATATATGTGTAATTTTTTTAACCTGGTGCGCGCAACCCACAACTTTCACTTATTTCCCTTCTTTAAATGAAGTTCTAATACAGTAAAACTCAATATAATTATACAATACAAAATAATCTTTTAGGTTATTTTTTAATGAAAAAAAAGTTATCCATACTTTTCATTTCTCCAACGTTTCAGCCTTTTGCAATTTTCAAGGATCCTACGTACATCATTTTTATATTGGTAGTACGAAATGTTCGTGGAGATTTTTATAATAAAATTTACCTTTTATTTTTTCCACCAAAAATGCCTTTAATCCTTATGGAATTGACTATGTTTACACCAACATGAGTGAAGATTCAGTTCATTTTCGGCATATTATGCTGTTCTCTTTTAAAAAATGGAATAACGCGGCCCAAACTGCAAGAAAGATTCGTGCCGTGTATGGCAGCAATTCAATTGCTGATTGCATGGTTCAGAAGTGGTTTTCGCTGTTCAGATCGAGAGATTTCAATTTGAATTTGGAAGACCAATCCAGAGCTGGCTGGAGTTCAACTCTTGACATCGAGGATATTATGACGGTCATCCCAAAAGATCCACGAATTTCTGTCCGTGAGATAGGTGCGGAGTCAGGAGCCAGCAAATCGACCGTTTTTGATCATCTAAAGAAGGCTGTGTACGTCTATCGTTACGATGTTTGGTCCCCCCATGAGCTCAGTGAAAGGAACCTTATTGAAAAGATTTCATGTTGTGATTCGCTGCTGAAAAAAAAAAATGTGGAGAATCCATTTTTGAAACGAGTTGTTACTGGTGACGAAAAAATGATTCTCTACATCAAAACCAGCCGAAATAAATCATGGAGGTTGCTTGGAACGATCCCGCTCGCAACACTCATTATAACCAAGAAAGGTTAAGCTCAGTATTTTTTGGGATTGGAAGGGACCCATACATTTTGATCTCCTTCTACAATGCACTATAAATATGGACTTTTACTGCTCCCTGTTAGATTGATTGAAGGATAAAAATTGTTACATTCTGAGTAAAGAAAAAATAATGTTTATAAGATCAAATGTTGTTAAAAGTGAAAGGAATTTATTACCTTAATCTAGTAGATAATAACAAGCTGACAAGGCTGGTTTCAGACTGAAGTATATTTTTTTATAATTTGACTATATATATAAATATATATATAATATATATATATATATATATATATATATAATAAAATAAAGACAGGATAGATAGATAGATATGTAGATAAATAGATAGATTAAAGTTATGTAAGTAGTATAAAACAGTGTGAAAGAAAAATTTTGATTATCTTTTAGTTTATAAAAATGATGTATGGTATGTAGGATCCTTGAAAATGCAAACGTTGGAGAAATAAAATATAAAAAAAAAGGATGTTGAGTGAAAAATATGGATCACTTCTTTTATTTAAAAAGAACCTAAAAAATAAAATTTAAGCTCAAATAAATACATATATAAAATTAATTAATACGAAATATCGTAAAAAATATTTATTTTAATAGTAATAAAACATAAAAATGTAAAGAGAACTTCATTATGTTAGAGTACAGAAAAAAAGAACAAGGAAACAAATCGAAATAATAAATACAATTTAACAGCAGTAATAAACCAACTTCTTTATAAGATAGCTTCTGATAATAATCTAGAAAATAAACAACATACTAAAAAATTTACATATATACAATATTAATTAAAAATAAAATTATAATGTTTGTAATTTTGAGGGAATAATATGTATATAAATACTTAAATAACACACAAAATAAAGTATATAAAAGCTGGCGTGGGTAGCACATGGATGTTATTCACCTCGGTTGTTAAAATAAATTTAAGAACTATTAAATAAAGTTAGACTTAAAAAAAGTTTAAAGAATTAATTTTATTTTCATTAGAAGCATATATCCTTATGTTTATTTATTTTTTATTTTATTTTATTTTTTTTTGGTATTACAAAAACATTTTTTTACATTTGTTCAATGAAATTTGCAATTTACAGTTTCCTTGTATAAGCAAATATGTGATCTGCTTAACGAGCGCCTCCTCTCAGAACAGCACGTTAAGTGACCAGCATATCTCTTGGCCACCGCCTGCGTAGTCGTCGGGGTGGGCTGTATGGATTCATAGGGCATTTTAATGATTCTGTAAGTGGGTAGGTGTTTTGTATGTTAGTCTTCGGCGGAATTTATTGTAATATTCTATTGCTGTGGTTGAAACCGTCGGTATGTTCTAGTCGCTATGCGTAGCGTCATTGGTCACGTAGAACGGTGCGGCCACTATTTTACATAGCATTTTCGACTAAAGCGATTGTATTCTTTGAATGTATCATGCTTTGAACTTCATAAACAGTTACTTTATTGGTTAATTTCGGCATTCAATCATTCAGAATGAAATCTAAGTAATATTAAATCCCAAATAAATTTTTATAATTGTATTTTGCATCGCTAAGAACAACAATCATCATCACTCTCGCCTGCAATTGCCCTTATGGCACACAAAACCGTTCGAAGACAATGAACAGTTAAAAACTATTTAATCGTTTCTTTTTTACTGACCGCCACCCAGACTAATTTCTTTCTAAATTCAGCGTTATACATTTAAAAAATCTGGTGCGGGCAACACACGACTTTCACTTACCTCCATTTTTAAAATCAATGAAAGAATTTTCAAATACAGTTAGAGATAAAAATACGTGAAATTATTAAGGAATTAATCAAATTGAATTTATATAGAAACATGTGATTTATTAAAAAATCTATTGTATTATTATCTTAAATAATCAGTTAGTTTTATGTTCATTTCATCACTCTCTATTAACTTTTAAAATCTTGTGTATGAGATGATATTTTTTCTAAAATCTTTAGCTTTCCACGGTATATCATACATGTATATTACTGTTCTTATGTTCAAAAACTAAAAATTGCATTAAAAAAATATTTTTCTGTTTTCTCCTTTAGTTGGGTATCGAATTTATTCAATTTATATATTTACCTGTTTTCATCAGCGTTAACAAGATAATCTAGTTATTATTATTGAATCTACAAAATTAAAGGTACTTTAGGGGAAGAAAATTTAAAATATCGGCATTTAAGCCCTGTCAGACCATTTTTATCTAAATAAAACCTACATGATATTAAAGCCCATTAAATTTTTTATCGATATAGCGAGTTTAATCAAAATCTTCGGAACCGTTTTCGAGAAAATCGAAAAAAGGTGCAAAATGCATGGTATAAAGTGCCTCTTCTGGTAAGCTCATTTTGATGAAAAAAGTTTTGTCACGTCTCGGGCGTATAGTTGTCTTAAATATGAAATTTCAGTTCCATAGGACTTACCGTTTCCGCCCGGGAGTTACCACACACACACACAGACCTTTTTGCGGAACTTGGTTATTTGGACTCATGGGACCCTAAAACGTGTATTTCCGTTGAAAACTGGAATTCGAAAATTTTCACGATCGCAATACTTCCCCTTACTATATATAGTAAGTGAATGTAAAATCCCAGTCTTTCTAGCCCTTAATAACTCTTCTACGTTAGTTTTATTATAAATAATTTAACATGTTTTATTTCCTTTCTACCTATGCTGATGATACTTGTGTGTTATCAGTCAATAACGATCCTACTATTTCCTCTCAACTCTTCAATCCCATATCAGAGAGCTTGAGATATGGTGTCAGAATTGGAGAATCAAAATCAATTCCAACAAATCCCACCAAATTACCTTTACCCTTCGTCGTAAACCTATGACATCCTGCCCTACAGTTTCCTTTAATAATATTCCGCTTGTTCCAGTTGAACAGATCCGCTACCTAGGACTACTACTTGTCAAACGTCTAACATGGAATCCCCACCCACACACGACTGAAACGACAAGAAACTGCCCGTCGCTTTCGCTTACTACAACACTTACTGGACAGACGCTCCAACCTTCCACTTATCTACAAAAGGCTCATCTATATCACCATCATAAGGCCTATCTGGACTTACGGAGTTGAGCTTTGGGGCTCTACGAAACCATCAAATTCTTCCCGTATTCAATCCTTACAATCCGAAATCCTTCGAAAAATCCTCAATGCTCCTTACTTTGTCACAAATAAACTCATCCATAAAGACCTTAACATCCCATATGTTGCTGATTTGGCCCGAACCAGGTATCAATCCTTCCATGACAAACTCCACTCCCACTCTAATCCTCTAGTTTCAATTCTTGCTTCCTCTTCAATTCCTGACAATCCTACGAGGCGCCTGAAAAGAAGATGGCCTCGAGACCTTCTAGTTTAGTTACTTAGTGAAGTGTGCCAATGGGCATTTTCTTCGCGTTTTTTTCATGTATTTTATCATTTTTAACATATTTACTTGTTGTATTACAAAATACAGTTGTAAATTTCAATAAAAATATTTAAAAAAAAAATAACATGTTTTATAAATGGGAGATTTTAATATTAAGATGTATTTTTTAGTTTATGATACCCTTGAAAGCTTTGAGCATGTTTACATGTAATCAAGCGGTCCTTTGAAAGAGTTTCCATGAAAGGAAGAGTATAAAAATTAAAAAGCTCATTCCCTAGGGCAGAGGTCGGCAACCTTCTCAAAATAAGCTGCTTCATTAATATCAGTCCGTAAGTGGGCGGGCGTAAGGTCTGGATCTCGGTCTTTTAAAGGTTTCTTGGGGGATAGTGTGGTCAGCACTGAGCTCCTGGCGCCTCATTTGTCATTATATATATAAAATAATAATAATAATTAAAATAATATTTTTAACCTATGACCCAGGATTATTTTGTTTTAATTATTTGATTTATATTAGTCTTCTCTATTTAAATCAACTCTTGATATACACTTATATTACAGGTCATGTTAAATCAACATAGGATCTAAACCTGGTCTCATTACAGAATCCCCCACCTCGTCGAAAGACCCTTTAGTAAATAGTGTGGCAAAAAATTCCCACTCTGCTTCCATTTTAAAATCTTTCTCTTGAAAATAGATTTTTTCTGAATTATCGCTGACAAAAACTTTGTGATAATTCCATGAAAAGGGGCGCCATTCTTCTATATACTTTTATGATTCAACAATTTATATATGCGACAAAACTAGGTTTTCATGGTATAATTTTTCGAAAGAAAAAAAAAATGAAATTATAATTTTTAGTTGTTCCCAAAAAAATCTTTTTTTATATGAGATTTTATTATACGATAGCTGTTACTCGCGACTTCTTATGCGTCAATTTATGTTATTATGATCGCTATTAAGACGTTTTAAAAAAATATATCGGGCTGTCTGGAAAGTTCGTAGAGAAATTTGGACAATTAAAATCGATGAACAGCTTAAAATTTATTTATTTAATCTACAAAATAGTTACCACTATTAGCGATTATCCTTTCCCAACGGCTTAAAAGGTCCATTATCCCATTTTTTTCAAAAATCACTATCGTTACTCCTGAAGAGCAATAAAAGGTCCGTTTTGACGTCATCTTCTGAAGAGTAGGAATTTCCTTGTGGACAATTTTCAAGGGAACGGAAAAGATGGAAATTTATTTATAGTTTGGTTTTGTGGAAGGAGTTCAAAATTTATGGATCCCTTCCAATTCCGCAAAATGCTGAGCATCACTTTTCTTGGATGCAAGCCGGCCTTTGGTGTTGCGAGCGGCATCGTTCCAGGCAACCCAAGATTTGTTTCGGCTGTTGTTGATGTAGAGAATCAATTTTTCGTCACCTGTAACAACTCGTTCAAAAAATCGACCCTCCTTATTTTTTTTTCAGCAGTAAATCACAACATGAAATCCATTCAATAAGCTCATGGGGGACCCAAACGTCGTAACTGCAGACGTACCCGGCCTTCTTTAGATGATCAAAAAGGTCGATTTGCAGAATATTAACTCCGCAGCTATCTCACGAACAGTAATTCGTGGATTGTTTTTGATTACCGTCATAATATTCTCGATGTCAAGAGTTTAACTCTGGCCAGCCCCGGGTTGGTCTTTCAAATTGAAATCTCCTCATCTAAACAGCGAAAACCACTTTTGAATCGTGCTATCAGCAATTGAATTGCTACTGTAAACGGCACGAATCTTTCTTGCAGTTTGGGATGCTTTTTTCCCTTTTTAAAAAATTAACAGCATAATATGCCGAAAATGAACCGAACTGTCACTCATGTTGGTTTGCACTAAACTACAATACTGATCCTCAATAAAGACGAATTCAGTATGTAAATTTAGTATAGTTAATTCCAAGAGGATGGATAAAATCGATTCCTACGTGTTTAATTTTTTGACCATGTGTCTTATTAATTGTTACGACAAAAGTTAACTTAACGGGACATTGAATTAAGTAAAAATTTAAGGGCAAATCATTTGGAATCGTTGGGATGCGAGGTCAATTTCCCCGTTTTTTTTTTCAGATTTTCCACTGATTCTTCGATTCTATTAGTCGCAGCGTGATGTTATATAGCCTATAACCTTCCTCGATAAATGGACTATCCAACTCAAAAAGAATTTTTCAATTTGAAACAGTAGTTTCTGAGATCAGCTCGTTCAAACAAACAAACAAACTCTTCAGCTTTATAATATAATTATAACGTAGAAGACAAAAACTTCCTGTAAAAAAAAAATAATATATATGATTAATCTTAAAAAAAGAGTCCAATATAGTTTTATCAGGAAATTTTCTGTATCAATACCAAATATTTTTTTTGCCTCATGAACTCCAGGTCCTGAAGCGGATAAAACCTAGCAGAGAAATGAGTAAAATAAATATTTTTCAAGAAATTTGAAAATAAAGAAATTCTAGGAAGTTTAGTTTTTCCCACTAGATATAATTATATTACAAATAAAATAAAAAAACTCCATTATAAGGTTTATTAATCCTTAAAAGTCAAATTTCATATTTTTCCTAGTCTATTAAATAATTACAACTTTATAAAAGTGCTAGTTTGTTTGTTTGTTTGTTTGGGCTTTAAGGCGTAAAACTTCAAGGTCATCAACGCCTGTATATTAGAGACAGTGAGGTTTATTATTTAACTTATTTAAAAACTAATAACTACATCATTAGAATAGTTTAAATACGTCACTACTAGGATGCCAGTTATGACAAAATCCTAAGATTGGTACTATATAAGTAATGTTTGGAAAACTTCGAGGCTGTAATATATATTATATTTTGATATTAATCTACAATCAAATTTATTATATTTTTTCTATATATATTAATGATAATTTGTCCTTGTTTGTTGCAGAAAGAAAGTGCTAGATATTAGGGCGAGGTAGTGCCTCGGCCCGCCTGAGATGGACGACAGCAATAACCGTAGGCAGGCAACAAGGTACCACTAATAGTCCATTTTTATTTATTTTATATCCTATAGTATGCTTTTAGCGATAATGGTTATCGTGTTTTCTCTAAGATGTACTACATACTTTGGTGTGTAGACATTTACTAATTTTAATCAGTCAGTTTTGTTGTGAAGTTAGGTTTTTTATAAAATTGGAATAGAAACTCATTTACCTTACTGCCTATATTTTTCTAAATAATTAGATCCCTAGGTGTCGTAGGGAAATAATTTTAAATTACTTTAAAATATTGGTAAAGCCCAAGTTTTGTATCAAATTTCGAAAATAATGAGCTTGAAAGAGTGATGTAAGATAATTAAATTTTACACCGATATATTGAGTATATTCCCTAATAAAATTTAATGGCTTTAATATCATGTAGGTTTCGTTCTGATTGAAATAGACTAACTGGGCTTTAAAGCCAATTTTTTTTTTTTTTTTTTTCTCTCTGAAGTAATTTTAATTCTGTAGATTCCAAAAAACTAATCATATCATTTCATTAGTATTGATTTAAAAAAATGGCTAAATATACAATTTAACGAATTTAACAACCAACTAGAGGAGAAATAGAAAAAAAATATATATAGATCATTTTTTTTTTTCCAAACCTAAGAATAGTAATTTATACGTATAATATTCCGTTGGAAAGATTTTAGAAAAAAATGTCTTGTTTACAAAGTCCTGAAAGGTAATGTAAGGTGACGAACAGGGATCACCTATGGTGGTTAGCATAACAGCCTTCTATGCCATAGGTTCAAACCCGCAGGTGGTCCTATGATTTTTTAATGGGAGTAAAAATTCCATAGTTATACCGTCTTTCGGAGGGGATGTAAAGTGTATCCCGAATCTGTGCGATGTCAGGTACTCGTTAAAGATTCCTATCCTAATTAAATCTGGATAGGCAAAATTTAGGACTCCCACTGTAGGATCGTCCGATTAGCCACAGTAGCATAAATTGACGTTAATTAAAAAACCAAACTAAACTAGGTGACGTAAACGGCATAAACTTCTGTAAATATTTTATATTTTAAAACATATGAAAACTGAATGTAATTTTATAAAATGTTTTAAATTCTATTTCATAGCTCTTAAATTAATATTTATAACCGAGGTAAGTGAAAGTCATATATTCCGCGCAACAGATGTTCTAATATTGAAAAAAACAAGATAGAATGAACTGTAAGTTGTATCAGCGTTTTCTTATTTGATTGATTTCGCCATAATCTCCGGCAATCTCAAAATAAATTCGAGAGCAATCCGAAGGGATTAAATTCGATGCGAGGTTCCCCACACTCTCCCTCCCAGTTAACTCTGGGGACCTGTTGCGTGTGGGGCTTGTCTCAATTTTTTTTTTTTTTTTTTACATGATCCAGCGTTGGCTGTTTTGTAAAAGAAATCTGCTCTACTGTATCACCTTTTCTTTTATTAATCCTTCCTCTTATATGTTTCCGCAATATGGTTTGGTATTATTCGTTTGCACTTACGGAAACCAGATTTCAGTTTAAAGTATTTACAAGTAGCCTCTAGCCTCAAAATTTATACGTGTTGTGGTTTTGCACCAATTACATGTTCTTACATTACATTACATGTACATTACATAAATAGTATGTACAAGCGAGGTTAATGGTAAAAATAACCTAAGTTAGTTTTGAACATTAGGAAAAATCAATTTTTTTTAAAAAACCTGCACAATAAATAAATATTTCAAGTGGGTGGAAACAATATATTAATTACTTTAAAGGTAAATAAAGGCAGGTAGTTAACTACTTAATATTATTAATATATAAAATATAGTAAGAGAAAGTGTTGCGATCGTGAATATTTTCAACTTTTCACCGGAAATACACGTTTTAGGGTCCCCTGAGTCCAATTGACCAAGTCAAAAGGTCTGTGTGTGCGTGTCTGGTAAGTCGAGCACAAAAACGAAAATTCGTACGAAACTAAAATTTCATATGTAAGACAAATATGCGCCCGAGATGTTACACCAACTTTTTCAATAATATCAGCCAACCAGAAAAGCCATTTTATCCCATGCATTTTGCAAACAACATTTTTCTCAAAAATGGCGATTTTAATTAAACTTGCTATGTCGATGTAGAATTTGATGTGCTTTTATATGATGTAGGTTACATTCTTATTGAAATATTTAGACAGGGCATAAATGCCTATTTTTATTTCTCTAAAGTACCTTTAATTTTTTAGGTTCCAAAATCTTAACTGTATTTATCAGCATTGATAAAAAAAGGATAATGTACAATTTATAGGAGAAAGGAGCAAACATATTATTTTAGGAATTTTATATTTTTTTTTTAATCAAACATATGACAGGTTCATTGAATGTAGTGGGGCTATGTAATAACAAATGTCTCATTGACTGGTCACCTAGGCCTCTAATAAACTGGGATAACAAAAATATATCTGACACTGACTTCCACATTCATAAAAAAAAATTTACATTTGGGAAAAATGTTCTTTAATTAATTCGCATACACATTTATCGTCTCATTTGGATTCCTTTTTTATAAAGATCTATCTTTCTATACCATTACTTTTGATTTGGAAACTAATTGACATTTTAGAATTTCGATAACTTTTAATTTTTGAGAGTTCATAATTTTCTGCTCCTTACTATTTAACAGAATCGTATTTGATGCGGTTCCATTACTGTCCTTAATTATCAAATGTTTTCAAGCTCAGTGAAAAATCTTCTTTTGATTATCGAAATTTTCTAAATTGTAAATAACAGATTCCGATTGTTTTTGAATAGGAAGTATTCCCGATAACAGGGCTTAAAATTAAGCCTGTTGGGCAGCCATAATTTTTACTTTCACTTACTATATATAGTAAAGGAAAGTATTGCGATCGTGAAAATTTTCGAATTCCAGTTTTCAACGGAAATACACATTTTAGGGTCCCCTGAGTACAAATAACCAAGACCCGCAAAAAGGTCTGTATGTGTGTGTGTGTGTGTGTGTGTGTTAACTCCCGGGCGGAAACGGTTAGTCCTATGAAACTGAAATTTCATATTTAAGACAAATATACGCCCGAGACTATATTTTCTTGTTACCACTGATGAAAAACAGGTAAATATATAAATTGAATAAATTCGATACCCAACTAAAGGGAAAACAGAAAAAATATTTTTTAATGCAATTTTTTGTTTTTGAACATAAGAACAGTAATAAACATATATGATATACCGTTGGAAAGCTAAAGATTTTAGAAAAAATATTATCTCATACACAAGCTTTTAAAAGCTAATAAAGAGTGATAAAAAGTCGATAAAAATAAGTGATTGTTTTAGATAATATAATAGATTTTTTATTAAAACACATGTTTCTATATAAATTCAATTTAATTAATTCTTTAATAGTTTGGAGTATTTTTATCTTAAAAAATTCTTTCATTGATTTTAAAAATGGAGGTTAGTGAGTCATGTGTTGCCCGCACCAGATTTTTTTTATCTCTAACTGTATTTGAAAATTCTTTCATTGATTTTAAAAATGGAGGTAAGTGAAAGTCGTGTGTTGCCTGCACCAGATTTTTTCAAATTGTTCCACATTCATGTTAATGATTGCAAGTTAAAGTATAGGTTAGCTGGATGTTAAGATTCCCTGTACTTGATGATATATTAATGAATTCTTGATTTTAATCCTCGTCGCCAAGTTTGATATGATAAAAAATGTTGTGTTATGTTATGCTTAATTGAAAATTATCAAGAATACACTTATATTTGAAAAAAAAGAATTCACAGCAAAAATAAAACTCTAACCATAGCTTGTAAAATTAACATTTGTTTAATATATTTTATTATTATTGAAAATTGATATAAAAAACAGTAATATAGAAGTATAATATATCGTTTGAAAGCTACAGATTTAAAAAAATATATATATCTTATGCACAGAGTTGTTCTTTTAACCTTTTTGAACTCTATTTTATTTAATAGTTGTTTTATTGATTTTAACTTCCGAGGTAAGTGAATTTCGAGCTTTGGGGCTCTACGAAACCATCTTATTCCTCCCGCATCCAGTCCTTACAATCCAAAATCCTTCGCAAAATCCTGAATGCTCCTTATTTTGTCACAAATCAACTCCTCCATAATGACCTAAACATCCCATTTGTTGCAGGCATAGCCCGTGATAGATACTCCTCTTTCCATTCTAAACTCCCTGCCCATACAAACCCGCTTATCTTTTACCCGTAATTTATCTTCCTCAGATATCCCTGATAACCCTCCAAGGCGACTGAAAAGAAGGTGGCCTCGGGACCTACTGCCTTAGAATAGTTAGTGAAGTGCTACCACTGGGTGGTTCTTTCTCAAGACATTTTCATGACTTTTTATATTCATTCTACATATTTACTTATTGTATTCTTTAGTACAGTTGTAAATTACTATAAATTAATAAATAAAAAAAAAAAATGTAAGTGAAAGTCACGTGTTGTCCGTACCAGATTTTTGAAGTAGAAGGGCCTAGAAATTTTTTTGGGGGGGAAATCATTGCGATTATGTTCCGGAAATAGTTCCAAAATGAGGTAATAAAGTCTCCAAAAAGACTGCTCAGACGCGGTGGTGGCAGAGGACCGGGAGACGTACGACGGACCTACCAGCCGGCGGAGCGCGTGGAATCCTTAATGAGCCTATCGATTTGTCGATTCCCGGCGCGCGTTGGGTTCCCTGAAGCGGCCGCTCTGTCATTTCTGAGACCTTACTGTCCAGTCCAGGTCCTATCTACAGAGGCTACTCTGTAATCTGTATTCTCTCTTCCACTTTCTCACGTTTCTCCTTTATTTAGCATGTCTTGATTGTAGAAATCTTTCTTGCTATGGAATCACACATCTTTCTGATACAGTTTGTCTCTTCTTTTCTATTTAATATTTCATTGCCTCGCCTTACTTAACCCATATATGAACCCTTATATTTTTTTAAACAAAGCTACTTACTGCTTATTTAAATAAAAAACAATATCATAATTAAGAGATTTAACTATTTGCTATTTAAAAAAATGTGGTGAAAAACTACTTACAAAGTACCTCTATTGTTTACATCAATTTATCAACTTCGAGTTTTGAAGGAAACTTCAGTTTTAGATTAAATAATCTGACATAGAAATTATAATCTTCAACGATCCCTTAATTGTATCTGTCTTTCATCTCTTTCCACTATATTATAAAAATTAGTATATTAGATATTTTTTTAAATCCAAAATCTTTATCTTTTCAATGCTGTATTACAAATCTACAATACTATTAAAAAAGAAAAAAAATTAACCCAAAAATATGTCTGCAATTTTTTTCCTTCAGAGGGTTTTCAAATTCTTTCCTATGGTGTATTTAAGGCGACCGCGATGTGGAGCAGCGATGCAAGGAGTTCAGAACGTTAGATTTTTTCGCGCTTTATGATGCGAGTTGTATTAATCCACAACTCGTATCATGACACAGTAATTTTTAGAGATATCACATAAAATATGAGCTATTGATCAGTATTTTTATTGTTGTATCATTACTATCTGTAACCCCCCCCCCCCCGATGCTTTGCTTGCGACAATTACATTTGTTGTTAATATATAGATGCATTTATGATAAGAGTAACTATATTACATATAATGGTCTATTATTAATGCCCAATTTTAATTTTAGTCAGTCAAGTTTACAATGACATACCATTAATTACAAAATACGGTTTAGCTTTAAAAGATAATCGTACATATGTCATTTCAAATAGTTTGCTACATAAATGCGAATCAATCACATTACTAAGTAGTAAAGCTTACGCCAGAAACTTAAATCTATTAGAAAAAAACAAAATACAGTTATTTAGGTTTCAGAAACTTATCATTATTATATATGTTATAACGAAAATTCATCTATTATATGATTAGTGAGAGTACATTGTCATAAATAAATTAATATTATGTATATTACCGGAGTGCAGTTTAAGAGAAAAAATATATAGTGTTTGCTCCTCTAATAAACTAGAAATTCATTATAGAAGGTAGAAAACTTTATTAACCAGTATTCACTTCTAAATATGATTGTAACCTTTTATCGTAATACAAATATATATATATATATATATATATATATATATATATATATATATATATATATATATATATATATATATATATATATATATATATATATATATATATATATATATTGAACGAAAGAATGAATGAAAAAAAGAACTTTATTCTGGGATTAGGTCCCTTAAGAATAACATACAGGTACAAAACAAATAAGTATTGTGACTGACCAAAGTCTGGCTTGAGCCTCTGCTGAGTCAACATCTTTTAATACCTACTCTGTGCTTGTGCTCTTACTATCTATAATACTTAGTCGTATTGCATCTGTGAGTATTATTTTCTTTAAATATTGAAGTGCATAAAAACCACTTTGGCGATTAAATAAATAGATTTATATTCTTTAAAGAATATTTTAAGGAGGACTAAATAGTTAATAGTCACGGAGTATTAACTCGCCTGTTGTTTACTTGGGCGTGAGTATTAAAGTTGTACAGTCGCAGCCATCCCCACCATATTTTCTCCCACTACTACTCACTGACAGTGCTACCACCCCACTCATTATGGCAGTGTGTCCGATATGCAAAATAAATATATCCCGAGAGGACAAGACTACGCTCGCATGCTTTGCATGTAAAATTATTTGCCACATCAAATGTACAAATATTCTAGAGGCAGAGCTCGCGCAAGCGAAAAAGAAATGGATATGCGGTACCTGCGAGTTGTCAGGAAAGACCCAGGTGACAAAAAGATGCACTGTCACAGCTAGCAAAAATATGGAGGAAAATATTTCCGCCATATTGGGCGAACTGAGTAAATTAAATGGGGATATTAAAGAAATAAAAGATAATATGAATAAACAGACTGACATTACCTTCGAAAATAACGAAAGACTAAAAATGATGGAAGAAAGAACAAAAAAACAGGACGAACTGATAGAAAAATTATTAAATTAAAATATTTGTTTGAAAAATCAAATAAAAACCATGGAGGTTCGACTTAATCAGGCGGAGCAAGCTCAGCTCTCCCACTCCATAGAAATCAGAGGGATCCCCGTAAAATCTGGGGAGTCCCCCGAGGGAGTCGTTTGCTCTATCGGAGCCGCTCTGGGCGTACGAATCTCGCCCGAGGACCTGGATAAGGTGGAGAGGAAAAGGACGAGAGGAGAAGATCCCCGACCACCGTCGATTGTCGCGCGCTTTGTTCGCCAGACAGTTCGGGACGAGGTGATTCGCCTTCGAAAAGTCAAAAGGGACTTCACCACTAGGCACCTTGGCTGGGACAACGACGACCGGATATATATCGCGGAGGAGATGTCTGCTTCGAATCGGCACCTATACTGGTTGGCGAGGCAGAAGGCCGCTGCCAGGATAAAATACGTGTGGTTTTCCGGAGGACGTGTGCGTTGTAGACGAGATGATGGTCACCTAGCTATCATCATTAATAAAGCAGAGGACTTGGACATTTTTCAATGAAATGAACTTACCGTTCCCATAAATGCAATAAATTTTGTTTTCTTTCTTTCTAAAAATAATATTTTTTTTCTTTTTTATCCTTAAAAATAAGCTGATTTTTCTTTTTCATATTAAGAAAAATTCTATTTTTTCAGAGGCCTTTTTTTTATTAACAAGACAATTTTATTTTTTAATTTCTCTGTTAGTAAATATTTTATTTATTTCTAAATTCATTCTTATTATTCTATTCACAATTCTTGAATATTTCGAAATAAATTTTTGTTATTATACCTTTGCTTCCAGAACCTTAAATAGTACAACCCTTCTTCCCATAAATGTCTAATATCCTATTATCCTGTCACGTTAACTCCCAATCCCTTCAGGCGCACTTTGACGAGTTTCTCGACTATTTCCTTAGCAATTTCTACCTTATTATTGCCGTTTCTGAAACCTGGTTGAAACCTTTTATCCCTACTTCCTCTGTATCCATTCCCAACTATACCCTCATTCGTCATGATCGGAAGGACAGAACAGGCGGAGGCGTCTGTGTTTTCGTTCATGATAGTTTGAGAGTCAAAACCCTCCTAGAATCCCCTTCTCCCGATACTCCTCATATCGAATACTTATTCCTGGAAATTTCTCAAGACACCTTCACTCTCCTATTCGTCATCATATATCGTCCTCCTCAGATCCGATATGATTCCACCCTTGAATCCTCCCTGTTTACCTATATTCCAATGTACAACCATATTATAATAACCGGTGATTTCAATACCAATCTTCTCTCCGATTCACCAGACAAAACATACCTGACAAACCTCCTTCACTCCTTAGATCTTTTTATAGTCCCTTTTCAACCCACCCATCACACTCATTTCTCCAGCACATGGCTTGATCTCTTCATCATTGACCCCTCCCATAAATTAGCCTCCTCATCTTAGTTCCCTCTGCCTTTTCTCTCGCACCATGATCTCATCAATATCTCCTATAATATTCCAATTCCACAAATAATTCCTAAAAAAGCTACTTGGCGCGATCTGGACTCTTTAACAACAGAAAAGATAAATCCATATCTTGATTCACTATCCCGATCCTTAGAACCTATCTATTCCGTTTCATCCATTGATGATATGGTGGAGTGCCTATCCTCTAATCTCTCTACTTTCCTTGACCACCATGCTCCCCTCAAGACATCCACATTCAAGCGCCTCCCATCACCGTGGATTAATCAAGAGATAAGAGAGTTAATGAGACAAAGAAATGCTGCCAGAAGAAGATTTAGACGCACCAGAATTTCCAATGATTACTCCACTTTTAAGTCCCTTCGAAACCTCACCCAATCTTCCATACGCCGTGCAAAAGCAAAGTTTTTCCATGATTCCCTTTCACAAGCTCCTGATTCCAAATCCAAATGGAAAATCCTGAAAAAACTATCCGTGATAAATTCAAAATCTAATTCTATCTATCCCGTAACTCCTGACGAATTGAACCAGCATTTTGCCAACCCTCTTCTTATTCCTTCCCCGACCCATTTCTGCTTCTCACAACGCGCCTTTGATTCAGAAAATTTCTATTTCCAGAATATTTCACCCGATGACCTACTTTACTCTATCCTTAAATCCAAAACAAATGATTACGGTCCTGATCAAATTCCTGTCAAAACTATAAAATTGTGCCTCCCAGCCATCTTTCCTGCTCTCTTGCATATCTACAACTTCTCCCTTCAACGTTCCATTTTTCCTACTGCCTGGAAGAAAGTTATAGTCCGTCCCTTGAATAAAGTTCCTAACCCTTCCTCAGCATCGGACTTCAGACCTATATCGATCCTATCCAACCTCTCAAAGCCACTTGAAAGAATAGTCCACTCCCAATTCTATAACTTCCTTGAACAAAAATCTCTACTTGTTCCCTTCCAGTCTGGCTTTAGATCCCATTATTCCACTCAATCAGCTCTCCTAAAAATTACCCAAGACCTTCAATCCTCCATAGACAAACAAAAAATATCAATCCTAGTCCTCTTTGACTTCTCAAAAGCCTTTGATATGGTAAACCATAAAATCCTTCTCTCCAAACTCCGAAACCTATCAATATCCGATAGTGCCATAAACTGGTTTCTTTCCTTTCTATCCGCTCGAACTCAAACTGTGATAATCCCAAATAAACCTCCTTCCTCACCTATTCTGCTAACACATGGAGTTCCTCAGGGATCTGCTCTCTCTCCAATCCTATTCTCTATCTATGTTAATGACCTACCCAATGCCATACTTCACTCTAAATACCACCTATATGCCGATGATCTCCAAATTTACCTCTCCTTCCATCCTTCCGAAATGCCTGAGATGATCCAAAAATTACAAGAAGACATTGACAGTATCAATTTATGGGCCATCAAGAATGGACTAAAACTTAATGTTGATAAAACGAAAGCTATCCTCATCGGTTCCAAACATCTGCTCAACTCCCTCTCCTGCCACCCCTTACTCTACCTTAATCATAGACCTATCATCTTCCAAACGTCCGTTAGAAACCTTGGCTTATTCCTCGACCAAAACCTATCCTGGAATAATCACATTTCGCAAATTTCTAGAAAATCCATAGCCATTCTTAAACAGTTCCTCAGATTACGTGATTTAATACCCCTTAAAACCCGCCAGCTCCTAGTTTCCTCTCTCATCTTCCCCCACTTCGATTATGGCTGCCTGGTGTTTGGCGGACTGTCCGAGATGCTTGAGATGAGACTGAAGAGATTAATGAACTGTTTTATTAGATTCATCTTCGGAATCCCTCGGCGCTCTCATGTCTCAGCCTGGTATGCCGAGTTGAAGTGGCTTTACCCTAAATTCCGACGGCAATACTTCCTAGGAACTTACCTCTACCAATCCTTCAAAACCAAAAAACCCCTCTATATTTACAATTTGTTTACCCCACTCTCCTCTGTCCACTCCATCAACACAAGATCCCAACCCTTGAACCTGCTCATTCCATCCCACAGAACTGCTTCCTTTAAGAGATCTTTCGTCATACGTGCATCCTCATTTTGGAATTCCTTGCCCATGTCGATTCGTACATGCCAATCCTTAACTTCCTTCAAACATCACCTATTTACCATCTCCTCGAACATCAATCTGCCGTGCCTTTATAAACTTAGCTATCTGGCCTCTTTATTTTTATCTCAATTTTCTTTATTTTATTTTTTTTGGTTTTGTTTTAATATATTTTATTATTTGGATTTATTTACGGTTCTAATATGACTTTGTGCTTGTATATATTTGTGTTATATGTGTGTGTGTGTGTGTGTGTGTGTGTGTGTGTGTGTGTGTGTGTGTGTGTGTGTGTGCTTGTATATATCTTATATATGCAGATCCATATATATCATAATATGTAATCCATAAACTGCTGTATATAATCTGATAAATTCTACATAGCCAGAAGTAAAATCTTATATTGTACATTTATATTATTCTTAGGTTACTAGCTGTCCCAGAATAAAATTTCTTTTCATTTCATTTCAAAGAACGCATAAAGAGAAAAACAAAAAAGACTTATAACATTAATGATTACAATAAATATATACAAGTATTTTAAATGGTAAAAACAGAAAGAAATGAAAAATAAAAATTAAAAAGATTACAGTAGTATCTAAAAGTAACATAGGGCTAACAAACCAAAGAAAAAAAAATTAAAATAATTAAAAATAATAATGAAAACTTTATTAACATATATGTCATGAAGTGTCAACATTTCTCACATCGCTCTAATCTTTAAACTTTTGATTTTTGATGGGAGAGTATTTCATAAAAAAGTGGATCGGGCTAAAAAAGAAAATTCATATTTTTTGGTTTGATGGGAAGGTGTATAGAGGTCAGAAGGACGGGATCTGGTTTCCTGAGTATGGATTGTGGATTTAAATTGCAGGAAACTATAGACGTAAGAGGGGCGATGGGAGCGGATAACTTGTTAGAGAAAGGAACCAAGGAAATATTGCCTTCGAATACTCGTCATAGAGGTGGGACACATGTGACCGTCTAGAGGTACCGAAGACAAATCTTATGAAACAGTTCATGACTCGTTTCAATCTGCCCTTAAGCACCTTCGAGAGGCCGCCATATACCGCACAACAATAGTCAAAATGGGGAAAAATAAGAGAGGATACTAGGAGCTTACGGGAGGATTGTGGGAGAAGGTGACGGGACCGCTGAAATAGTTATAGTGTACTTTATATTTATTTATTTAAATTTGGGCATTATATTATATTATATATATATATATATATATATATATATATAATATATATATATATATATATATATATATAATTTTTTTTTCTTTGTCGCAACAGGCTTTGGAGTTGGCGGTATGTTATGGTTTTCTAAAACTAAATACGATTCACGATGGTACTTCATAGGGTTGAGTTTCCCTCGCCTATGTTTGTGTGTGGTCACCAATAGGCTGGCGGGTCTCACATACGCGGGGTGAGGTTGTGAATGAATATCCATTAAGTTACATGCTCGAAAAAGTATTCCCGAGACTTGTAATAAGTGGCGTTGTAGACTAACGCGCTAGTCACACAGCCACGGGCTCACTCTATAAAAAACGACTGTTTTCTGCATTTTCTTCGCCTAAAATCAGGTTAAAACGTCAGAACACAGTTAACTGTTGTTGTTTTGTTTGTTTCTGTTCTGATAGGTATATTTCTCTTCATGACCACATTTCCAACCAACTTCTCCTTCCATAAAAGAAACGGGTGAGTCATGGGTCTTCCAGAGGAATATCAATCTTAATTGTCCCATGATTCAGCTCCGTGTCGATTTAAATGTCATCCTTTTGTTGATTGCCGAAGACCTTCATGTTACTCTAAGAATACATATATCTTATATATATATTACTGTGTGTGTATGGGTCATTATGAAAGGTTTTTTTCGTAATACATCTTTAACTAATTATTGTTTATTATTGAATGTTAACTACAGCTCAGAATATTTCAATTATCAACAAAAAAGGAATATAGTTTTCTAAATGTTTTGCAATCATCTATTGATATTTCGTTAATTGAGGTGAGGGAGGGTGGTAAATATAAAATTTCACGGAATTTTTTAGCAATATTTTTATTTTCCATTGAAAAATATTGTAATTATCTTATCACAACTACATAATTTAAACAAATCTGGTGCGCGCAACACACGACTTTCACTTACCTCCGTTGTTTAGATCAATTTTTAAACTTTTAAATGAAGTCAGAGTTAAAAAAAAAATAATGAATTACACCGATTTCCAATGTAAAATTTTGGTTACTACTAAACAAAGTAAATTATAACCTACAAGAATCACTTGTATTTAAATTTGGCACTTGAAATCCCAGTCGCACTGTATCAATCAGAAGAAAATCTACTTAGAATTAAATCTTATTTAATTTTTCATCATTATAGTGATTTTTTCAAATTGTTGTAGCCGTTTTTGAGAAACTCGTAAAAAGTACTTACTAAATGTATGGTATTTAGTGGCAATTCTGGTTAGTGAATGTTGGTGAAAATTAACTTTTGAATCCGAGGTCTTAAATATGAAATTTCAGGTTCGTACAACTTCTCGTTAATGAGACAGACCACCTACTGACACCCACAGACCATTTTGCAGGACTTGGTCGTTCGGACTCAATGAATGTTGTACATAAAAAAAATCTGGTTCGGGCAACTGACTTTCACTTACCTCCGTTTTTAAAATTAATTAAAGCATTTTCAAATACAGTAAGATATCAAAATGAGTGAAACCATTAAATAATTAATTAAATGGAATTTCTATAGAAACATGTGTTTTATTAAAAAAATCCATTATATTATTATCTAAAATAATTGCTTAGTTTTATCGGCTTTTGATCACTCTCTATTGACTTTTAAAAGCTTGTTTATAAGATAATATTATACTTTAAAATCTTAGCTTTCCAACGGTATATCATACATGTATATTACTGTTCTTATGTTTAAAAACATAAATTGCATTAAAAAATACTTTTTCAGTTTTCTCCTTTATTTGTTTTTCAAATTTGCTTAACTTGGATATTTAGCTGTAATTTATCAATGTTAACTAGACAATATGGTTATTTTTATAGAATCTCAAAAAATTAAAGGTACTTTAAAGGAAGAAAATTTAAAATATCGGAATTTATGCCCTGTCAGACTATATCAATCAGAATTAAGCCTACATAGCGTTAAAGCCCATTAAATTTTACATCAGTATAGCGAGTTTAATCAAAATTGTTAAAGCCGTTTTCGAGAAAATTGTAAAAAGGTGCAAAATGCATGGTATAAAGTGGCTCTTCTGTAAAGCTGATTTTGATGAAAAAGGTTTTGTATCGTCTCGGGCGTATAGTTGTCTTAAATATGAAATTTCAGTTTCATAGGACCCGGGAGTTACCACACACACACACACACACAGACCTTTTTGCGGGACTTGGTTATTTGGACTCAACGGACCCTAAAACGTGTATTTCCGTCGAAAACTGGAATTCGAAATTTTTCACGATCGGAATACTTTCTCTCACTATATATAATAAGTTAAATTAAAATTGCTTTTAGCTCATTTTTCGCCGTTTAAAATATGTTCTCGAATCTCAGATTTTCTAATTTCTGTTATGTTTAAATTATTTATTGCTTTGTTGATGCAACGCTCCCCTAAGCCTTCCGTATCAACGTCACTGTGTCTGTATTAAATGGGAATTTTATATTATCTATAATAATGATTGAAGGGTTATATCGGCTATAGCCTCGATTCTCGATCACCATAAACATAGTTTATTATCGTCATAAAGCTGGATAGGATTTTATATTATTTATTTTACATCACATATTGGCCGCAATAGATATACTAAACAAAAGTTAGTGCTATTTTATTTCTTAAGATAATATACAATTATTATCCAACCCTTTTTTATGAATTTTCCATATATCATTATTATTTTATTATTCCACTAAAATTGTCGTCAAAAGCCATATTGAGCTATATTCACCATAGGTAATATATTACTTTCACTTACCTATATATAGTAAGGGACAGTATTGCGATCGTGAAATTTTCGAATTCCAGTTTTTAACAGAAATGCACGTTTTAGGGTCCCCTGAGTCCAAATAACCAAGTTGCGAAAAATGGTCTGTGTGTGTTTGTGTGTGGTAACTCCCGATAGAAAACGAAAAGTCCTATGAAACTGAAATTTTATATTTAAGGCAACTATATGCCTGAGAAGTTACAGAATCTTTTTCATCAAAATCAGCTGACCGGAAGATCTACTTTATACCATGCATTTTGCACCTTTTTACGATTTTCTCAAAAACGGCTTTAACGATTTTAATTAAACTCCCTATATCGATGTAAAATTCAATGTTCTTTAATATCATGTAGGTTTCATTTCTGATTAAAATCGTATGACAGGACTTTAGTGCCGTTTTATAAAATTTTCTTCCTGTAAAGTACCTTTAATTTTGTAGATTCTATAAAAATAATTTTATTATCTTGTTAGCATTGATAATTAACAGCTAAATATGCAAGTTAATCGAATTTGATAAACAACTAATGGATAAAGCTGAAAAAATGTTTTTTTTAATGCAGCTTTTTCTTTTTGAACACAAGAATAGTAGTATAGATGTATAATGTATCGTTGGAAAGCTAAGGATTTTAGAAAAAATCTCTAAATGTATTTGAAAATTCTTTAATCGACTATAAAAACGGAGGTAAGTGAAAGTCGTGTGTTGCCCGCACCAGATTTTTTTTTTATTATTTGCTGCTTTGTTATTAGTTTAGTTGTGCAATTTCTCAATATATGAGCAATAGGTATTTAACAGTGAAGTTAAAATAACTGCAGATACTTAGTAATGGTAACTGCTTACGTAAACGCTTTAATGGCGCCGTGCTTAACATCTCACTGTCGTATAATTGCTACAATTCAATAGCCTCATCATAGGAAATTAAATGGTGGAAATTGTTTTTCACGCCATGTAATTGCTGTTTACAAGATGCCTATACCCTTATTACTGTACCACAATATGTAAATTATTACAATGAATGAAAAAAATTGTCTGTAACCCTCTACATATTTTCGAGGAGATTTTGGTTTATTTATTTGGAAAAAAAAATGTTAATTTATTTGGGAACATGTTTTATTTTACAATTGAGACGTTGATTTCCAGAAGCTACTATATTATTTAATTTGATCATTATTATTGTATATACTAACTAACTAATTTGATTCTTTTATTTTGAATTGATTTCAAATCTATAGTTTTTTTACTATATTAGTAACATATATATTAGAGTTGTTTTTGACTGAGCATGATTTCTGTTTAATCACCTCCTTGCACGACCGTTGTCCCATTAGAATGAATCTCTATCGGTACTGTACCCTTCATGGGTAGTAAAGGTTTATGTATGTTAAATTCAGATCATCGGTGTTTTCTTCGAGTTGCTCATACATCGCGGTACATCTATCTGCCTCTTCCTGCGTTGATGTGTTTAGTTGTTTGTAGTAAAGTATCCATTTCACATGAGCAACGACAGCGTTATGATTCGCCAAGTTTTGGAGTTTCTCGATATGGAAGAAGTTTTTCTCCGAAAGACGCAGCCATTATGCTAATAAAGGGGATATTTATGTAAGCCGTAGAAGACTACGAGGCCCCACTTAAAGGCAGTAGGCCGGGTGGGTGCCTTTGTTTGCCCACGGCTCTCCTCTCTCTCTCTCCCTCTCACTCTCTCTCTCTCTCTCTCTCTCTCTCTCTCTCTCTCTCTCTCTCTCTCTCTCTCTCTTTCTCTATCTATCTCATTCTCTCTATATTCAAAGTAGTGCTTTCCCTCTTTAGTGCTTGTAAACACTATTCCTTAACCGGTTTTAGCATTTCATACTGAATTTGTTATGATAAATTGTTTACAAACAACTTCAGTAACTAATATAAAGATTCGTCATAGCTATCATCAGCCGTTATTGCTTGCTCACTTGTAACCCCGAATGGCTCTTGGTCATACTACCCTAGTTTGAAATTAAATGAAATGAAAAAACTTCTTTATTATCCTGGGACTAAAGTCCCTTAAGAATAAAATAACATACATAATTGATGACCGGAACAGTGTGGTCATGGTTTAGAATAACAAAATACTAAACTAAAAAATAATTAAGGTAGTAATATATGTACATCTTTACAAGTCAGACTTTCAGAATAAGAAAAACAAAAAAAAAAACAGAAATAGCTGGTTCATCAATGATAATTTGAGTAATATAAACACACAAAAAAATAATAATAATAATAATTGGTATTTATAGCATCTGCAGTTTGAAGTTATTGTCTGTTTGACTGGGTAAGGAAAAGGTGGTTGAAAAGTAGCGATTTGAAGGAGGAAGCAGTACTTACATGACGGATCTCAGGAGGAATAGAATTCCAAAGAGTGGTTGCTTTGGCTAGAAAGGACTTGTCAAAGGCAGCAGTACGGTGAGGAGCAGGGTAGAGGTCAGAAAGACGGGATCTAGTTGTATCAGAACTCTTGATAAAATGTCCATGGGCCTTGAGAAGTATGATCCATTATTTGTTTTCCGTCTAAAGGCACTTTCTAGGCATATTTGATCTAATCTAGATCTCCGAACTCTGCTCAATAGGTCAATTTAGACAATCCGTTATTCTCGTCCATATTGAAGGACACAATAGTCCTTGTACAATACAAAAATAAAAAACATCGAAGTTACTTTATTTTCTTAAATCACGTTCGGGAGAGATTGAAACAGGCTCTACTGTATGTTAACGTCGAAGCAGCTCTCATTACGTCCGAAACGTCAGTTTGATAAGGCCAATACCAGACCTTCCCTGCTATGTGGCGCACCACTGTTTCGCCATCTTTATAAACCGCCTCTCCAGATCTACCAGAACTCCGTCCCCCGGCGGATCGTCCGTGGCACATTGCTCCAAATGGAAACAATAGATACATTCAAGAGGTGCTGTTTTTCGGAGACATCGCATCAGCATCAGCGGGGCGAAAGGGTCTGGACTCAAAACTGAAGTTGGAGGCTAAAGCCTACAGTTTCAGCTACCACGTGCAGTGAACTTAGGAGTGTTCAACTTAAAATACCTCAAAAGGAAGTTTAAGTTCTTGCAAGGTCTGTGAATGTTGTATTATTATTTGCAATAGTTATATTATGTTTCTGTCAAATAAAGGAAATCAGAAAGTTGTATGAGTATACAAATTTAAATTCATTACTGGGAAACATTGAGGTCATAAATCAGGAGAAAAAAAAATTATACAAATTTTAATTTTAATAAAAAATAAGTATCAGGGAAGTAATACCTTCCCTCCCCTTTTTTAAATGTTTATTGACCACTATTTCTAGTAGTCACATCTTGGGGTCAATTAATGATATGAATGTCGAGAGTATTGTCGGAGACGTAATATGAAATTCTGTTTTCAGGATTTTGAATTAAAATGTGAGAGCACTGAAAATGATTTTGTTCGGTTTTATCATTAATGTTAACAGAAGTAATTAAAATCAGAAATATGTGGCTTGAAGCACTCATTATCTTTCCAGTGAGAGAGTATAGAAAACATTAAAACATATGTTACAGTAGTTAACAGGAAAAGCCGGCTCAGGATATAGATTGGAATATGTCAAAAATATATTTATTCTAAAGTAGCTTTCGACAATTGATCTATGAAGATCGCTTTAATTTGCTCCTTCCAGATTCCATTAATCCTTTTAACTAAATATTATTCAATGAGTTTTGCTCGGGAAATCGTTTTTTTCCTAGATGCCGTAGTTGGTTATTGACACGCGTTAAAAACTTTTATAAGAAAAAAAAGTCTTACAATTTTTCCCGCCTCCAATTTTTCAAGATGTCCTTGTAATGCCTATTTCCTCCGCAAAGTTCGACCTTTGTTCCCAAACTCCTTATCTTTAGGAAATGTTCAAAAAGAAGATTTATTAGTTTTAATCTAAAACTTTTTTTATGAGCTTTATAAAAGAAAGTACTAGGAACCTTATTCGCCCGTAAAATCTCTCAATTAAGCAAAGTTGTTTTTGTTTTGTTTTTTTGTTATAATTAATACCTTTCTTATATTAAATACTACAACTTCCTTTGTTCAGGTCTATTTTTACTTTCACTTACCCCTATGTATGAAAAATTTGGTAAGGGAAAGTATTTCCATCAAAAAAATTTTCGAATTCCTGTTTTAACAGGAACACACGTTTTATGGTTCTCTGAGTCCAAATAACCAAGTCGCACGAAAAGGTCTGTGTGTGTTGTAAGTCTAACACGAAAAGTGGTTCGAAACTGAAATTTCGTATTGAGATGTTAAAGCAACTTTTTCATCAATAACGGCAAATCAGAAGGGACACTTTATATCATGCATTTTTCACTTTTCATCAAAAGCGGCGATGACGATTTAGATCAAACTCGCTAATACGGTGTGGAAATTAATGGGTTTTAATACGATAAAAGGGATCACTTGTAGCTGGGTGGCTAGCGTAACAGCCTCCCATGCCAAAGGTCACGGGTTCAAACCCGCAGGTGGTCCTAGGATTTTTTAATGGGAGTAAAAAATGCTTAGTTACGCCGTCCATCGGAGGGGACGTTAAAAGGTGGTCCCGAGCCTCTGCGATATCAGGTACTCGTTAAAGATCCCTATCCTAATAAAACCTGGATAGGCAAAATTTAGGACTCCCACTGTAGCATCGTCCGATTAGCCATAGTAGCATAAAGTGACGTTAAATAAATAAATAATACGATAAAGATTTCATTCTTATTGAAATAGTCTGACTCGACTTAAATGTCTATTTTTTTAATTTTCTATATTTAATTTTGTAGATTTAAAAAAAATAACCATATCATCTTATTGGGATCCAAAAAACCGGCAGATAAAGTAATATAGACTTTATAGATTAACTACTTTAGATATTATAGTAGTATAATATTCACATTGGAAAGCTAAATAGTAAAAAAAAAAAAAATGTTACTGCTATCTATGTATTAAAAATGATAACGAGATTCTTGTTTTCCGCGAACTCCTTCTAAACCACTCGATTGATTTTGATAATGTTTTTACAGTCATTTAGGGTATTCTCCCCTAAAGGGTTATTAAGAAAATTTATTCCAATTTAGGTTTTCTTAAGAAAAGGAAAATACATTTTCTGTAGCCAAGTCATTAAAAACTTATTCCTGAAATATGAGTAGCAAGTTAGACGTATAATATACTGTTGGATATACGTATAATGGATATAATATACTGACAATATACTGTTGGAAAGCGTAAGATTTTAGAAAAATTAATAAGCAATAAAATAAATCTTCCAAGTTAACACAAATTTTTTATAAGCTTAAAAACTTACGAACATATGATATTGGTAAAGGTGTGTGAAGTTAAATAAGTGACGAATTGGGCTTAGACTTATTATTGATTATTGTACATTACAATTTTATATTATTTAATCTAAATCATATGTTTTTAACGAAATTAAATGTAATTCTTTATTGAATACTATATTTATTTAATGATTCTTATTTAGAATTTAGCAACAATTCTTCAGTTATAGTTTCATAACAACGTTTGGATGTTATAAAAAGAGTTATATAACAATAATGTATTATATGAAGCTACATACCATGATTTCATAAGCCTGTTACGATCTCAAGTTAGCAGTGGCCGAGACTCAAGAAGGCAGCGGACGAGTGATTCTTCCTGTTCCATATTCGACAGCGCCATTGTATTTCTGCTTGGCCTGCTCTGCCTTAACACTTCCGTTATTCTCCAGTTCTGTCTGCGAGTTATTGAATCTCCTCCGTAGTGAGTGTGGAGTTGCGCTAGTGGTAAGGTGTTCCGTGTGATGTTAATGAAGCAATTTTTGTCGATGGGAGTAAGTTCTTAGGATTCTTAAAGATGAGCAGGATTGGCGCATTATATTACAGGTTATTAACCTATTCTAGACTAATTACCATAAGGTTACTAACCCTAATAGTTTTCTAATCTATCCTAGACTAAACCACAGAATACAGATCAACAAAATAAAAATGGTACGTCCTACACATACCTTTCTTCGTTGCTAGAAAATATCTGTTAATTTTCTATTTTGGATATTTTACAGTCTAAATTAATTTTAAACAAGACACATTAAGCCCTTAAATATTACTTATTAAAAAACAAATACTGATTTAATGATTGGAAATACCACTATTTTTTTGAGTTGACGAAAAATTAGATCTTAAGCTCTCAGTTATTTTTTATCGAAAAAGAATATGTGTGTGTGTGTGTGTGTTGTATTATATATATATAATATATATATCGAAAAAATAGTTGAAACTTGGTAAATTCGAATGCTTTTTAGTTATTACGTTGTGATAGCTATCTTCATTATCGCATTCTATTTCATGTTTTACTTTTTATCATTATCCAAAAAAAAAAAAGAAAAAACCTGGGACAGACCCATCCTCTTTAAAGTGGGTTCCCAATTTGGAACAAATAAACCTTAGCTTGATCAAGGCCAAATCACGTCGTTGGCCTAGAAACAGTACGAATCTATATGTACTGAGCCCAAGACCCTTCATGGTTTTTTAATATCCAAAAAATTGAGTATTCGACAGTGATCTATACTTAAAACTATAACTTAGCTTCATACTCAGTTAAAAATTTGAAAAAACATTTTTTTTATTTTTTTATTACAGTTGACTTTAGTGGAAAACTGTCCTTTCAACAAACATTGGATTATTTGATTCACTAATTAAATCATTTAGTTTTACTTTTTACATATTTTACAAAAATATTGAGCTTTCCAACTAAATGTCTGTATACCAGCTGTCTTACAGACTACCAAAAATGTGCTATATTAAAATATATTTTCCCCCCTTATATTGATATATTTGAGATTTCAATTGCTTGTTGTTGTTTTTTTTTAATTTATTTATTTCCCTTAATACTGCTGTGGCTAATCGGACGATGCTACAGTGGGAGTCCTAAATTTTGCCTATCCAGGTTTAATTAGTTAGTTTGTTTGTTTATTTATTTAACGTCACTTTATGCTACTATGGCTAATCGGACGATGCTACAGTGGGAGTCCTAAATTTTGCCTATCCAGGTTTTATTAGGATAGGGATCTTTAACGAGCACCTGACCTCGCACAGGCTCGGGACCACCTTTTAACGTCCCCTCCGAAAGACGGCGTAACTAAGGATTTTTTACTCCCATTAAAAAATCCTAGGACTACCTTCGGATTTGAACCCGTGACCTTTGGCATGGGAGGCTGTTACGCTAGCCACCCAGCTACAAGTGATCCCTGGTTTAATTAGTATAGGGATCCTTGACAAGTACCTGACATCGCACAAGCCCGGGACCACCTTGTCCAAAGGACGGCATAACAAAGAATTTTTAAAAAAAATCTAGGGCCACCTGCGGGTTTGAACCCGGGACCATGGACAGAGATTTCAATTGCGTATGACTTGTCGTTTTTTTTTCACAAGACTTACCACATAAATACACACTTAACAGACCATTTGGCGATACTTGTTTTTTAGACACAGTATACCACTAAAACTTTAATTTGCGTTGAGAGTTCATCTTCTTAAAAATGTTTTCTCTTATCGTACCATCTCTTGTTTTATTGTTCGCACATAGATAAAAAAAATATATATATATCGAAATAAGATGAAATAATCTAAAAAGATAGTACAAGGTAAGAGCTGTACTGAAGTGACGCTTGGCTGATAGATATGAAAATATTCATATGTCTCTGCAGAGGAGTTCTTTGTTCTTCTTCAATTGTTGAAGATTACTGGAGCCCGTGACAACTTCTTTTGTGGAGACACTTCTGGCAATGAGGGTAAGCGCCTTTCCTCTTAGCCACCTGTTGAATGTCCTTCCTTTGATTCTCTCTTTGTCTACTTCCAGGGGGCTTATTAAGCCAGGTATCTCACGGATTGCACTCCTTACCGATCTTTTTTCCTCTAGAGGTTTAGGGAGAGAAAAAGGGTTTTTTGTGATTGATATGTTTTTCACATGATATGATTATATGTAATATGAAATGATATTCGACTTATTCCAGTGTTTTATTTTTTAATAAGGATTATTTAATAGATTATTTTATTCATCGTATGACAACTTTTATGGACATTTGTGATAGGACTATAGGGCTCTGCTTAAATCTCCATCCACAGAATTCTGTCTTTCCAATCTAAAATATTCCAATAAATCGTAGATGCACCATTTCATATGACAAACCAATTACTTCACAAGGACTTGGACATACTCTCAGTTTCAGGCACAGCTTCTGTTGATGACCTTTTTATTTTCTTACTTTTAGAATTTAATAATTTAAAAATTATGCATTGTAATTAAATTTTCTTTGAACAATGTAAATATTTATCTTTCACGTGTGTGCATTTCGCGATCTTTTCAAGCCTATTATCAGCCTCCCCACCACTTCGCTCGTCACTAAGTCAGTAAGATTTCAGCAGCCACAGGACCTGTAGTAATTGGAGTTTATGCTATTACGTACTGACCGCGGCGTCTATGCTATTATTTTCTGCACATAGGGGCAGATATCTTATTTATGCCTACGACGAATTTTTGGAGGAGCTCTACTTCTGTTGAGAAGCTTGAAGAGGAAGACAAAACAACCGAATGCGTTGGATCCTGCGGTCTGTAAACAGTCACCTACTTAACTTCACCACGCAGTTGAGTTCTAGATTTACTTAAATATAGAAGGATACTTTCCATCATCTGTAATAGACTTTAAAAAATCATAATTCTTTATTGTATTGCACACTAAAGTTTATATTTTTAAATCTTTTATTACTGTCATATTATTATTATATACCTAACGCATTATTAAGTCTATAATTACATTGGTTGTTATCTTGTTTCTTTTAGCCCTGATGAAGGCCCACATTGTAGGCCGAAACGTCGGCACATAATTAAAATAACACTTATTTTAAATATGTGTTTCTAATTTATGACCGCACCCCCAACCATCTTCCTCATTTAAAGTTTATATTATTTAATTAACACATGCATAGCATTTTGTTTGTTACCAAGCATTTGAATTTAATTTTTTTTATCTCAAAACATTTATTTATTTATCCATTAGAGGGTTTTTTTTTTCATTATATTTTATTTTTTACATGCATTAAAGATAATTTCATTTTTTTGTTAACACCAGGCAATTATTTTCCTTTATCCCACGTATCATTTTTTATTTCAGGTTTACAGTTTATTTTATCATTACTTTACCAGCACATTAAGTACCTTAGAATCCACACTTAATTATTTAATTAACTGCTACAGAAAATTATTTAAAAAATTCCACGAAAGATTGACTTACACACCAATCGGTTTAAACTACCCCTACGACGTTTTTTGGCGTTGGCTAAGAGATGTTTTGAATCACCTATGCGGGAGATTTTTTTTTTTACGTGGCAAATTACAATTTGGTCTAAAGAATTAATTGTAGATAAATAAAACTTTTATAAAATTCATTACACGACTTTCACCTACTTAAGACTGTTAAAATCAATTTAAAAACTATTAGATATACGTTAATTTGAAAAATATTTTAAGTTGCTCATTTATCCTTTAGTTGGTCATCAAATTCGTCCAACTTATATATTTAGCCATCCATCATTAATGTCATGATGTTTATGGTTAATCTTTTGGAATGTAAAGAAGTATAGGTTGTGTAGAGGGAGAAAATTTAAAATATCGGCGTTTAAGCCCTGTCAGACTATTTCAATCAGAATGAAACATACATGATATTATAGCCCATTTAATTTACTTCGATTTATCGAGTTTAATCGTTATTTTACATCGATGCATTTTACAGCGAGTTGTGTATTTTCGTCGAATTCGAAAATTTTCACGATCGCAATACTCTCCCTTACTGTATATTTCATATATATAGGTAAGTGAGAGTAAAAATCATTGCAGCAGCAATTTCTGCCAATATAGTAAAGTACCTATTCTATTACGTTTAACTTATTTTATTTATTTTTTTTTTTTTCGGATACTAATCAGACTAAATTGTTTATTTATAGTTTTATTAATAAAGACCTATTTCTTCACTCCACCTTTATTTATTTTTTTGGGGGGATTTTTAACCTTTTTTTTTTTTTTTGTGAACGTTTCTGCTTAAGCCCTTTTTGAGGTATCTATTTAATTGTCAAATCTACGTGTGTGTTTTTCATTAAGGTTAGGAGAAAGATCTTTTTTTCACAAATCAGACTAAATGACTTATTTATAGGTTTATTGATAAAGACCTATTTCTTAACTCTACTTTTTTTTTCTTTGTATTTCTTTTTTTTTTTTTTTTTTTTTGGTTTTTCTAACGTTTTGGCTTAAGCCATTTTCAAGGTATCCATTCAATTGTCAAATCTGCGCGGGTTTGGGTTTTTCATTAAGGGTTGGAGAAAATATTTTCATAGACGATGTAAGTCTATGCAAGTCCACAGCACAGCAGTTCGTGATTCCTACTCACTTCAAAAAACACCTCACTACTTTCCATCACCACGCCACGAAACTACTGTCACGGATTACTTCGCTTGGGGCAGTATGGCTTTATGCCTACTTCATTTATAGGCATCGTTTTGTATTATTATGCTATATATATATATATTTATTATGGATCTAACTTATTGCGTTCTTGGGATCTAAGCTTTTTGCTGATTTGCACCGCATGTTCTATCACATCACCTCAGTTCTCCTCTTCGGTCATCATTAAAGTGACCAAGTTTTCTGGTACCGCCTTCTGAACGCTGTTTTATCGTCAGACACACAACTTGGACACGATGATTCGACCTGTAGCTTTAATTGTGCTAACTATGATTTTAGACAGCCCAAGTTGGGTGAGGTAGTAGTCAACATTTCCATGTTTCCGAGAAATCCATGTTGCAACTTCAGGAATCGGAAAGATTTTTTTTTTTTTTTTTTTTTTTTTGTAATTATGACGGAGCCCTGAATCTCTTTTTATTTTTACTATTCTTTTTTTTCTTCTTTGTTCTTGATTAAAATTTCTCTTAAATTCCATTTGTTCGTTTAGAATTATATTTCCGTTTTAGAAGATTACTGGTGAGTACCTTAGTTATAAATGCTATGAACAATTAATTTATTTTTCTAATTTTCTAAGATCGGTTCAAAATCGCCCAATCCTCAATCCTTTTTATGTTTGGAAGATGATAAGCTAAATTTATTTTTTCTATTAATTGACTTTTATCTTGAAAGCTAATAATTAAGTTTGCAATTGTATGTTTCTGTTTCTATTCCATCATGTTATGTTATGTTATTCATACATGACCATCGATACGTCCCTTTTAGGAGGAAATTGAAAAATGGAAGAGAGTACTAACCTTTTCATGTTGTCATGCCCTTCAGGTTCTAAATGGCACCCGAAACCTTTGATTTTTTTTTCCATTTGAAAGGGTTTTGTATTGTCGATTGGCATGAACGTTTTCAAAAGGGGAAACCTTCAGTTTTCGTATGAACATATTCATTTCGAAGCAGGCTATTATTTTCAGGTTGCGGCCCTCCTTGAGTAAATGTGGCCGCTGTTGAAAATAAACGACAATTTTATGCTAACTCGCCCTACCGACCTCTCAGCTTAAGGGTCCTTACGGATATTTTATATCCTCCCGTAAATGTTTTGGGCTTCAAATCCTTTTAACTACGTTGTGGATGTATCTTCATTGCCATTTTCATATACTTTTAGTTTATGAATTTCCTTCCCTAATTTGGAATACAATTGTTTTGGGGTTTATTGTTTTAAAATAATGAACCTTAATAATCAACTAAAAAAAATACCTCTACCCCTAAAATTTTGAAAACACATCATGAAAACTTTTTTTTTTATTTATTTAATGAAATTTACAACTGCATTGATTCAATACAAGTAAATGCGATTAATATATGGTTAAAAGTTGGATAGTCCTGTGAAGAAACTACCCATTGGTAGCACTCCAAAGTCTAATATACGGTAGAAGGTCCCTTGGTCATCTTCTGTAAGTCGGCTCAGTGGTCAGGAATAGATTTCGAATGAAAAAAGGTATATCTACACGTATATCGTGTTAAGCTTTCAACTATTAAGATATTTAGGTCTTTGTGAATGAGTCTATTAGTTAAGAAGTTAGAAGCATTAAGGATTTTGGATGAGTCTATTAGTAGAGAAGTTAAAAGCATTAAGGATTTTGGATTGTAAGGTTTGGATGCGATTGGAATTTGATAGTTCATCAGACCCTCATAGCTCATTGTCATAGGTCCAAATAGGCCTGATAGTGGTTATATAAATAAGTTTTATGTTTTAAATAGAGAATTTTGAACATTTGTCGAGTAATTTTTTATTAATCGGTATCTACGAGCAGTTTCCTTTCGTTTCAGTCTAGTATCAGGAACCCACGTTAGGCGTTTGTCAAGAGGGAGTCCCAAGTAACGGATCTGTTCAAAAGTGTATTGTTAAATGATACAGTAGGGTGGTTAGGAAGGGAGAGAAATGTTTTATTTTATCAAAAGTACAACAATACAAAAAAAGTGCTGCCCAACTGTATTGGGTTGCTATCACACTTATCAATCTAATGACATGTGATATTGAGTTTACAAAAACTTTTATTTTAAATTCGGGAACGCTTTCATCTAATTAAATTTTTTTTTTTTTTAAATCGTCTAATCATAATAGGCCTAAAGACACTACAATAACCACTGTACAAGGTTATTGTAGTATCTCTAGGCCTATTATGATTAGATGATTTTTTTTTTCTTTTCATCATAACATATTTGATTATAATTACATGCTATGATAACTATTGATACATAAAGTAGCTACCAATAAACAGCAAATAGATTTCATAAATACGAGCAAGGGCTTTTGACAAGAGGTGGCCAAATATTAGAAAATCTTAAGAGGACAAAGGGAAACTAGTGAGAAATATTTTAATTTGATACTTTTTTCCAACATACACATTTATAGTGTTTGAAAATAAATGCATAATTTCTTAATTTGTATGTATAAATTTAGAAATTAAGAACGTGCTTGGAAGTAAAAACACTCTCTAACCACACATATTATCTTAATACCTTATTTTATTTTTTTTATCTTTTTTTTTAATTGTTAGGCAAGGGTCGGTGGTCATGAATACGGAATGACTAAAATGAAATAAAGTCGCGACTTTTTCTAGGTATAGTGGCGCTTAATCTATTTAAGCAGCTTACAATAGAACTTTCTATGATTACACTCTATGAAGGAGTTTTTCGTTTTATAGTGTTGCTAAAATTTGTTATCAAAACTTAGTTTATTATTTGATCGATAAGTTGGTTGGGAGTGCGGGCACCCCAAGAAAACGCACCAATAAAACGAAACTTATTTTATTTGTGTTCCGTCGTTTCGGCCTGCATTGTTCGGCTTCAGCGGAGCCAAGAATAAAAAAAAAAAACAGTCAAACATATTAATAAAAAAAATTATAATTCGTGTACAATGGATGAGATGACAGTAATAAAAATGAAATATGAAAACAAACATTGGTGTAAACTGATAATATTTGGAGACTATGATGAGAAACTAAGCAACTAATTAAAGTTCAAGGAGAACAATTATGCAAATAAATATTTTTAATGAATAATAAGTTTGAAGTAATATTTACGGTATTAAAACAAAAAAAAAATTCTGAAGGAATATAATATTAAAGTAACAATTTTTGGGGATCACTTGTAACTGTGTGGCTAGCATAATAGCCTCATATGCCAAATGTCACGGGTTCAAACCCGCAAGTGGTCCTAAGACTTTTTAATGGGAGTAAAAGGAGTTATACCGTCCTACGTAGGGGACGTTAAAAGGTGGTACCGATCCTGTGCGATGTCAGGTACTCATTAAAGATACCTATACTAATTAAACTTGGATAGGCAAAATTTGAGACTCCCTTTGCAGCATCGTTCGATTAGCCATAGTAGCAGAAAGTGACGTTAAACTAAATAAACATAAACAAATTTACAATTAACAATTAGAAGTGAAGGTAATAGAAAATATAATGCTTGAAGAATTTTTATCTGTTCTGTTATATACCCCCACATATAATTATGAATTGTTAGTTTATTATAGTAATATAATATTACTTCAAAATTGTGCTTCTTTAAAAAACATCGTCAATAATACTTTTTCTTTTAATTTTACTAGTTTGTTATCTTGTTTTTCTTAGCCCTGAATTTTTTTTCACCCCTACCTCGCCTGTGATGGCTATACCGGGGTTTCTCGGACCATGGGGAGAGAGCAGGGAATTAATGCCGAGTTGAAAGCCCCTCGACACCTAGACGCGAAATCGTGATTATTTTATTCTAACATTCTGGTCATCTAGTTTCATGGTCTACGCATGTTTACAGCAACTCGCTCTTATCCGCTCAGCCGCTCTGCTCTCTTTCTTATAATTCGGTAGACCCTCTACTAATCAAGGTCCACAATGTAGGCCGAAACGTCGGCACACAAATAAAATAGGTATTGTCTTATTGGTGTGTTTTGACATAACCTCAACCCTAAACAACTTCTCCATCATATAGCCTCAGCGGTGAATCTATTATAGCGGTGTTATGCTGATTTCCCATACTGAGTTTTACTCTGGCGAAGGAGCTCCTGGATCAGACATGATTCAAAAAACTATTTCGACCACGCTTCCTGTGCCCGATATGGTTGGGGAATTTTCACTTCTCGAAAATGGTTGCTTAGCCGAGGTGCCGGGATGTTTATAGATTTCCTAATGAAGAAGCAATATTTACAGTTGAGTAGATTCAAATTTAGCGCCGGCTTGTTTACTAAACAACCTTCACGGCTGTTGAGTTGTTTGAACCGCTACATTGGACTTTTGTTTATTTAACAGATTCTTTCCTATTTTACTAAAAGTTATCTCGAATTCTTCGACTTTTTATAAATTGATTGACGTACTTGTTTGTCTGTCTTTACGTCATGGTAGGATTTTCTTTCGGTTTCGTTAATGTTATTATTTTTCGTTAGTACCCTGTCAAAACAGATTAATATAAAAAGGTCGTACGAAACTAAAATTTTATATTTAAGACAACTTTATAGTTAAAGTTTATGCCCGAGATTTTACACTAACTTCTTCACGAATATGGGGACCGGAAATGCTTCTTTGTTTTATGCATTTTGCACTCTTACGATTATTAATTGTTGTTGCTGCTCATCTAGCGAATATGATGTATTAAGTTTTACCTGATGAGGGTCTTGCAAATGTATTTATTAAGTAATTCAAGTTATAATTAATTGAGTAAATCCTTCGACCATATTCACGTCTTCTTTGCCGTTATTAACAGGTTGGAAGAAAGTGTAGAAACGAGTTATTTTGGGTGGTTATGTGTCGATGAATGAAACTTTATATTTTTCATGAATTCAAGTATTTACTATTAGTATGTTAGTGTCATAGTATATCTTGTTATTCGATATGGTGCGTGAACGATTTTTCGTAAAATTTTGTATTGAGTTTTTTTTTTTGTGTGTGTGAATTTGTTCCAGAACCATGGTCTGCTCCGTTTGTCCAGATAAGGCTGAATAGAGTGGTGGTTATTAGTCGCTTTATATTTAAATATAATTCAAGTGTTATCAATCGTAAAAAGTTACACAACCCAAGGTGATGATGATTAATTTACTGAAATACAGTGATTACTTTCTGAAATTGAAGTTTACTGTAAACGACCAAATATCGATCTGTCTTATGAGGGCTATGAGGTTTTTATAGCCAGGTTTATGAGGCTTCTCGGGCGCCTGGTAGCAATTAAATAAAGTTTTACTGTAGTATCGAAACTAATTATTAACCGGTTTTATTTATTTGTTTTATGTTTATTTTGTTGTAATAATAAATTCTATCGCTTTAACTTTACTTAATTCATCAAAGGTAGTTTTTGATGCATAATATAGCCATTACTACTTTTTCTCTTATAATTCTTTAAAGATTTTGTCATTAAAACATTTCTTTTCTTTGCAAAAAAAAAAAAAAAAATCATTTATGACAATTGTTGTGTATGTCTGTCTAATCGATTATCTCTTCGAGGGGTGCTTAATTTTTGCCGAAGGTTTCTTACCTGCCCTCCAATACTTGTGTACGGATGGAGGCACCCTGTGAGAAATAGCATAGCACCTGAAAAATAAAACTATTTTTCTTGTGGTTGTTTCTGTGTGTCTAACAAATACTGTGTATTTAGGTTGTTTGTTTAGTAACATTTCTGTCAATCGCTCCACTCAACTTAGGAATTCCTCATCATATTCACCATGCTTGCTTCGTCTTTATTTTAATTTAAGTTCCACCTTTTCCGAAACCTGTCTTGCAAAGCAGACGCACACCAAATGTGAAATTTCAATTTAATTATGGAAATTAATTAAATATTAAATGTTCTTAGAGTAATAAAATAATTATTTTATGTCCTAATTAGATCTCCACGAATTAATTTATTCTTGTTTATTTTTAAATGTTCTTCACCTCAATACATTATAGATCATTTATTTATTATTATTTTCGCATCTTTGTTGACATTTTTTGTTTTTTTTTTGTAATTCCAACCTGATCCAAGAATAAAATTATCTTACTATCTAAATGCCTCACATTCGACTTTAGTACAGTCATCAGTTAATCGGTTACTCAAGTATCAATTTTTGACAGAAATTGATCGTTGTTTAGTTCAAGTAATGAGGCACAAATTCCATCAACCCAATTTTTAACCTTAGTAATACGTTTGTGGGCTCATGACCAGCAGATTACTCTAGGATTTTTTAATGGTAGTTAAAAGTTCTAGATATAGATTATGCCGTTCTTTGGAAGGAACGTATTGGGTTGTCACATAAAATGTCCTTTTCAAGGTAAAGGATTTTTATTAAAAATACGATATGAAAACAAGATAATTTTATTCGAAGAATAAACCTTCTTTTTCTACACATTTTTCCCAACGTGACACCAACTTTTTTATCCCCGAACTGAAAAACTCTTGAGCTTTGAAGTGAAACAAAATCTGAAAACGCACTTTTCACTTAATCATCATTTTCATAAAGTTTTCCTTTGACGAAGTTGTCTAAATTCCTGAACAGGTGGTAATCTGTTGGAGACAAGTCGGGAGAATATGGTGGGTGCGGAAGAACTTCGTAGCCCAGTTCTTTCAATTTTTGCACGGTATGTTTTGAAACATGGGGTCTTGCTGCCGCTCAGTGAGATCATGAGGTACCCATGTATCGAGCTTTTTTACTTTCCCAATACATATTAAATGTCTCGAAACGGTAGATGCACGTGCATTTAGTTGTGCTGAGAGTCCTTTAACTGTTTGGTAGGAGTTTCCTTCTGCTGTATTTTTGAGGACATCGTTGTCTATTACGGACGGAGGTCTTCCTCAGGGCAAGTTTTCATTCCCCAAACGCCTTGCAAATATTTCTAGCGGTCTCAGTTTAAACTCGTACAAAAATATTACTTAAAAATCGCGTGTTTTCCATGTTCATATTTGGAGGTATGCTAAAAAGTGGGTAATTAGTGGGGAAGCTAATGTTTATAATACAAAGGTAGAGGATTAGTAACTGTTAACTTTAAATATGTATACATTCGGAAGAAAACAACAGAGACCTTCAAAATCCTTTATGTATTTCAGAAACTATAAAAACGGACATTTCATGTGAAACAACCCAATACATACAATGTGCAGTACTTTTATGCTTACCCAAGATTTATCCACAAACCTCTTGCGTTCTTCAATAATACGAATCTATCGCTATGCTGATAGATATGCTTAGCTTTTAATAAAATTTTCGATTGTATTCGGAGCACGAGGGGTCCATTTAAATAGGGGAACAACGAAAAACTTCACAATGGCACTTTTTAAAACCTATTTTAGATTCAGAGGATTCGTGATAATCGTGTAAATAGATACTTACTGAGCATCGGGTAGCCGTGGAAGAAATAAACCTCGGTGTAAATAAAAAAAGCAATCGTTATAAAAAGCTATGAGGGAAGGGACAAGGCCTATACGCTACTAACTAGGTACCTCTACCTGTACCAGTACCAGGGGGGAAACCGCCGTAAGTAGTGCTATAACCATTTGCATTGATTTTATGGTCCTCGTGTCATCACAGTCGTCACATTTAGTCGGTCTAACTCCGTCTCTCTATGGCTTTATCTCTCCCTTATGTCCCTTTTGGGAGGATGGTAAAGTAGAAAAAATATATTCAGATTTAAAACGCAGATTTCAGAATGAGATTAATCTTAATACATTCACATAAAAATAACTGTGTATAGTCCACGCACATGCACATTATCCTCGCCGGGTTTTAGTACAATACTATCTGAAAGTTTATGAGATTGTCTCCGGTAAGAATGAAGATTATCTCCGTTGAGAATAGTTCAATTACTTTCACTTACCTAAAAATAAAATATATACATATATATATATATATATATTATTATATATATATATATATATATATATAGAGAGAGAGAGAGAGAGAGAGAGAGGTAATGGACGAGTCTGTGTAGGTGGAATTTGGTGGTATCGCCATCGAACCTTCGGGTTCGCTAAGCCTATTATTATTATTATTATTATTATATAGAGGTAAAGTAATGCGATCGTGAAAATTTACGAATTCTAGTTTTCCACGGAAATACACGTTTTAGCGTCCGCTGAGTCCAAATAACCAAGTCCCGAAAAAAGGTGTGTGTGTGTGTGTGTGTGGTGTGTGTGTGTGTGTGGTGTGTGTGTGTGTGTGTGTGGTCAGTCTACCGCAAAAACAAAATGTACGGAACTGAAATTTCATATTTAAGACAACTATACGCCCGAGATGTTACAGCAACTTTTTCACAAAAATCAGCTGTCCTGAAGAACCATTTTATCCTATGCATTTTGCACCTATTTACGGTTTTCTTAAAAACGATTTTGATTAAACTCGCTATATCGATGTAAAATTGGACGGGCTTTGATATCATGTAGGTTTCGTTCTGATTGAAATATTCTGTCAGGGCTTAAATGCCGATATTTCAAATTTTCTTTCCCTAATGTACCTTTAATTTTGTAGTTTTTGTAAAATTGATCATAACGTCTGATAAGCAAATCTAAAAAACAGGTAAATATATAAGTTGAACGAATTCGATAACCAACTAAAGGAGATAACTGCAAAAATATTTTTTTAATGCAATATTTTGCTTTTGATCTTAGGAACAGTGATATGATAATTACCGATGGAATGGTAACGATTTTAGAAATAATATTATCTTATACATACTATTGTAAAAGTTAACGGAGAGTGGTAAAAAGCAGATAAAACAAACTGATTGTCGTAGGTTAAAATTTAAAATCCAATGTAAATAATTCTTTAACAATTTATTTTCGATTCTAAATGTGGATTAAAATTCTTAAATTGATATAAATAACGGAGGTAAGTGAAAGTCATGTTTTACGCTAACCAGATTTCTTTCTCATACTTAGTCATATTTATCATTGACGAACAAATTAACCATTTATAAAGTACTAATAAAACCCATTTGGACTTATGGCATTGAGTTATGGGGAACAGCAAAAAAGTCAAACATCAAAATTATTCAATCATTTCAATCAAAATTACTTAGGAAAATTATAAATGCCCCTTTTTATCTAACGAGACACTACTTACTGACCTAGACATTCCATTCGTCATTCAAACTGATCGCTACAATAAATTTCATGACAGACTGCCCCTAAATTCAAACACGCTGACTCAAAACCTATCAACTGCCACAAACCCATATAATCCGCCCAGAAGACTATCGAGGCGCTGGCCAAGAGACCTGGCTATACTGATAGCCAATTATTTTTAAAATCTATTTTACAGTTTTATTTTTGTATTTCTATTCATTGATTACTGATAGAAAATCTCATGTTGTAAAAACTCATATAAATTAATAAATTGATTAGATTATCTATTCATTTGGAAATAATAAAATATGCAGGGTTTTCTTATGTTTGTTTTTGCCTTCTCTCTTTTCTTTTATTAATTATTAGTGCTTTCAATATACCATTGAAATCTAGTAAATTATTTAGCCGCTTCCACTGAAGAGGACCCGGCTCCCTGACCTTTGTACCCTGGTCAATAAAATTCCAAAGTTCAAAGTACCCTCTAAAAATCGCCCCCTTCTGATATTAAATCTTAACAATGCTCAAACCTCTCCTTCCTCCTCCAATTTCTTCCCTGTTCACAATCCAATCAGACAGCCCTAACCAGAGATTATTATTAAACTAGCTCTGACCCGCGGATTCGTTTGCGTATGTATTTGTACATTGTATATTTTTATTATTATTTTTTTATATAAAATCCAATTGAATAGTCCTCGGAAGAAAGGGGGTATGTCACTTCAAGTGCTTTCCGAGAAAATCGAGTTTTTAGATTTTACATGTCCTTTAGCTTTTTTTTTTGCGTGTCAAAATAATAAATTTTCCCGAAACAAACATAACCCGCTCTAAAAAAAATGTTTTAACAAATAAAAACAACTATTTAAACATAAATGAAAGGGGGATAGTTCTGGACGCTCCCCCTTACTTCCCTGTTTTATAGAAGAAATTATGTTATTAACACACAATCCATATAATATTTTGATATTCTATATTTAAATTTACACAATTGCAATAATTATTTTTTTGTTATGTCCAATGGTCTTGATTGATTGAATTTTTTAACAAACAAAATAATAATAATTCAAACTTACATTAAATATAATAGTAAATCTTATTAACAATTAAAAAAATTTGGTGCGCGCAACACACGACTTTCACTTACCTCCGTTTTTAGAATCGATTAAAGAATTTTGAAAAACAGTAATAGATAAAAATGAGTGAAACCATTAATGAATTAATTAAATTAAATTTCTATGGAAACATGTGTTTTATTAAAAAATCTATTATATTATTATGTAAAACAATCACTTAGTTTTATCGGCTTTTTATCACTCTCTATTAACTTTTACAAGCTCTCGTGTATTAGATAATATTTTTTTCTAAAATCTTTAGCTTTCCAACGGTATATTACTCATGTATATTACTGTTCTTATATTTAAAAACAAAAAAATTGCATTAAAAATATTTTTTCAGTTTTCTCCTTTAGTTGCTTTTCAAATTTGCTCAACTTGCATATTTAGCTGTTATTTATCAATGCTAACTAGATAATATGGTTATTTATATAAAATATAAAAAATTAAAGGTACTTTAGGAGAAGGAAATTTAAAATATCGGCATTTAAGCCCCGCCAGACTATTTTTATTAGAATAAAACCTACATGATATTAAAGCCCATTAAATTTGAGATCGATATAGTGAGTTTAATCAAAATCGACGGAACCGTTTTCGAGAAAATCGAAAAAAGGTACAAAAAGCGTGGTATAAAGTGGCTCTTCTGATAAGCTCATTTTTAAGAAAAAGGTTTTGTAACGTCTCGGGCGTATATTTGTCTTAAATATGAAATTTCAGTTTCATAGGACTTACCGTTTCCGCCCGGGAGTTACCACACACTCACAGACCTTTTTGCGGGACTTGGTTATTTGGATACAGTGGACCCTAAAACGTGTATTTCCGTTGAAAACTGGAATTCGAAAATGTTCACGATCGCAATACTTTCCCTTACTATATATAGTAAGTGAAAGTAAAGACAATTTGACCTTCTAACATGACTCTTTCCCATTCTATGTTTTTTTCTGGTAGTTTAGAATTAAAAGTGTATCTTTTTTGGGCAAACTCTGCAAGAAGTGGGATATTAATGATTTTATTTGTAACTAAGTAAGAAACATCAAGGATTTTGGATGCAGGACGAATTTGTTGGTTTAGTGGACCCCACATTTCAATGACATAGGTAAAAAAAATAGATCTAATAATGGTTATATAAATGAGTTGTAAAGAGGGAGTTTTGATCATTGGTCCAGTAAGTTTTTTATTAATCGGTGTCTACGAGCAGTTTCTTGTCGTTGTAAGTTTTGTATGAGGATCCCAAGTAAGGCGTTTGTCAAGTTTGTATTGTATTTGCTCTACAGGAATGAGTGGGGTATTATTAAAGGATACAATAGGGCAGGAAGTCATAGGACTATGACGTTGAGGTGATTTTATAGGATTTATTTTAGTTCTACAGTTTTGACACCATTCTTCAATGGCCGATAAATGTTTCTGTTGGATTATCTTAATTAATTAAAAGTATTTACTCTGGGTAATATTTTAACCCGCTATTAGGTACATAAAACTAAATATGGAGGTTCTAGCATTAGCGTAAATAGGTTGTAAGTAGGTCTTCACGGTTGGAATGGCACTTTCCCTAGTTGGCAGTTGGACAATGACTTCTCTCCGCTATCGATGGCCTCCGTCCAATTCAGGTATTTCATCAATCAACTCTTTATCTCTTACTTAATTCTATAAACTTTTGGAACGTTAAACTCAATTAGCTTGTGTGTCTTTATCTAATTTATAAACTTGTTCTCTATATTTACGAAGAACAGTTTATAGTTTAATGGTGTGTACCATATGTTATCCTCCCATCTACCCCACAAGTGTCTTCTCATGAATCCCCTGCTGCTTCCATCTTTAACCTCCACCTCCGAGACGTTTCAATATCTATATTTAGCGGTCCGAGGCCTCTCAGTTCAACGTAGGCGCTTCAATTCTTCGATCGATATATCTTCCTTATATACGTCCTCTAGTTCGTCATTCTAAATTTAGCCATGATATTTCGATAGCATGCTAAATTTGAACCCATGCTTTAGACTTGATGCAATGATTTACTTTTTAGCCATTACGAATTTCTGGAATAGTTTCTAACGATGTATTAACACACTCGATTTCACCGCCATATCTTTACATTAACTTTTCATTCTCAATTTTTTTCCCATTTATCCCGATATACTTGCTTTATTCGACAACAACATAATCAACGATTTGGCCAATTGTACAGACTCCTGAACAGAAATTCTAAACTATCTATCGAAAATAAACTGCTAGTATACAAGATAGTACTGAAACCTATCTGGACCTACGGACTTGAACTGTTGGGGACAGCCAAATTTTCTAACATAAAACGTATCCAAGCATTTCAATCCCAAGTCCGAACAACAGTTACTGCTCCTTGCTATGTCACCAACCATACCTTACACCGCGACCTAAATATTTCTCCTTATCCAGCTCCACACATCCTTACCATCCTCTTAGCATTGGCTAGACTCTCCACTCACGTGCTGTATGCTTGAGAATTGTATATAGGTATGAGTGACTTGTGTATATATTCTTATTGATTCTGTTTTGTATATATGTATACTGTATTATTATTTTATAAATTTATTGTTTTGTATATATTGTGTGAATGTAGTATGAATTTTGTACTTTATCACTATTAAAAATGTCCTAAGTTGGACAGATTGTAATATTACTTAATAAAAATGTTTTTCTAAAAAAAAAAAAAAAAAGTTGTTTTAATATCGAAAAATTAAATCGTCTTATGAATTGTTTGATACAATTAATCTTTAAGGTCCGCAGACGTGACCATATTTCTGGCTATTATTCCGAGTTTAAGTGGCTTTATCTTTCTGTACGACGGAAATATTTCCATGGTTGTCATTTATCCATTTAAGGTCACATTATGCTACTGTGGCTAATCGGACGATGCTACTGGGGATTGGGAGTCATAAATTTTTCCTATCCAGGTTTAATTAGGATAGGGATCTGGGTTAATTAGGAGCACGGGCTCGGGGCCACTCCGAAGGGTGGTATGACCAAAGTGTTTTCTCCCTTTAAAAAATCCTAGGGCTATCTGCTGGGTTTGAATCCGCTTCTTAGGTCATATAACGCTGTTGTGCTAGTCACTACACCACAGGAGCCCCTATTATTTCTGTTACCTATTCAAAACCATTTGAAACAGGGTGACTCCCTTTCACCTGTTTTGTTTAATATAGCTTTAGAATATGTCATATAAAAGGTGATGTGTACCGAGAAAGGCTTAAATATGGGTGACAACATTCCGGTTTTGGGGTATGCCGATGATTTGGTACTGCTAGGTGAAGACGTGGAAACCATACAACTAAATACAAGTGTGTTAATAAAAAACCGGTAAAGAAATAGGACTCGAATTAAATTCCGATAAGACATAATTTTTGATTAGTAGCTGAAACGGTAGCGATCTTGGTGATATTGATGTATCAGGTCATACTTTTGATCTCGTAGAGAATACTAGAAAGAAATTCAAGTATTTAGGTTCAATGATAACAAGAAAAAATGAAATCGGGGAAGAAATAAAGTCCCGATTAAAGGTGGGAAATGCGTGTTATTATTCAGTTGCTAAGTTACTTAGTTCACGGCTTCTTTCTAGAAACTTAAAGGTTAGAATTTATAAAACTATTATTCTTCCAACGGTTCTTTACGAATGTGAAACGTGGCCGCTTACTTTGAGGCATGAACAACGGCTTAAGGTTTTCGAAAATAAGGTACTGCGTAAAATATTTGGTCTGAAGAGAGATGAGGCCACTGGGGAGTTTAGAAGGTTGCACAACGCGGAATCGCGGAACTTGTATCCTGTGAATATAATTGAGGTAATAGCGTCGCGGAGACTCAAATGGGCGAGTAAAATTGTTGGGCTCGGTGAGGAACGGATTCTGAGAAAGTTGGTATTTGTTGATCCGACTGGTAGGCGTCCGAAAGGTAGGCCGAAGCGGCGATGGGAGGATTGCGTTAAAGCTGATCTCGGTGGCTTGGGCTTGACCGGCGAATATTGGACGAGTCTGTGTAGGCGAAGTTTGGTGGTATCGGCATCGAACCTTCGGGTTCGTTAAGCCTATTATTATTATTATTCAAAACCATAAAAAGTAGGAATCCTTTCTATATAACTGTAATCCAAACCCTCTAATCATCTCATAGAACTGCATCTTTTCACAAATCCTTTCTCTTTTATCCTTTTTGAATTCAATACCTATTTCTATTAGAAATCGCTGTTCAAGTTTCGACTGTTTAATAACCTACTTGAATTTCAATTTTTAGTTCAGTTGTAAAATATATAATTGTGTTGCGTATATGTATATTTACGCAAAAACACATATACATCTGTTTATCAAGTATATAAAACAGTACCCAGATTTTCAGCACACATTGGTTCCACTGTTTTTATTCCTTCGGGCCATTGTTCCTGAATTAAGAATTTTTTAAATTTAATTTCATGACCTCATCCATGTTTATATAATAAATTTGTTTCGTATAATGTATTTTCTGTTTTCTTCTTAACTCTGTTCCATAGTATTTTGATTAACTGTTGTCTTTCCCGCTGTTAATGTACCCTGCCATCAAGTAAACACTATCATAGCTATTAATTCTGGAATGAGCAATTATATCAGATTATTACTTTTTAATGGCCAATTTCCAAGCATTTATCACATTTAGTAAGATACTATCATATATTAGTTTTAGTATTTTCAATCCAAGTTATTAACTCCTTAGTTTCTATTTGAACCCGATTGTTTCATCCGATATTCTTTTTATTTTCCAATTATTTATGTGTTTGACACAGAAAGTAACTTGTAAATTAACGTTCAGAACGATTTTTATTTAATTAATTGAAGTTTTAGGTATGAAGAATTCGTCGTGAGTATAAATCTGGTAACTAGATCAGTGTACCTCAAACACATTTTTTTGCTCATTCCTTTTTCTTGATTCACCTCAATTTGTTTGTTTATTTATTTAACGTCACTTTTACGCTACTCTGGGTCATCGGACGAAGCTGCAGTGGGAGTCCTAAATTTTGTCTATCCAGGTTTAATTAGGATAGGGATCTAACGTATTCCTGACCCCGCAATGGCTCGGACCCACTATATCACCCTAAGGATGACATAACCAAAGATTTTTTAACTCTGTTTACAAAACCCAGGGGTGATCTGCTGGGTTTGAGCCCTCGGCCTTGTGCGTAGAAAGCTGTTATGTTAGCCATTACACCTCAGGTGTCCCCATTGCCTCTGATTGGCAAGCTGCGTTATACGTTAAACTTTCTGGATATATATGTATATTTTCAGGATTAATAAAAATGTTAAAAATACAAAAAAAAGGATAGTTTTTGTTTTTGTTGTTCCCGTTAAAATTCGAATTCGGATTTCTTTAACCCTGAGTAATGAGTTTCAAATTTTATCTTTTGATTTAAACAGTGTTTTGAATTTTTAAATTATTATTTCAAATACAGACTAGAGGTCACTGAACATTATGTTTCATTGTTACTATTTCCTGCAAGATTAATTTTCAAAATATTTGCGGATTTTGTTAGAGTGAAGTCGGTAAAACATGAAACAATAAGTACATTATGGATGATTTTATTCCTGACATAGTGAAGATAATTCACGATTTTACGAAACTTTTCGTAATCTAAGAGTTGGATTTATCAGAGTTATAAAGCTAACACCATTGTTCATAATAGGACAAGTGAATTATAATACTCAGATTTGTAAGAGCTATATTAAATTTTGAATGTATTTTGTGTTCCTTCCCCTTTCCTGGGTATCATTTCGCTGAGACGTACCTGAGACAATTTATGAACTTGATCCTGCAGCGGATGATTTTCATATAAAGTGGTTAAGTCATCCTTCACTTTAGAATTAGCATTTCCGAGTCCTATCTAACATTTCTCGGCCGTGCTTTCCTCTCCCGAATACAATGTCACCTCCTAAACAGCACTTTTTCTTCCTCCACTCGTTTTATCACTTCGAGAGAAATTTACCTCGCTGAGTTTCTACCTTCCAGGTCCTTTTATTCTGGAAGATAACGGCCATTCTACTTTTCGGATAAGGCATATTAATTTCCGTCCGTCAGATTTGTCTTTTGACGTTTATTTCCTTAGCTTCCTTCCTCTGTATTATTATATATTATTGAACTGTACTAATGTGAGGAGATATTTATGACAGTATGATTATTAAACATTTTTTGATGTCCCAAGTATTTTAAGAGATGACCAACCATAAGAACACTGGGTTGCTATTCTGCAAATGGTATATTGCTGTGCTCAGACAGAAAAATAGTATGTCACTTTTTCTTAAAATCTGGTGCCGGTAGCACACGACTTTCACTTACCGCCGTTGTTCAAATCGATTAAAGAATTTTCAAATACAGTTAGAGATAAAAATAACTGAAACTAATTAAGAATTAATTAAATTGAATTTCTGTAGAGACGTGTGTTTTATTAAAATATCTAATATATTCTTATCTGAAATAATAATCAGTTAGTTTTATTGGCTTTTCATAACTCTGTAGCTTCTCAACGATATATTACACATTTATATTACTTTTCTTATGTTCAAAAACGCAAAATTGCATTTAAAAAAATATTTTTGCTGTTTTCTCCTTTAGTTAGAGATCGAATTCGTTCAACTTATATATTATATATAACCTGTTTTTTATCGTTGATAACAAGATTTTATTTTTATATTTTTAGTATCTGCAAAATTTAAGGTACTTTAGAGGAAGAAAATTTAAAATCTCGGAAGCCCTGTTAGACTATTTTAATGAGAATGAAACCTACATCATATTGAAGTCCATCAAATTTTACATCAATATATTTGTATTCTGTGAATATTATTGAGTTTATAGAATCGCGGAGACGCAAATGGGCGCGTAAAGTTGTTGGGCTCGGTGAGGAACGGATTCCGAGAAAGTTGGTATTTGCTGAACCGACTGGTAGGCGTCCGAAAGGTAGGCCGAGGCGTCGATGGGTGGACTGCATTAAGGCTGATCTTGGGGGCTTGGGCTTGACCGGCGAACATTGGACGAGTCTGTGCAGGCGAAGTTTGGTGGTATCGGTATCGAACCTTCGGGTTCGGTATTCCTTTTATTATTATTATTATTATTATATATAGTGTTTAATCAAAAACGTTAGAGCCGTTTGTGTGAAAATTGTGTAAAGGTGCAAAATGCATGGTATAAAGTAGATCTTCCGTTCAGCTTGTTTTGATAAAAAAGTTTCTGTAGCATCTCGGGCATATAGTTGCCTTAAATATGAAATTTCAGTTTCATAAGACTTTTCATTTTCGCCCGGGAGTGACCACACGTCGACCTTTTTGTGGGACTTGGTTATTTAGAGCCAGGAGACCCTAAAACGTGTATTTCCGTTGAAAACTTTAATTCGAAAATTTTACGATCGCAATACTTTGCCTTAGTATATATTTCATATATAGGTAAGCGAAAGTGAAAATAAGTCTTCATATGACAAAACGTCGTAAGTATTAACAACACACCTTTTAGACATAAACGAATGGATACTTAAGAACGTTTAGCTTCCATTTCTAGAAGTACATACGTTAACTTATATACCAATGACGTGAAAACTAATTTTCTTCGCTTATTTTTACGTGAATTATTCAGCATATATTTTTATTTCCCACATACCTGTATATGAGATATATAGTAAGGGAAAAATCTAGCGATCGTGTAAATTTTCGAATTGGAGTTTTCACCGAAAATACACGTTTTAGATTCCTCTGAGTCCAAATGACAAAGTTCCCAAAAAGGTCTGTGTGTGATAAGTCTATAATGAAAAGTTTTATAAAACTGATATATATTTTAAAATTTTAGAAACGTATATGGTGGAGATTTTGCAGTAATTTATACCATGCATTTTGGATCTTTTTACGATTTTCTCAAAAACATTAATTTTAAGGCTTTGATATGATGTAGGTTTCATTTCGATTGAAATAGTCTGACAGGGCTTAAATGACGATATTTAAATGTTCTTCCTCTTAAGAAACTTTAATTTTGTAGATTGTAAAAATTAGGCACATCATCTTGTTAGCAGTAATAATTAACAGGTTTTATAAAATTGAAATTACATATTTTAAAATTTAAGAAGCGTATATGGGGGAGATGTTACAGTTACTTCTTAATCAAAATTGGCGAACCAGAAAAGACACTTAATGCCTTGCATTTTGCATATTTTTACAATTTTCTCGAAAAAGATTTTTACGATTTTGATAACACTTACAATATATGTTTAAAATTCTATCGGTTTTAATATCGTGTAGGTTTATTCTTATTTAAAATGTTTAACAGCGCTTAAATGCCGGTATTTTAAACTGTCTTCCTCTAGTACCTTTAATTTTGTAGAATCCCAAAAAATTAACCATATCATGTTATTATCATTGATAAAAAACGTTTAAATATGCAAGTTAAACGAATTTGATAACCAACCAAAAGAGAAAAGTACTAAAATATTTTTTTTTTTTTTTTTTTTGTGGACTATGATGTATAATATACTGTTGGAAAGCTAAAGATTTGACACAAAATGTTATCTAACATACTAAGTTGTGTAAGGTAATGTAAAATGGCGAATAGGGCATAAACTTATGTTATTATTGTACTTAATGATTTTATATTGTTATATTATTTAATCTAAAACATGTGTTTCCAACGAAACAATAAAATTTTTTCAACTTATTTCTACTATTAGCTTTATTAAGAGTTCTTAAATTGATTTTAAATACGAAGGTAAGTAATAGTCTTATGTTGTCCTCTTCAGTTTTTTTTTATTATCACATATAATTAACTGAACTTGTCGATAAACAAGAATTAGCATTGCAGAGAAGGATGGTCAATGATAACCCAAAAAATGGTAGACAGTTATTTTTAATGATGCCGTTTCTTTTTATTTCTAATTCATGAAGTAGAGTCTTGCTTTATTTTGATTTTGTTGTTTTTAAAGTGTATTTGTTGCTGTCAAAGGGTTTAATTTTAGTTAAAAAGTTATATTCAGCCTCAGAAGTTCTGTTTTTGTTTTTTTTTTATTAAAAATAAAAAGTTTAATATCACTTTCATTTTATCATTAAACTATTTTTTTTTTTCTATTTTTGTTTCAGAGTATTCAAAAAGAGCTCACCTAATGGAAAGGTAATTATGAACATTTTTATTAATATTGTAATTAATCATTGCCCAACCAATGTAGTATTGATATGCTTTGTACTGCATTTCCTAGTAAAGTTGTTTTCTTATTTTTATCATTAAAATATTATATTATATTTCTTATTTTAATATTAGAAATCAACAGAAGTTTTTTTTTTCCTTACTAACTGAGACTTGACTGCTATTAGTCCTATTAGAATAGATGATTATTGAATTTAAGATTTAATTTTATACTTATTTATTCTTAAATAAATACCTTTTTTTTTTCTGTCGCTGAACAAATGATTCATATTACATCCATAACAGAAACATAGAAATAAACAAATAACACATGTCTATATAGCCGCCTTGAACCTTTTGCAGACAAAATATCAGTTATGTGAAAATTATAAACCTGGAAAAGTTAGTTCAAATTTTTCTGGAAATGGTTAATATCATTTGCAGAATTGTGCTCTTTCATGATAATGATTTCATGAGTGGTAACAGATTTTTTTTTTTTTTTTTTTTATATATATAAAAGAAATCTAAGTTACCTTATAATATACTTTATTTAGAAAAAAAAAATAGTTCAGCTGTCCAATGCTCTAAAGATGATGTCTTTATGCATTATTGAGAAGTATTTTGATTCATAGCTAACTAGTCTTTTAAGGCCAATACACTTGGGGGATCTTTCATTGCACTGTTAACGTGTAGCTTAGTATTTAATGCATCTCTTGAATCCTTGCTTATATAGGAGTGATAAACTCATGCTGATTTTGTGTACGTGAATCCTGAACAACAGTATCAGTCATTGGTAACTTAGTAACGACTTACTTCAAGGTGAAAAATACATAATAGGCTCATAGCAACTTCATCTAATATTAATTCTGAATTGTTAAGAAACATTATTAAGCCCATTCATTCTTCCAATTTCAGAGTATTGAATAGTTATTATGGTTTCTGAAATTCGGTTTTGTGCAGCCGCCTTTTAGTTGTGCACCCCTAGGATACTCTTTCCATCTACATGCTGTCCTACCTCTCTTCTTGTTGGTCTTTGAGGAGTTTTCCAAGCAGTTCTTCTTCACTCATACGTGCCACATTCCCTTCCCATCATAATCGGCTCAGTTTGATGACCTGAACTGGTAGCATGTCTTAGCTGGCTAGAAATGGTACCCGACCAGTCCTAGAAATGCCTCTCAGACTGTCTCTTGGGAGCACCTAAAATGACAACTTTGCCTGCATACGTCAAAAGTTGCACACTACAATTAAAGACATTATGCCTAACCTGTATGCATGACTCTCTCATGGCACTCTCTAGAGTAATATTGAACAACTGGTGTGCAAGTGCATCACTCTGTCTTAGCCTCTTCATCGGTCGGAATTCTCCTGACGGGTCTCGACCAACCCACACTGAGCATACTACCCCATTCATTGTCAGTTGCATCTTTGTATGAGCTTCTGAAGGATATGAAGTTCTTCCATTAATATGTAGAGCTCTTTGTCATTAATGCTGTCATGGGCAGCTTTAAAGTCAGTGGATCCTGAGTATTAAGCTTGTCCTCATATCCTTTTCCATTACTATCCTTAGATATGTAAATTATATCTATATATGTAGATGTAAATTATAAGATCTTGTCCACTGTTGCTTTACCACCTTGGAATCCACATAGTTGCAAACCAATGACTATCAACATAAGGAAGAAGATGAGTGAACGACAATGAGGTGAATATAAAGATGACGAGGTTCGAGAATACTTTATATTCATAAGCATATAAGGATATGCCTCTGTAGTTATCACAACTAAGATGATTACCCTTCTTGTGGATAGTGCAGATAATAGACTTTTCCATGCTGATAGTATGCTGTTGTTGATAAAATGTGACAAATCAATGCTTTTGCTTCCTGTTAATTTCTGATGTTCTTGTTAATTGCTACCAGAAGTGAAAACACACTTTGAAAAGCCTTTGAAGTAATATGTAAAAATGACTGCATTAGATCTTGTGGTTAATGAAAAATTACCTAAAATTGTCCTCAGCAACAGTTAACTCAAAAACTGTTGCTCAAAAAATCCAGTAAAATAAAAAATTTTAATTTAAATTTGTACTCATTTTTTTTTTACATCTTAGTTCAACCATGAATAATGTATTGTGATCATCATTAGATTAGCTGCAGAAAATTGGTAAGATCAGTTGTGGTATTCATAATCATCTGAAATTGTAACAAAATTGAAATTATAATAAACTCCTATAAGAACAGTTACATGGTGCTTGTCCAATGAATATTTTCAGAAATTTGGGGTGTTTATAGATTATGATAAGACCACAAAATAATAAAATTTTACTCCTTATTATTTTTATTAATTATTAAATCTCATAATAATCAACTTGTATATGAAATAACAAATTATTTATGTTATTGTTTTTTTTTTGTTTTTTTCAGATTACTGTTTATTTGGGAAAGAGGGATTTTGTAGACCAGTGACTCATGTTGACCCTATAGGTATGTCTTTGACTCAATTTATAATTAACTAATGATAATTTAATAGCTATATTCTATTTTTATTTTATTATTTTCATCTATTATATTACCTTAACCTGCCATAATCGTCCTGATCTTATGTTATTGTTCACAGTGTGCTTTGGATAACTCAATTACACTTAAATTTTATTAAATAACTAACTGTAACCCGCAGTTTGTTCAAAAATATTTCATTAGTTGTTGAATTTATACACTTATATGGTAAGAGTAATTATGATACATAATTATGATGAAACAAAATCAGTTACTCTTTCCAATATTTATTGAATAGCGTTATTATTTGGTGCCAGATCTTAAATTCAATCTGCAAAATTTATAGCTTATAGTAATTAGTATCCATAACCATAACTAAAATAATATGTTAGATATTTCAATTAAACACAAATATTTTATCCTGTCACAACTTGTTTGCAATTTAAATATGGAATTAATCACATTGGTGGGTGAAGCATTCCACTAAGAAAAGAAATCCCATGCTTTTTCATCATCATCATCCATGGGGCTAATACTCTTGAAGAGTCAGGACCTCCAGCAGCTTGGTCCGCCGCCAGCCTTCTCTGTTCGTTGCCAACGCTCTCCAATTGCGGATCTTCAAGATGGACCTTGCATCCGCTGCCACACCATCAATCCATCGGAGCCGAGGTCTTCCCACTCTCCTTTTCCATAAATAATTTCATCTACAACCATCCTAGGAATCTGGTCGTGGACCATTCTACTTAAATGCCCTGCCCAACGAAGCTGGCCCACTTTGATGACTCTTACGATGTCTGAATTCTTGTAGAGTCTTGTTAATTCAGCATTCGTCCTTATCCTTCAGACTACATTGGTGCCTAATGTACCATAAATTCTTCTAATATTTTCCTCTCGAACCTCAGGAGCAGGGCTTCCTGCAAACTTGGCAATGTCCAGCATTCCGAGGCATAAGTGAGAATCGGTCTTACGAGCGTCTTGTAGGGTTGCACCTTTGTGTTTTGAGAAACGGTCCTGCTCTTAAAATGCTTCAGAAGTCCAAAATAACATTTATTTGTGGACATAATTCTGCAATGAATTTCAGGTTTAATATCATTATTTGCGTTGACTTGTGAGCCGAGATACATAAATTCTTTCACCCTTTCAAATGAATAGACTCCAGATATAAAATGCGATGATTCGTGCACATCCAGCTGTGGGCCTGCATGCATGTATTGGTTTTTGACTCATGAACTTCTAAACCCACTCTAGCTGCTGCTATCCGTGCTTTTTAGCTTTTAGAATTAAGTTTTTCTATGTTCAGATTATTTTTAAAATCCAATAACAATTACATGTTTCTAAGGGAACCTACAAAAAAACATGGATGTGAAGTCTAACTTACTTTTAAATGTTTTTTATATACTAAGTATATTTGCTACAACAGTGCAGATTAGAATGGTTTTATTTTGGATTTTTAGAGATTCTGATTGCTTTTTAGATGAGTCCTTATAATTTTTATGGAGATTTATAGTTTTATTGTGTTATTCGAAAAACATTTTTAGACTTTATTTTATTTCAACCACTTAGAGGAGTAATTTTTCCAAACCCAGTCTTATTGCTCATGTAAAAAATTCCAACTTCATAATTATAGTAATTTTTGGTTTACTGTGATGACCTGAAAATTAAGTGAAACGGCACTTTCTTTTATAAATACAGATTTTTTAATTTTTTTTTTTTATGCTAAACGGCCAAATTTTTTTATGTAGACCACGCAAATATCATTTTCTCCCAACTTAGCACACACATTCTACTCTTTTTCTCTCTTCCCACCTCTTCTTCATTCGCTCAGAGTGGACTCTTCTCTGTTCCTCGCTCCATACTCTCCCCTTTCTCATCTCTATTGACACAATCCTGTGTTGAGATTCCCAACCTCACTGTCTCTTTCCTCATCTGCTGAATGTATCCTCTGGCCCCTTTATATCTCCACATTTTTTCAAAGATTTCCTTATTTATTCTGCTCCGGCTCATCTTTACCATATGCCCGTAGAAACGCAGCCTCCTTAACCTAATGTCCATTTCCAGGTCATCCATTTCTTTGTACAATTCTCTGGTAGGCCTCAGCATATATATCTCTGGTAACTTTACTGGCCCATAAATCTTCCTCAAGATTCAAGATTTCCTCTCAATTCCCAAAAGTTTCCTTAAGCTAGGAAGAGAAGCGGTCTCCATTCCATACATAATAACCGGTTTGACAATGGTGTTATAGTGCCTTATTTTCTTTCGCTTTTATTGAAACAGCCTTTTTCGACGCGATTTTATGACACTGGAAAACCAAAATATAGATTATTAATATTTTGGTCAATAATTTATAGACCTATTAGCAATTTTGTACTATATATAATTATCCCATATAAATGGCCCTTGAGATAATAATCAGCCTCATAATAAATATTTCTATTGCTGTTTGTGTTAAATGTTAAAACCGCTATTATAAAATTAACTTACAATTAATAAGATATTGTAAGTTAATTAATTAACTTACAGTTAAAAAGATAAGTTTATACTATAATAGTTAGAAATAATCGGGAGTCAGTCAATAATATTCTAATTATTTTCTGACACGACTGACTCCCGATTATTTTTACCCATGATAATTTCAACCGTCGACCATACATCCTCAATGACAAGTTTATACATTTTTTAAACGTCTTATGATTTTCCTTAGATGGTGTCGTGCTCATTGATCCAGACTACGTAAAGGAGAGAAAAGTTTTTGGCCATGTGCTTGCTGCCTTCAGGTACGGTCGGGAGGACCTCGATGTCCTGGGCCTTACTTTTCGGAAGGACCTCTACCTTGCTGCAGACCAGATCTATCCTCCTCAAGAACAACAAACCAAGAGGCCGATTACCAGGCTGCAGGTAACACTCTTGTCCTTCAAAAGTCAATTTACTATGTTATAAAAATATCTGTTGACAGCAAATTATGTTTGTAATGTTCTGATTTTTAATACATTTCTAATGTATATGTTGTGGTGTATATTTTAGGAAAGGTTGATGAAGAAACTAGGACCTAATGCTTATCCTTTCTACTTTGAACTACCTCCTCACTGCCCCGCATCCGTCACCCTCCAGCCTGCTCCGGGAGACACTGGAAAACCATGTGGTGTTGATTATGAACTGAAAGCGTTTGTTGCTGAGTCTCAAGAAGATAAACCTCATAAAAGGTAATTCATAAATATCACTATGCACTCATACTGTAAAATAATTTTATAAAATATATCTCTACCTTTACTTGTTTACCTTGATATCAGAAATTGAGAATAGAACTTAAATAGAAATAACGCATATGTCTGCAATCATTGGGTGTATATGTATATATAACGGGTAAAAGGAAAAATGCTTATATGTTGCATTTGTAAAGCAGGTGATTGTAAAATAAGGCTCAGCACCACTAAAATAGCCAAATTAAAAAAATTATCTTAAGAAACTTTGGGCACATCGTATTTAAATAAAGAAAAAACAAACTTTTATAAATTGCCATAGAAAAACTTAAGAAGTTAATTGGAGGTGCAGTTATCAAACCACTTAATTAAGTACACAACAATTAGGGAATTTATACCTTATTACATTATATTAACATGTTAAGATCATGCTTAAAACCATGTTTAATTTTAATTTTAATTTTATTTATTATTAATTTATGATTATTATAAAATTTTGTATTGTTTGTTACTGATTAATATAATTCACCAAAAGCTTCAATAAATGTTAAACAAAAAATTAATGAGTCTTCCTTAGTGATGTTAAGTCTTACTTCAAGTAACTTCTTAATCTGTCCTAAATTCAAAATTGACAATCCCCTTGTCCACTTCTTTCATCAGCCTTCCTATATTTTTAACCGAGCTCAGATCATTTATTATACTGTTATCTAACAAAAAGTTTATGTTTAACTGAGTAAAACATCAGTTTATCAAGAATACTTCCACTCCTTTGATATATTGATATATATTCCTAGTGATCATTAAAATGGAGGCAAGCATCAATCTGGGCTCTCAGGTTCTTTAATAAGAATTGAGAAGAGTGGTTATAACTCAGTGACGAGTACTTCCTGCCTACAATGAAATCTTGGTGCTATGATGCATTAGATGCACCCCTACTGAGGACAGTTTATATATTGTCTGATTGGTAAATTACGGTCAATGTCTTTATTCCATTTAGCTTCTAAAAACAAAATCTTTGTGTATAGCCAACGGTCTAGTACAGTAGGAGCCTGAACAAGTCATGTTACTTAAACTCCTTTGCAGAATCTTTTAACGGAACATTATGGCATACAATAATTAATATTGGTAAAGTAATTCAACATTAAATCAGGTATCTTTTTCAATTGATACAGAAATAAATGAGTGTGAATATACATTTTATTCTGATAATTTAACAATATCTTGTAAATTATTTTATATTTGTCTTAATAATCAATATGTTTATATTTTGCTTTCTGCAGATTTTGTGCTTCAGTTGAACAATTAGAACAAAGCTGAAAATAATAAACAAGATCTGATTTATCATTATAGTTGACTGTAACGTTTATTAGATGTGTTTGTCTTAGGAACTCTGTCAGGCTTGCTATACGAAAAATAATGTATGCCCCAAGCAAACAGGGTGAGCAACCGTCAGTGGAGGTGAGCAAAGAGTTCATGATGAGCCCCAACAAACTTCACTTAGAAGCTTCTCTCGATAAAGAGGTTTGTTTTCATCATACCTTGATATTTGTATATAATTATAAATATATGTTTCAATGTGGTCTTAAGATAAAGTTGTTAGAGATTTAAACGAATTGTTACCTTTTAATGAATAAATATGTTAATATATAAATATGTATATTATAATTTACTGAATAGAGCAACTCTCCTTTCAGTAATTATTTTATCATCAATAATATTACAATTATATCATTAAAACCTTTTTTTTTAATCATTAAATACTTTAATCCTGACCTTTCTTCTAATATAAAAAAAATCTGGTGCGGGCAACACACAACTTTCACTTACCTCCGTTTTTAAAATCGATTAAAGAATTAATTAAATGGAATTCCTATAGAAACATGTGTTTTATTAAAAAATCTATTATATTATTATCTAAAATAATCAGTTAGTTTTATGTTCATTTCATCACTCTCTATTAACTTTTAAAAGCTTGTGTATGAGATAATATTTTTTCTAAAATCTTTAGCTTTCCAACGGTATATCATACATGTATATTACTGCTCTTATGTTCAAAAACGAAAAATTGCATTAAAAAAATATTTTTTCTGTTTTCTCCTTTAGTTGGTTATCGAATTTATTCAATTTATATATTTACCTGTTTTTCATCAGCGTTAAGAAGATAATCTAGTCATTATTATATAATCTACAAAATTAAAGGTACTTTAGGGAAAGAGAATTTAAAATATCGGCATTTAAGCCCTGTCAGACCATTTTAATCCGAATGAAACCTAAATGATATTAAAGCCTATTGAATATTACATCGATATAGCGAGTTTAATCAACATTGTTAAAACCGTTTTTGAGAAAATCAAAAAAAGGTGCAAAATGCATGGTATAAAGTGCCTCTTCTGGTAAGCTCATTTTGATGAAAAATGTTTTGTAACGTCTCATATGAAATATAAAATTTCAGTTTCATAGGACTTACCGTTTCCGCCCGGGAGTTACCACACACACACAGACCTTTTTTCGGGACTTGGTTATTTGGAATCAGGGGACCCTAAAATATGTATTTCCGTTGAAAACTAGAATTCGAAAATTTTCACGATCGCAATACTTTTCCTTACTATGTATAGTAAGTGAAAGTAAAAATATTATATAAAACATGATCAAATTTATTCAATATAAATAATAATGGGATGTTTAAAAATAACACATGACTTTCACTTACCTCGGCTTTTAAAATCGATTTGAGAACTATTAAATAAACTATTAATTTAGTATCTAAATGTTAATTTAGATAAAAAGTATATTCAGTTTTGTTGAAAACATTTGATTTAAGTTAAATAACATAGCAATATCAAATTGTTACATTGTTTAAGTAATAATTGTATGCTCTATTTCTCACTTTACATTGCCTTTTACAACTTTTTAAATAAGATAATATTTTTTCTTAAATCTTGAGCTTTCCAACAGTAAATTATACATCTGTGTTGCTGTTCTCATATTCAGAAAACAAAAAATTTCATTAAATAAATATTTTCGTTCTTTTCTCCTTAAATTAGATATCAAAGTCGTTCAACTTTTACATTTAGCCACTTCTTATCAGTCGTTATAAGAGGATAGGGGTAATTGTTTTGAATCTATAAAATTAAAGGTACTTAAGAGGAAGAAAATTTAAAATATTGGCATTGAAGCACGGATAAAATATTTCAATCAGAATGAAACCTACATGATACTACAGCCTATTAAATTTTAATTTATATAGAGAGTTTAGTCAAAATCGTTACAGCCGTTTTTGAGAAAATCGTAAAAAGGTGCAAAATGCATGGGATAAAGTAGCACTTTCGATCAGCCAATTTTAGTGAAAAAGCTGCTGTGACATCTCTGGTGTGTAGTTGAATTAAATATGAAATTTCAGTTTCGTACGTCTTTGCATTTTCGCATTAGACCTACCACACACACACACACACACACACACACACACACACACACACACACACACACACACACAGACCTTTTTTCAGGACTTGTTTATTTGTAATCAGGAAACCCTAATACGTATATTTCTGTTTAAAACTGAAATTAACAAATTTTCACAATCGCAATACTTTCCCTTACTATATATTTCATATATAGGCTAAGTGGAAGTAAAAATGGTTTTAGGAGGTACCTGAAGATGAGGCAAATCCTCGAAACGTTGTTATACTGATGAATAATTGATGTTACAATTATAATATCATTGATAATAAGATATTGATGAAAAAAGAGTGTTCCATTCAGTGAAATATAATTAATTAACTCTTCTAAATAGCTATTAAATGAATAATTAAGTATTGTTTTCTATTAACTTTTCCTAGCTCTATCATCATGGTGAAAGTATAGCAGTGAACGTCCATATAGCAAATAACTCCAATCGAACTGTCAAAAAAATTAAAGTTTCTGGTAAGAATTTCAATCAATTGTTATAAATTTCAACAAATTAATCGTGTTTATTTAAATTATTTTTCTTTTCAGTCCGGCAGTTTGCTGATATTTGTCTATTCTCTACAGCGCAATACAAATGTACCGTCGCAGAAGCGGAGAGCGAGTAAGTTTAATAATATTATGTAGTTGTTTCTCTGAAATTAAGTTATTCAAAAGTAATTTTGATTTTTTATTCCATTGGCTATTTTAGTTAATGATATTTTTTTCATATTTTCTCAAGGGATAAATATTTGTTCATTTCAAAAATTGTTTTCCAAAGTTTAACCATTATTCTAAATATTGATTTAAAACTAATTCATGTTTGTTTTTATAAATTAAAAAATTAACCTGTATAATGTTTTCATTTATTTTTTAATATTTTCAATATTTTTTTCATTACGAACATAATGTTTTAATATACAAGCTGGTTTCAGTTTTATGATCAAAATTATTGTAGTCTTTTAATTTGCTACACAGAAATTTTTAAAAATGATTTTCCGTCTTTTAATATTAATTACTCTAAATTTTAAACTAAATATCAAAGTTCATAACATGTTGATATGTTTTGCCTTTCTATGTGGATGGAATAAAGATTACTTAATGAAGATAAATTAATATTAAATCTCTTTACTCATTTTATTTTTCTGTGATTTAATCAAAAACTGTTGAGATTATGAAATTTTAGTTATGAAAGCATTTCCCTATGATTAACTCTACTGAACAAAATTAATGCATATAAATTGTTTTGGTTTTTTTATTGATCATTTTAAGCTAAAATGAAATTGTTCCTTTTTTACAACAAATATTACTCCTTTCTATCATTACACCTTGTTTCGGGGGTCTTCACTTCCACCAACACTTTATTCAAGCTATATCATTGATTTATCTTATATATAAATATCAGACATTTATCTGTCTTCAATATCTTTATTTTTCCCTGGAATATGGAAGATTATTTGCTGAGGTTTAGTCAGACAGAAGATGTTATTAATATATAAAATTTGCTTGTAATAATATACAGTTTAACTATGATTATATATTATTTTCCATTCTACTTTTAGAAGTTATATAACGATAACTTCTTCAGTAAGCCAGAATGTTTCAAATGTGTCTAGTCAGAATCTTAATTTTATTATCATATAATTAGAAAAATAAAGTTTGCAATTGTATGCCTTAGTTTTGTTCAGTAATTATTAAGAGTTTCTCGTATTAATAATTTACTGATTTGAACAAATATATAAATAATTAATAATAAAAGCCTATATTCCACTTCATAGTATATATTTCATGACTTTAAGTTATTTCATACAGATTCTATTGTTTGTTAAATACTACATCATAACTCAAAATATTTTATGATTCAGACTCTGAATTATTTATTTATTTATTTTTAAATAAAATTATATATAATGGTTTGTATTTTTATTGCTCAGTACTTCAGCCCAGTCGCACCAACTGTTGTTTACTATAAATGTTAATCAATTAGCTTTTACACTTTGTTAAGTATTCGGTATTAGCTTTAATCCGTGTTCAAGTGTTACTTGAAGTGTGGTTTCTTTTAAACTTTTTTTTTCCACCTATACCTCACCTTTGTTGTCTGTACGAGAATTTCTCTGGTTAGGGAGGTGAATGGCAGGGGATCAATGTCAATCTGATATTTATGATGTATTTAAATTTGAAATTAGATAACTGGCCAGCAGTAGTGACTGGCCATAACAGCCTTCTATTCCAAGGTGGTGAATTCAAATCCGGCAGAAGGTCCTATGATTTTTAAAAGTAGTGAAAAATCCTTAGTTATGCCATTCTTTAGAGATAATGTATAATGGCGGTTCTGAGCCTGTACCATGTCAGGTAATCGTTAAAGATCTCTATTCCAATTATAACTGAGTAGGCAAAATTTAAGACTCCCACTGCAGCATCGTTCAATTAATAATAGTAGTGAAACTCAATGAATAAACAAACAAAATATGATATAAATTTACCAAAAGATTAGTATAAGTAAGGAGTATTTTCTTCCATATTCAACTATATTGTGTTTAAACTGATTTATTATGCCTCAAGTGAGTGAACGATTTCATAATATAACTCAATGAGAGTTTGTTAAAATATGTCCCGGCTAAAACAAGTTTAGCAGAAAGAGGAACTTGAACAAAATATTTACTATGGTCAAATTTTAACTTGAGTTAGTTAACAGTAGATGTTAACTGTAATTTAGGGGAGTTGGTGCAACAGGCCTTAAAAAAATAATTCTGCTATTAATGATTAATTCTGCAAAGACAGTCTTATTAAAAACTTATTGAAGCTTTCAGTGACTTAGCATTATATTCATCTTACAAATACATTTATTAGATTAAGTAAATTGAAGATTCATGCTTAGTTGGTTGCCATGATGGGATCATTTTCTCCCTTTCCATTTAAAGAAAATGACTATTAAGTGTGATCCTTTAATTGACTTAATCCAATTAATTGTATTAAAAATGTAAATGTAAGATAAACATGGCTATAAAAATAAGTCGTGGAAAGCTTCTAAATGTTTTCAATAAATTTTTTAATGAAACTGCCTTTGTGTTATCAAGCTTTACTTAAAGTGTAAAAATAGTCTACAGCCTACCTATTGAAAATAAATTATATTTATTATTTTTGGAGTTATTGGTGAAGTATTTTATGAACAATTTGAATGTTTTGTTTATTGATAGATATTATTAAAAAGAATATCAATATTTAGAGTGTATGGTCGACTTTTGATGTAATGGGAAGAAATAATCAGGGGTCAGTCTTAGATTTTATTAAATTTGTCTACGTTTCGGCCAAAACATGTGAGCTATGGTCAGGGCTAGAAACAAAAAAGTGACTCATTTTTTTCACTGCGTAAGAGTATAATTAAATGGTCTTTTTTATATTAGAGGTGATTATTGAAGAGCTTTGTTACTATGCAGATTTCTTTGTTAGCCATCATGAGTATAGCAATACAATAAAAAAAAACAATACAACAATATAAAAAAAAAAAAAATCATGACTTCTTTAGATGATAAATAAATTAAAATAATTATCGATGTTTACCTGCTACATGACTCTTGCTCTCTGTCCTCCTAACTTATAACTTCTAGTGTAAACAATGGCCTGGATTTGTTTCAGATATGTCCTCATTTTGACCATGAAAAGTATCAAGGACCAATGGTTGAGTCTATCCTTTTATTACTATTTATTTATTTTTTAAATAGCAAATGGTTTACTTAGGAATTGATGGTTTTCATTTTTAATTTGAACCGTTGAAAAATGTTTGCTTGTAATTAATTACATATATGGATTAACAAGATTGAATAAATAACCGGAGAATTAAGTGGTGACGTATTTGTCTACATGGACTAAGTAGTTACTATTTCCCTCTTTTAATTGTTTATTCTTATGACCTTTTCATCTTAGAATAAATTACTAATATACTCATGACTATAGGAGGCTACTAGTGGATAGAGCTCTAGTCTACGGTTCTCCAGATCTTTGGTTCAAACCCTGGCTGTGGCAGGAGCCCTGGGAGAGGTCCTAAGGCATAGAGACCCCTCAGTATATAAAAGTGGGTACCCAAAAATGGAGAAAATCTTGTGGCTATGTGTGATCTCAGCCATGATATGATTAAATTAACGTTAAATTCATTATAAAAAAAAAAAATCAGTAAATGGATCAAGTCGATATAACCATGCTGAATTGACCAAAACCTCTAATTTTATATTGAATCATTGACCTTCACCTTAAATTATCAACACTTGATAAGATTTCGAATTTTGAGTGGAAGGTTTCTAGGTCAGTTACCAAGGTTCATTATTGAAAATAATAATATGAAATTCTAAGACTGACTCATTATTATTTCTTACCATTGAATATCAATAGTTGATCATTGGGAGATTCTTGAGGATAATAGTCCGGGTGGTAGTCAAAGAAAGAAAACAATGATATTCCTTAATTTTTTTTTTTTTTTTTTTTCCGTTTGAACCCACTTTGTTGATCATCATCAATTCTCTTGAAGAGAAGGTAGTTCAGAAGAGATTATTTCATTGTTTCCTTTCTTTTACCGCAACTTAGACTATTTTGCTCCTGGATTGTAGTTATAATTTAGAATAAGCATTGCAATCTAATGATGAGGATGAGGGCCGGGTGCCCGGTCGGCCCAGGTTTCACCCTCTCGAAGGTGTTCATGGTGAGGCCTACGCTGCAGGACAACAAGGACAAGCGGGGCCTAGCCCTCGACGGCCAGCTCAAGCACGAGGACACCAACCTCGCCTCAAGCACCATGTGAGGCCCAGTCCAACGCTCCCGTATGCACTCAGTCCATTCAGGCACCTCACTATAGCCAGTCTCTTCTTATTTCGCACCTCACGTTGTATTATCACTATCTGTAGTATGACAGCTAGCAATGGCAAGAAAAAATTATTTTCAGTATGAATGATTTTCGATGTTTCTTTACCTATTGAATATTAACAATGATGTGCCACATCTGGCAGCCTTTGTGTTTACTAATGCACACCTCCTTTGTAAATTTTTTTTTGTTCATCCCTACCTTTGAAGTCTATGCAGGGGTTTCTCGGGCCAGGGAATTATGGGCGGGAAATAAATGCCAAGTTAAAGCCCCTGGCACTGACACCCGAACTGAAACAATTTTATTCTATGTTTCTAGTCATTTGTGGTTGCTGGATAATCATAGTATAAAGTGGAATTCAACCGTATTTACATATGAAGTTTCAATTTTGTATCACTTTCCATTCGCTAGATATATCATACGGTGTAATTGTTTTCAACTATTTCTTGCTATTTGTTTTAACTCTGGCATTGATGACCGAGATGTTTTGTGCCAATAAAATATAACAACCAACCAACCAACAGTTAAATGCAATATACCATAATTTTTTTTTTTTGTTTTGTTTTTTCATCCCTTACTCGCCTTTAAAAGCTATAAGGGGATGGGTGGGGAATAAATGCTGAGATAAAAGCTCCCCCTTCACAATATATATTGCTATTTAACACAACATATTTTACTACCAGACTTGGTGCTTCCTGAATTACATTCAATAAGTTAAGAAATATTTTTTTTTAAAAACAATCATACTGAATTATAGTCGAAAACGTTGCTAGCTTTTGTACTACTATTCTTTCATAGTTATCACTTTATTTTATCATTATTATTGCATATATATTTTGTTTGTGTTTTTTTTTTTTTTTTTTTTGCATTAAAAACTGAAAATTAAATCATTATGGAATAATACATATGGTCCATCTCAGCATTAGAAATTCGCTGAGGCTTTGCCTTAACTTCTTTACTTCCTTAAAAAAAATTATTTGAAAATAATTTCTTTTTTAACCTTGTAGTTTAGATGAAATAAAACTAACTGATAATTGAGTGCTTGAACATACATGACTGTACAGTAGATACCACCCAATTGATTTACATCAGCTAGTTCTTTCTCAATACAGTAGAGTCTCAGCATCAAAATCATGTTAGATCATTAAATATATCTTTGAATTAATCAAAATTATTGTGTATTTTTATTTGGTAAGGCAGGAGCAGAGGGTATGGACTATGAATCTGAAGGTTCCGGGTTCAAACCCGACTGTGGTAGGATATTTATTTATTCTATTATTTCAGCCATGGGATAACGCTGTGGTAGAGAGACCCTTAGTAACCGAAATTTGGCTCCCTAGTGTGATTGGAGCCTTATCACCTACTTGCATGGCCATTGGTCTCGCAACCTTAAGTCTCTATATAAACAAAATCTAAGACCCTTCATGGGGTTATTTTAATCCCTAAAATTTTTCTGCGTATTAATTCTTGCTATGGTTTTCTTCAATATTTTCTCTTATCTTCTTTACAGTGCAGCTGTATCCATTTATCAAATACATTTCTTCTTTGGTTATTGGGGGTTGGTTATTAATGAGACTCCGCTCTATGACATTTGTAGGGTAGACTTAGTATCATGTTATGCAATGATTTTAAAATTTACTTATTTTTCTACTATTTGGAATATACTATGATATGGTGATTTTTCTATTAGTGTTAAAATCAGTTGACGTAAATTAATAAAAAATTGTGTTCCTTAGGATAATAAATAACAGGAAATCAATAAAATGGTATGATTAAAATAAAAAATGTAATTAAACTGTCATTGTAAACAAAAATTTAGAATTAAAATAATTTTAAAGAGTAACTTAATTTGTTGCTATTTTCACAGACTTTATTCTCATTTCCGATATCTGCAAGCTTTTAAAATCAGAAATTTTAATATAAATGATCACAACTATTGTTAATATTTTGTTGAGTGAAGAAACGTTCCTTAAAATTGTTCTATAGGAGGAAGCATTTTGACAATAAACTAGTGATATTCTTTAATTTTTTTAATTTAAAAACTAAGATTGAAATATTAATTCAAATTAAAGTAATTTAACTTTTAAATTAAATAGTATAACTTCGGTAGTTTAAAATGAAACCACAATACTGGCTTAGTTAAAGATAAAATAGGAAAGAAATTGGTTTCATGATTTTTATGATACCGGTTATAATCTTTATTTGTTAGTTATAATTTTTTTTCAGAGTTAATTAATCTCCAGAATATCATTTTTCTTCATTTGTTTGGCCCATTCCAGTTTACTAAATAGGTTTTATTTTTAATTTAACTAAACATGTACTCTTTTAAAACTAAAAAAATTTGGGGAGCGTCGTGTTCAAGTGGATTGAGTTTGTCTACCTTTCTCCGGTTCAAATCCTAGTTGCCGTTATTCTTTTAAAACTAGAAAAAAAAAAGTACTTTACTGAAGTTTGAAAAATGATCTAAAAATAAAAAATCTTTTAGTTACTTCATTGTTTAAAATATTCCTTTGAAACAGACTATTATATAGTTCTTAGGCCCATTAGTTAAGGGAAATTTGTGCTATGATATGTGATACTCATAAATTATTAAAGAGTGAGATTTTGTTGTCACTTTAGTTATTGGTAATTGCTAACGTAATTTTTTTAATTATAACAGTTGTTTATTATATATTTGTTGTGATAGTGCACCTTATTTTTGTATAAGTCACTTAATGGATATTTTGTTGTCTGTAGTTAGGTATATTTGCTCAATGTGAATTATTTTTTTTGCTTTTATCATAAAGGTAATGACCAGTATTATACGTAACAAGAATTTATCTATAAAAGCTAGGATACGACATTATAACATGGTCGTCAAACCAGTGATACTCCATGGATCAGAAATCTCTTGTCTTCCGAACCTGGAAAAGCTTGTAAAAATAGAAAGAAGAATTCCCAAAAGAAGCTAGGAGAATGGAGAACTGGAGGATAAAGGTTGAGGTTGAATGAAGAAATCTATAAGGAAACAACAGACCTAGAGACTGACGGCAGGGTGGGAAGGTAGGTTGGTTCTATGGACACATGATGAGGATGAATTCTGAAAGACTGAACCATAACATTTTTCAGCGAATCCATTGTCACAAAATTCACAAGTTGAGGATGATATGGACCAAGTAGGGCTAACGGACCAAGATTGGGCAGAGATGAGTACCGAGGGACGTTCAAGGGAGTAAAGGTTCTTGTGGGAAAGAAGCTCTCCAAAAAGGATCGTGTGTGGTCTGAGGAGGGAAAACTTAAGCACGCAGAGCTCATGAGGGGCATATGGAGGTGGAGTAAAGAGATGAAGAGGAAGTATTAGAATTATGATATTCGTGTGGTCTTTCAGGTCATTTCTATGGGGGGAAAAAAAAGAAAAAAATAAGTAATGATAAGGTTTGGTTTAGAGCTATGATTTTTACTAGAAAATAGATGAGGATTATGAACACACTTTTTCATGTTTGTTGCTAGAGTATTTCTACAATTTACTAGATTTAAATGGAAGTCTTACTGATTTTGGACAGTTGGTTCTCTGCTGATTTTGTCAACAGTGAAAATAAACTATAATATTAGTACAAATTATAGAAGCTTGGGTTTAATAAAATAAAATAGATAATCATATTTCATCAATTCTAAGACATGAATTCTTGTCAATTCAGGTTGAAAAATATGGAACAGGCAACACACGACTTTCACTTACCTCAACTGTTAAAATAAGTTTAAAAACAATTAAATATACTTCAATTTGAAAAATATTTTAATTTGATTTTAATAAAACGTGTATTCATTTTTGTTTGAAACATATGGTTTGGATTAAATAATGTAACTACATTAAATTGTTAATCAGCAGTCAGTTTATTCCCTATTTGTCACTTTATATTACCTTTTACAACTTTGTGTATCAGATAATATTTTTTATAAAATCTTTCCAACGTAGATTAACCTCTATATTATTGTTCTTAATTAAAAAAAAATACATTAAAAAATAGTTTTCTCTTTTATACTTTATTGGTCATCAAATTCGTCCAACTTTATTTAGGATCAATGTCATTAAGATGATTTGGTTAATCATCATTGGAATGTACAAAATTAAAGGTAGTTTAAAGCAAGAAAATTTAAAATATTGGCATTTAAGCCTAAAAAGTGGTTCATTGGTTAGCCGATTTTATGAAAAAGTTGCTGTATGTTTAGCATTTAGTTGTTTAATTATAAAATTTCATTTTTTTTTATACTTTTTGACTTTTGCGCTATACTTAGACATCTATCATACACAATCAAAACCTTTTTATTGGTATGGATAACATAAAAGGATTTCTAAATGGATTCAAAAATGTTCAAATCACATTACTTTTCTTATTATTTAGCAAAAGGTATGTTGGAAAGAAAAATTCTATAATATTCTAAAAATAAAACTTTATTTGGTTATACTACAACAAATAAAGTTTTACATAAAATCTCTACAGAATTTCGAATATGCCGTACTTTTCAAATTATATTCAGTTTTAGGAAAATGGTAATATTTTTTCCTTCTAATTTTTGAGGCTCATATTCTTTACTATATTTAATTGTTCCTAAGAATTCATGCAAAAAGATATTATTTAAATGTATATTTTTAATTAGATTTTACTATTTATTCTTGACTGAAATAATTTTAATTGGTACTTTGATGATTATGTGCATATTTTTGAATTTCTTCTTGAAGATTAAAAATTGACGTGCTTAATGCTCTTAGTTTCTTTTCCTTAAATAATTATTCTTCATCAATACCTTGATAAACTAAGTTTCCTTATTCGTACTCCAATGCAGTGAGCTATTATAAATTTGAAAAATTAAAAACATGTATATGGACCATATATATATTTTCTTTGTTTGGGATTATTATTAAATTGAATATTTTTGCTGAAGGCGCCTAAATGGACTGATGCATATGAAATCCTAAGGTGGATGGGAGTTTAGTTATGTAGATAGTATGTAGTTATCTTTTGATGTTGTAAATCCACTCCGTTCTTAACGATTGGATTGGATTTACTTTACCAAATGGTTTTGTGGTGATGGAGCATGAGAGACTGTTGTGGTGGTGGTAGGGAAGGTTGTCCCATCGGGCCTGGCTTCACCCTCTCCAAGGTGTTTTCGCTGACACCACTCCTGGCTAACAATAAGGACAAATGGGGCCTAGCCCTCGACGGGCAGCTCAAACACGAAGACACTAACTTGGCCTCGAGCACTCTGTGAGTACCTTAACATTAAATATTGTGACTGTCGTAGCTTTTCTGAATTTTATTTTTATTAGAAACAGACATCATAGAAGAGTTTTGAAGTCATTTTAATCCTTTTTCTGCTGTTTATTATTTTATTTTTTTATTGATCATCAATTTCATCTACTGAATTAGTTTTGCCTTTTCTACAATACATTCTGATATTGGGTCAATCCATTCGAAATCATCCAGACCTTGCCGCTCGACATTTTTGATTTTCGTGATTTTTTGACTAGTTATTCTCTATTCTTTCGTGAATATAAAAACATAAATAAAAAAAATTTCAGGCCAATACTTTTAGTGTTGCAGCCGTTTTTAGTCAGCTTCTCGGGCAAAAACATGTGATAGGAAAACCTTTTTAATTCTTTTAATTATTTAGATACCATATTAAACTAAAAACTAACAATAATATAAGGACATGCTTTGTATTTTTTGTCTCCACAACTCATTACCTAAATAGTGATGAAAGTTGTTTAAAAAATTGTCGAAAATGAATAAAAAACACGATGTTTAACGAGATAAAAGTATATAAAGGAAAAGATACTCACTTTTAATTATTTGTTGTTATATAGCTCAGTCTTAGTCCTACTTGCTTTAAAAATTTCGATATTGAGAACATAGTCCTTTTTTGTTTATAAATTTTCAAAGTTAGCTAAAATTCATTTTTTGTGATTTTTACACGGAAATATCTCAAAAGGGACTGAGTGAGTGTGTGAATACTAGGTTATCTGTATTAGTTTTCGCCCGTGAAGCTGGCTTAAAACACCTGCACACTAAAAGTATTGTCCGAAAAAAATTTTATTTATGGTTTTATATTCACATAAGAATAGAGAATAACTGGTCAAAAAATCATGAAAATCCTAAATATCAAGTGGCAGAATTAATGAAAATTGGACAATTTCAAATGGATTGACCTTATTATATTCATTAAGAGTAGAGATGGGGGAATACTTATATTTTATTATAAATTAAATAAGTAATATAATATATTTTATATATTCGTCAACTTCTTGCTATGGCGACTAGACGTCACAACCCGTGTTGCATATAATGCAAGGAAGGGTGTTCAAATAAATAAATAAATAAAAAAGATGGGGGAATACTTAAAATATAAGTATGAAGTATTTTACTCTATCAGAATCCTGAAGTACTGAGACAGTATAATTCTGTACTCCAATTACTGACTGAAGTGCTCGGCTTTCCTCCTCAGTACTTATATATTATATTACATTGAGTATTTGGGTTGTTTATTTTATAAGGCTATCATATTTTAGGTTTCATTCATTTTGAGGTCCATTAACAAATTATTTAGGGTTACCAGTAGCATGGTGGTTAGCATAACAGCTTACTATGCCCAAGGTCGCAGGTTCAAACCCGCAGGTAGCCCTAGGATTTTTTAATGGGAGTAAAAAATCTTTAATGATGGCATCCTTTGGAGGGGATGTTAAAAGGTGATCCCGAGCCTGTGCGATGTCAGGTACTCGTTAAAGATCTCTTTCCTAATAAAACCTGGATAGGCAAAATTTAGGACTCCCTCTGTAGCATCGTCCGATTAGCCACAGCAGCATAAAGGGACGTTAAATAAAATAAATAAACAAACAAATTATTTAGCTCATATCTTTTTCATATTATCAATTTTTAAATTTTAAAGAGGAGCAGCATGGTCTGACGGATAGAGCACTTTTTCACTGTTCACCGGATGCTGGTTTCGAACCCCAGCTAAGGCAGAATTATTTATTATGTTATTTCAGCCATGGCGCGACTCTGGGATATGGAGATTCTGGGGCACACCCACCCTCAATAAAGTGGGTACCCAAAATTGGGGAAAAAACCTAGCAGCTGAGCGTGATCAAGGCCTAATCACCTCCTTAAATTTCCATTGGTTGGAAACAATATGAATCTCTATATCCACTGAATTAGAATATGTCATAAAAAAGGTGATGTGTACCGAGAAAGGTTTAAATATGGGTGACAGGATACCGGTTTTAGGGTATGCCGATGATTTGGTACTGCTAGGTGAAGACACGGAAACCATACAACTAAATACAAGTGTGTTATTTAAAACTGGTAAAGAAATAGGACTCGAATTAAATACCGATAAGACGAAATATATGATTAGTAGCAGAAACGGTGGTGAACTTGGTGATATTGATATATCAGGGCATACTTTTGAACACGTAGAGTATTTAGGTTCAACGATAACAAGAAAAAATGAAATCCAGGAAGAAATAAAGTCCCGGTTAAAGGTGGGAAATGCGTGTTATTATTCAGTTGCTGAGTTACTTAGTTCGCGGATTCTATCTAAAAATTTAAAGGTTAGAATTTATAAAACTATTATTCTTCCGACGGTTCTTTACAGATGTGAAACGTTGCTGCTTACTTTAAAGGATGAACAACGGCTTAAGGTTTTCGAAAATAAGGTACTGCATAAAATATTTGGTCCTAAGATAGATGAGGCCACTGGGGAGTTTAGAAGGTTGAACAACACGGGATTGCGGAACTTGTATCCTGTGAATATAATTGAGTTGATAGCATCGCGGAGACTCAAATGGGCGAGTAAAGTTGTTGGGCTCGATGAGGAGCGGATTCCGAGAAAGTTGGTATTCGCTGATCTGACTGGTAGACGTCCGAAAGGTAGGCCGAAGCGTCGATGGGAGGATTGCTTTAAGGCTGATCTCGGGAGCTTGGGCTTCACCGGCGAAGATTGGACGAGTCTGTATAGACAGAATTTGGTGGTATCGGCATCGAACCTTAAGCCTATTATTATTCTTATTATATCCACTGAATCCAAGAGTCTCAGCTTTACGACAGTCTGATAATTTTAGTGTAATAATCAATCATTTTAGTATTTGCCCATTAGAGTATTTTCCCATCTCTAATTAAGAGAAAACAATAATTGTAGATTATCATTACTATTATTGGACGAGCTTTAAGTAATTGTTAATTAGATTTTTTCTTAACTCTTCACTTCACCATCCGATTTGGGGGAAAAACTTCACTATACATATCATAGGCCCAGGATATTATCCTCAAAAGGGAATACTGTTTTTATATAAACAGGTGTACCCAGGAGATGGTTTAGTCAACTTAAAATTCCTACAACAGGTTTCTCCCCCAGGCCAAAGGTAAATTACCCATTTTACTGAGACTGGGTGGTGTGCTCCAATCTGTAAAAGTCATCCTTACCTATGATTATTTGTTTGTCTTAAATTTCACCCCAGGAGATGGTTGTCCAATCAGCTAGTCCACTCATATTAAGACAAGATTTTTGTTGTGTTTTTTTTTAGCTCACAAACATTTTACTGTTTTCATGATATTAATTTATACATAGTGTTGAAAAATAAATAAATAAAGTGCATGAAATGGTAAATTAATAAAACTTAAAAAGCTACTTTAAGTACACATTTTAAACAGGAAATATTCACCTCATAATTCAGTCAAAATTTTCAAAGAACCTTAAATGTTTTGTCTTCATGAATTCACAATTTATTTTGGACTTGACCGTTTTGCATGTTTGATCATTTATCTGAATTATTTATTCAGAAATGTAGATATCAAAATGTACTAGCAGTTTGATATTCATATATAATTTTATTTGAATGCACTATGTAGTTATAAATAAATAGTTTAAAATATTGCATGATTTCATTGCTAATATTTGTAGATGCTTCGTGTTGAATGATATGATTTGATTCCGCATGTTATATTTAATTAAATTACTCTTTAAATTATAATTCCTACCTATTTGTTTTAATTGTTTAAAAATAAGTAATTTCAATTATTTTCCTAGTTCCTTTTTTATATGTTAATAATAATTTTTGGAGTATTTATTATCTTATCGGATAAGTACATGGTTTCAGTGATACACCTGCTTATGGAAATTGACAGATTGGTTAACTGTATGATGTTTTACTCTCAGATCAAATGCTTAAAATAGTTGAGTAGGTATTGTTTTTTGTTTTTTTTCTCTCCATGTCACCAATTCTCTAATACTTTTTTTTTAGTACTAGTTAGAGCAGTTTCCTTGCTGTATACCAGTCTGAACAACTAAAATACACATATTTCGAGACCCTTGGTTCTAGTCTACTATATCCATCTCTGAATTTCAACCCTGTTTTAAAGTTTGGAACTGTAATGATATCAATCTATGAATCTTCAATGAGATATCTGCACACTGAAGATAATGCGTAGGAGCTCCAAGAATTAACAAGACGTTACAAACAACTTTTACATCTGTTGAATTACAGATCACCACTAAATTTATGAAACAAGTGACTAATATACACGACTCTACTGAGACCAATATGGAACTTTAGGGTTCTGCATAACACGTACACACAAACAAAATACAAAGAACTCAGTCCAAAATTTTACGAAAAATTGTTCACGCACCATTGTTTCGAATCACACCATACACAATGGCATAAACATTCCAACAGTAAATTCTTACATTCACGACAAATATAACACGTTTCATTCTACGACACATCACCATCCAATTCAACTTGTTTCTTCCCTTTCTTCCTCCCTGTTACCAGGGCAGACCCAAACTAGACTTATAAGACAATGGCCGAGAGATCTTTTAAACTGAAAATTCAGGACGCTGATCAAGAGGAAAATAATAATACCTCACATTCGCTGGATGTGCTGCAACGCAGTTTCGAATAAAAAACAATAATAATAAATCTTCAGTCATTAGTTAGAGTAAATCACAGATCTTAGATTGAAGTTTTTTTTTTTAACTATTGATTCAACAATGACCTGTAATTCCAGCAACAAGTTGTTACGATTCCTCATCAGTATCTGATCTCTTACTTCTTGTCTCGTGAAATATATATCAACCAACAGTGTTCCAGTTTTGATCTAGAGAATTGATTGGATAAAGTAGCATAACAATGTATCGGATACACTTGACATTTTTGATCATAACTACCAATCATCAATTTAATTATATATGTTTGACTCCAAGATATTGTCAGCTGTCCAGAATTGTGCAATCATGTTATAATGCAGCTTCTGCTTACATTATGTTATTATTAGATATATTCACCAAAGTGATGGTGTATCAGATTGACACTTCCAACTAATTTGTTCTCTATAGACAGTATTCAAAAATTATAATCGAAGGGTGTGATCAAAGGATTATCGGAAGGTGGTAAAAAATAATATAAAATAGTAAAAAACTATTTTATAATATTTTTTGACCATCATCCGATACTTTCTTGAGTACCCTTTCGAATTCTGATTAAGATATTATTTTCTATTAACCATCTTGCTTACAGAAATAAAACCACTGATGCTAATAATTTGTGATCTTAACCTTTAAAAGCAGGATACCGCTTACTCCTCCATATTCAATGTCGTTATAATTTTATGTATAACCTCTGAATAACAGATCTGTCAGGCTTGATGTTTCACCTCATGAATTGAAAAAAAATTAGGAAAGATTATTATAAATAAAAAAAACTCTGAATAAACTAAGGCTTAATGCTAAGAAAACGCAGGCCATTGTTATAGGTTCCAATTCCCTCCTCAGATCCAATACTTCCTTTCTGAGTCTAATTCTAAATGGTCATCCAATCACCTTTAGCTCCTCTGTCAAAAACCTGGGTATCACCATTGATCAAACCCTTTCTTGGAATCCCCATTTTGCCCATATTTCCCGACGAACGATAAGCACTCTCAAGTTCTTTCATCGCTCCAGGCATCTTCTTCCTCTTCCCACCCATAAGCTTTTCGTCTCCTCATTAATATTCCCCCACTTCGATTATTGCTGTGTGGTATATGGTGGCCTCCCGAAGGTGCTCAAGGACAGACTCAAGCGTATCATGAACATGTTCATCAGATTTATCTTCCGCACCTCAAGTGATCCAGTGACCAACTTATACAGCGAGTTGAAGTGGCTCCTACCTGATGTATGGAGGAAATATTTTCTCGGATCATACCTTTACCAAATCATAACCCTCCATACATTCACAGCATCCTTAAATTTAAATCCTCAGTCCACTCTCTCAAAACTAGATCCCGCCATTCCGACCTTTACATTCCCACCCATAGAACTAAATCTTTTGATCACTCCTTTTATCTCCATTCTGCAACCCTCTGGAATTCCCTACCTACTCATATTCGCCATGCTTCTTCCTTTCTCTCATTCAAATCTAACCTTTTCCAACATCTTTTGTCATCCCAAATAGATGCGCAACAAATGTGAATCTGCAACTGGCTTATTTTAATTTCAATACAAGTTATAATTACCTATTTTACTCTGACCATAGCAGTATGGAATAATTATTTTTTATTTTTTTAATATCTACTGTTCATTTTTGTTATTCTTAAGGGATATAGTCCCAGAATAAAGTTTTATTATTATTATTATTAAAAGGTTTCTTGGCTACTTCTTTTTTATCTGATGAATCCCATTAAAACTTCTAATTTTTTTTTTTTTTTTTTCACAGTAATGGAGTGATAAAAAAATACTTGAGCATTGGAATCCTCTGAAATAATTTCTAAAAAATGTTTAATTGAGGTTGCTCATTTCCTTTCTATCCTACTTTTCAGAAATCTTTAAATCTGGTCAACAAATTGCTGTAACTGATTCGGCAAGCCTTATTTGTGTTATTTCAATTTAGATCCTCTGATTTATTATTTGATCTGAGAAAATATCAAAGATAACTGATGGTCTTAAAGTCTTATTTCAAAATTTTAAATTCCAATTTTTATTTTATTTTTCAAATATTTTGTGTAATTAATATTTTTCTAATACTGATTTTGCTATGCATATATTTATACCTAATCCGTAGTTAATTCTCTTTTAAATCCATCACCAAATTGTATAAAACCATCTAGTTCTGACCAATTATTTAATATATATATATATATATATATATATATATATATATATATATATATATATATATATATTCTCAGATAATTGTAAATAATATTACCTGTTTATTTAGAGCTTTAACGAATGTTTTCAAATGGTTTATAGAGTTGCTGACCCTTCGCAAAAGGAAAATCTTGGAATAATCGTTCAATATAAAGTGAAAGTGAAGTTGTGTCTTGGAGCACTTGGAGGGTAAGTTTAGTTTTTTTTTATTTTTGAATTCATTATTCTAAAAATTATGATATATCTATGGTATTTTAATTGGACAAAAAACATTTGTTTTCACATAATTAGTTTATTTTTTAGTAAAACAACATTTTTACACCTACTTCGAAGGACTTTAATGTTTTCCTAAAATGTAATGTTTTCCTACCACACAGACACAATATAAATTATACATTTTAAATCAAATATCAGACTCAAATGAAAGAAAAATTATTATTTAATTTTCATATGTAACTTTGTTGATAAATTAATTTTTATTTTTTGTTTTGTCTATCAGAAGTTATTTATTTATTGTACTCTTTTGTTTTACTGTATACTTAAATACTTCAGTCTTTTGATCAGACACATTGTATATCTTGATTGTGCATATCAGTTGTATATAAGAGACCCTGTCCCAGAAAAAAAATTATTTTCGATTCTATTTTAACTAAAACAGTAATATTAATTCTGCTTAGAACTGTTTATATTTATATTAATTTGTATTTCCATTATTTTATGTTTAAAGAGACTTGGTCGCTGAATTACCATTTATCCTGATGCACCCGAAACCAGAAGAAGAGCCAAGCCTTCCGGCCACCGAGGCTGATGCTGCACAAGAAGAGAACGCTCCGATGGTCGTCGATACCAATCTTATTCAATTGGACACGTAAGTTCTCTCTTTATTTTTCAATAATCTTTAAATTTTTATGAATCTATTCATTTTTTTTTCTAATACATAAAATATTAAAATACATCATTCTCTATATTTTATTGTATTATTCTTTAATATTTTTGCAACTGTGTTGCTACGCATCTCGCAAATGTGATGTAGAAGGGAATTTCTTGATTCATGATTCTGTTCAGAATCCTGAACATTGAATGTTAAATATTCGATGTTGAATGCAAATAAATCAGAAGATCATTTGCCCTTTGCCTTCTTATTCTCCTTTTGTGTAGACATAGCAACAGAGAAAAAGAAAGAAATTGAACAGGTGTCTTTAGGTGGTCATGAATAATGAATGAGTGTGTTGTCTTCGTTCTGAATGTAAAACTTTACTTACTATTTCAATGTCCATGTCATCTTGTGTGACTTTCAATGTCATTTATATGGTTCAGCGAAACCGAGATACATTATCGATTTTCTATAGAATTATTGATTGTGTTGCTTTTGTGTGTCTACATGTTTTGCTGAATCCCTAAATTCATCTCCTTCCACATAGGTCTTAGCAGGGTCCACTAGAGATTAGCCTCTGCTTGTTGTTGTTTGTTTGTTTATTTATTTAACGTCACTTTATGCTACTATGGCTAATCAGACGATGCTACAGTGGGAGTCCTAAATTTTGCCTATCCAGGTTTTATTAGGATAGGGATCTATAACGAGTACCTGACATCTCACAGGCTTTAACTTCCACTCCAAAGGACAGCATAACTAAGGATTTTTTATTCCTATTAAAAAATCCTAGGACCACCTGCGGGTTTGAACCCGTGACCTTTGACATAGGAGGCTGTTATGCTAGCCACCCAGCTACAAGTGATCCCTGCCTCTGCTTGTTTTGTAAATTCAATGAGAAGAATTTGTATTACAGGATATGTCATAGTTCTTCATTCTTTTGTTTTTATTTAATTTTTTTAGTATGTGTGTATTTATGCCTTTGAAGTAAGTAAGTTTTTAATTTGTATAGGCAATTGTGAAGTAAGTCATAAAGATTTTCATGTTTTATTTCTCTTTTATTATGAATTAATTATAAACTGTTGTTGATTTTTTTTTTTTTTTACAATCATCTTTTATCATAACATTTTGTTGATTTAGATTGCAAAAATAGAATTTTGGGAGGAATCGATGATCATTTAATCACAGGTTCTCTGTTATTGTAACTTCTTTTTTTTTCTTTTTTAAGTTAAAGTTGAAAATAATATGATTTTTTTTTAGCGATGGCACAACACATTTAATGCACTGTCGAATCCTCACTCATCTTTTTTGTAATGTCTTCACTTGATAATTCACCTGCTTAACTAACATTGTTTTAAAATTGACTTTGCTATTACATCAAATCTCATTGAATATGTTAAATAAAAAATGTATAAGATTGCTGTTCTGTTAACAGGGATGATAATTTTGTTGGAGGCGATGCTGATGATGACATAATATTTGAAGATTTTGCTCGGCTTAGACTCAAAGCTGGTGAAAGTGAAGCCTAATTAACTTGTACAATTTCATCTGTAAATTGTTGTTATTTGTTAGTTATTTATGTGTCAGATACCTTTGTTTGTTATTTTAATTATTACACAAGTATTAGCATTTGATATTCCTTTTATCGTGTGTGTATTACATTACACATTACACATAGCCGCTTCGATGTGGCATTATTTGGAAATTATAAATATATATAAATTAATCTATAGTATTATCAGGGAAGTGTTGAATTCGGCACTAAAATGTCAAATGGAGCATTTAATGTGTATTATAATTACGTCTCAAAGGAATTTTCCTGTTGGGCATTTAAATGATATTTTCTAATTTATATATTTTTATGAGATTGTACAAATATTAGTTTCAGATCCATAGCTTAGTGATGTTGGAGAATTCGAACGGTCAATGTTTTCATGATATTATGTCATCTTTTTTCTTAATTATATAATTTTATTATTTAATTTCACAGGTTTGCATTTCATGCATTCCATATAAGTTTTATTATTGAATTCTAGTCCCAATTTTTCCTGTGGGTAAAAGGCATTATATTTATTTAAACTAATTCTACACTGGCAGCAGTTATAGAAAAGTTATAAAATCGTTACGATTCCTCTGAGCAGTGTCGTTATCTCTACCCTCCCCTATTTTAGATGGATATTTGAATTATTTAGATCATTTTTTATCAACATTTGATTTATTTTCCTAAATATAAGAAGGTATTCACTCACTTTTCTGTCCAAAGATTTTCATTATAATTTTTTTTTTTTTAATGGAAGATGTTCTAATGTGATGAATGTCTGTACGTGACAAGCGATTGAAATTACTTGATGGTATTTAATTTTAATAATAGTCACGGGATATCCCAAAGATATTTACCTAGTAAGTCGTTTCTCAGCTATTTTTGTTAACCATACGAGTTGTTTATACTCTAATGAAAATGGAAAAGATATATTGTAACTTGTACAAGATATGTGTAAGTATATCTAAATTTTAACTGTGTAAAAATTCAATTAGGGCTGTATTTTGCTTATTAATTTTAAATATTTGAATACGCGACAGAAAATAATACTCTATTAACCATGTTAAATGTGTATATTTGTATGGTACGTAGTCGATGTGTTTCCTAGGAATGTCTATAATTTATATACTGATATTTGGTATTATACAGTTGTATCACTTCTCATGTTATATATTTATTTTAAATTTAAGCTATGTTCTTTTTATTATAAAAATAAATATATCTATTTAAGGTATATAAATAATTAATTTCTGTAATGTTACACCTGAAAATAATTTTAACATGTTTTTTACCGTTTAATCGGTTCCTTTGTGAATATAGTTTTTTTAGCACAATTTTTCTACTGAAAATGCAATAACTATCTTGTAAACATTACATTGAACACAAATAAATATTTAATTATTTGTATACATAATGTACCAATACAAAAGAATTATTGATGTCAGCTATAAAGTATTTTATATTCAGTCACTTGTTAACTTGAATGTAATGAAAAATAAACACTCACCAATATATCATTATGGATATTTCATTGATGTTTATAACTTTAATTTGTATCTAATTATGTAAGAAATAAATTCATTAGTTGTCGCATACTAATAGACTGAGAGGTAGAATATAAGACTTTATTTGCCATTTCATAATATTTAAAAGGATTAGTAATTAGGTGGCCATTTTTTAAAATGTTTCACAATTGAGAACTTATTGGGCTTTAAACCTTAAAAAAGTAATGTTTTCAGTTTTTAAAAAACACTTAACTTAACTTACCATGCCGGTCAAAAGTTTGAGAGCCCCCTATCGTTTACATCAATTAATCATTTCGAATTTTTGCAGCACATAGGTGCTTGGATTTTTTCTCTTAATGTATTATGCGGGTTGAACTGCGCAATTCAACTGAAAATTTATTCTTTTTAAACATTCTTTAATGAAAAAAAACTAAAATTACATGATCAGTAAACTTCTTACAACAACTTCGGCAAGAAATCAATAAATCAAACCAAGAATAAAATCAATCTTCTCAATTCCCGTTAGGGGATTAGTAGACTGTAAATAAAGCTCCAGACCCAAAAATCACATTGTTTATTGTTATTTATTTTTATCACGTTAGTATTCTCACTAATAATTATATTAAATCAAATTATTTCTAGTTATTTACGATTATGTAATTATATTTAGTTATATACATACCTTTCTTACACCTAATTAGCAAATTTGTTTATAAATACAAATAATAATAAGATACTTATATTTTATTTTGGTATTCATAGAGGTTGTTCATGATTTATCGACGTAAATCATAGGTGGTCTCAAACTTTTAACTGGGAGTGTATATTTAACCAAAAAATAAACTTGTTTCTGTTAAAAGATGATAAAGAGTCACAACTAAAAGATATGGTACTAAAAACCTTAAAGGATAAGTAGCATTAAATAATCATGAAATTTTTAAGTATTCAAATAATTATTTTTTTTCTAACTTGTAGATATTTTCTTCTACCCAAATTGATTATTTAACTTTTTATAAATTATAATTTGAAATATTATAGGGAATTGCTGCAAATAATGCTTAATTAACAACATTTCTAAAAACTGTTGTGGAATCATTAGACTAAGACTGATTTAAAAAACATTGCAAATTATTACATAATGGTTTATTAATCCCAAATAACGATATTAAGGTATAACTGTTTATATAGCTGTTGATAGACAATTAAGTAATATGAAAAGCAATAATTCAAGGAATCATATCATATCACTACCACTGATTTCAAAACGCAATATCTCAGCTAGTATTTTATAGTACTTCTAGTATAGCAATTTCAATGATTCTTTTTTCATTTTGTCTAAAACTTAATTCTCTATCAAATGGCACTAAAAGCAAATTTTGGTATTTATTTATTTATCAATTAGGAGAAACAGATTTTTTTTTTTTTAATTCGTTATTCGTATTCTACGCATCTTGAAACTCAGAAATTTTGAATTTTGAGGAGAGGATGGGGATAATTTTTTGTAATTGATTACAAAGGTTCATTATTGAAAGTAATAAACCAAAAGCATTTATACAGGACTGTGTTACTATTTCCTTTTCTTTTCTTTTGATTTTCATTCAAATAAATCTTTCTGATTCTAGTACGCCTTAGATTTTATCTTTATCAGCAATAACAACCGAGTTATCAGGGAATCACATCTCTTATAAGTTGTGGCTTGACCATATAAGATGATTTTTTAATGTTTTTTTTTTGTTATTTCTTCATCTTGTCTTGATCTCAAAAATCTTTCAAATTTTTCTATATCTTCAATAATAACCGATTTTTGGTGGAACTACATATATTATAATTTGTTACTTGAATATACATATTGATTTTTTTTTTTTTTTTTAGTTTATCACGCTTTGCTGATTCTAAAACTCTATACATATTTTTTTCCATCTTCAAAAATAACTGAGTTATGGGTGTATTCGTGGGTGAAATTTCAATTTTTTTCTTTTCTTTTTTCTCTTTTTTATAATTATTTGCGTGTTTTTGGTTAAAAAACATTAATGAATTTTAACTCTATCTTCGAAAATAACGTAGTTACAAGCATATATATAAGCGAGATTTTATTTTTCCTTTCCTTCCTTTTATTTTTTTTGGTCGATTAAAAAAGTTCATTCATTCATACAGATGAAAATAAACACAATTATGTTGTGAATGTTAACTGGATGAAAGAATTATATTGTTTCGATGGAAACAATTATTTTAGATTAAATAATATAAATACAAATTATTATCTACAACAATTACTTATATTTATGCCATTTCGTCACTCATAACTTTTTTTTTCCGATGATATATTATACATCTATATTACTTACTATTCTTCGCAGAAAAGAAAAATTAACCTGGAGAAATATTTCAGTTGTTTTCTCCTTGAGTTTATTATAAAATTATTTTATATTCAACCATTTTGTACCAATGTGAAAAAGTTGAAATGGTTAATTAATTCTAATTAACATAATTAAAGGCATTTTAAAAGAAGAAATGTTAAAGATTTAAGCCATCACACTGTTTCAATCTTAAGAAAACCTACTTGAAAGTAAAGCCCCATTGAATTTTACACCTATATAGCGAGTTAAATCAAAATCATCTGAGCCATTGTTGAGAAATTGTATGAAGGTGCAAAATGCATGGTATGAAGTGTCAGTACTGGTTCATTGTCGTGAAAAAGTTGCTGTAAAATTCGAGGCATTTAGTTGTCTTAAATGTGGTATTTCAGTTTTGAACAACTTTTTGTTTTCGTGCAAGACTTACTACATACAGACAAACCATTGAATCCAAACCATCAAATTCAAAATACTTTCCCTTACTATATATTTCATGTATTAGTTAGTTAAAGTAAAAAGATAAAGTACGCCAACAGCCCTGCTAGGAGGTGATTAGGTTGAAACCATGCTTTGTATACGTTTTATAATAAATGAAAGAAAAAAAATGAAAATACAAATAAGCTTACTCTTCAAGAATTTTCTGGGTTAAGCAACAGAGGAAAATAAAGAGAATAAAAACCGGTATAATTTTTATTGCTCAATAAAATGAATACCCTGTAACAACTTGAGAAGCCAAATATTCCTGCAAACATTGTTCAACAGTAATCTATAGTAAAGATTATTTTATTAAACAGATCAACTGATTGATTCTAAGTACTGTCGTAACATATTAATACTAATTCCAGATTCATTATATCTAAACATGAAAAAATAAATTTTAAATAGAAATATAATCAAATTTGAAATATGAACCAATCAACGATGCGCATAAAACAAGGGGTTGTCATTAAAACAAAAAAAATAGAGTAATTTCTAAACTTTAAGATTTGAGACAATTTATTCATAATATATTTCAAGTACTTTTTACATAACATTATCAAAAAGAAGGTATTTTTATGCTATAATTAATACTTTTTTCTTTATTACTACTAACAAAATCAGTCAATTTGACTCTTGATACTGAATCTGTTACTGTGAAAGACTTCAATTTATTTAATAGATAACAATGTTTAGTTTTCAATCCTTATACCATATTCAGTCTTAAGATTGTTTTGTTCGATTGATCAGCCTTAATAGAAGAGTTTAGTCGGAAAAAAACTCGTTTTTTATTTTACATTATGAACTGTTCTTTAAATCTATGGATACTTTACCATAAACAAAAATTAATAATAAAAGGGCAGGATTAAAAAAATATCCATTACAATAGTTTTGCTTTTTCCTTTAGAAAAACAAAACCACATTAGGGGTACTCACTATGTTTGCTATAGCATGCTATTGTGCTAAACCCATCAATTTTATACAGGAAATAACTGTTAAACTGTTAATAAATGACGGGTTTAGCAAAATAACACAAATAGCATGCTATAGCAAACGTAGTGAGTACCCCTAATATCACATATATAAACTATATTAAAAAAATATTAATTAAACATTTAACAACTGCAATCATAAAATACATGCCACTAATTTACAAAATGATCCTAATAGCATATCAGGACGGTGTATTTACGAATCAATATGCATATCTTAGCATACATGATTCAGTGACTAAGAACTATCACAGAGTTTGTTCTATGAAAATCACCTGTAAGGACGGTGGTAACAGACATCTTTTAGTCTTTAGACTTAACAGTAATAACAATAATCAATAACAATAAACCAACAAAAATAACAGAATAGATTGAGAAAATAAAACATAATAAAGAAGAAATGGCTATAACCAATATCAATAACCTTTTTTTTTTACAGAAGCTCAAAACAACAAACCTTTGTAAATTAACTTATCATATGGTAGTAATCTGAATGTTTTAAACCAAGTTTCAGGATAAATTAAAGTAAACAATTCCATTTCTTTACTGAGGGCCTATATAGTCTTGTTAATGAGAAACTTCTTAGCCGACATTATTGGAAATTATCACATTAGAGTTAATAGTATAATATAATAAACATATTTGGAAGATAGACCACATTAGATAATTAGAATCAGAAAATGATGCACTGACTGTCGGAATTTATAGTACATCCTTCAACACATTTCCCTTTGAACTTAATCCCCTCAGTCTTTTCATAACATTTCTGAAAATAGGTATGGTTGCATTGTTCAGAAATTTCTTCGATTTCCACTGAACAATGGTATAGGCCATAGTTGCCCCACGTAGATGGATTATTTTTATCATAGGAACATGGTAATTTAACAACATGGCCACAATCCAAAGTAGTCAGTACCATAACATCGCAAAGCCCACATTTTACATTACAGGGTTTTGTGCACTTATGAATTCCACAGGAACTCCTGAAACATTACAAATCAAAATGAACTTCATGTATATAAAAAAAAATCACAAGTTTTTCAATTTAGAGATGAATATACAGGGTGTCTCAAAGAGATTCCCTGAATTTCCCATATTGTAATAAGTCTTTTACCTGGCCAAATCTCGGTGAAAATTGACAAAACAAAGAATAATTATAATTAATATTGTATGAAGGACTACTAGATTAATAATAGTAATACTATATCATACTATATTAAAAATATATATAATGACTAATTACTTTACGATAAGATTCAACTATATCTACCCGACACCAACTGAAATTGTAGTTGTTTGAGTTGACTTACCAATGAATTATGATAAACTTGAATACTGCTGAAAGTAATAATCAATATTTACAAATTGATTCACAATCATTAAATCTATATAAACTTTAAGAGCTTCTTGGAGGTTTTGCTTTTTTTGCTTCCAATTCCTTCACCTGAAGGTTGACTTTTCTCTTCTTCGCAGCCTTCCTGTCCTTTTATGATATTAAATATTAAACTCGCTTTATGATATTTGCAACATCACAACAAGTAGGTATATTGGAACTTTTGTCTGAGTGAAGAAGAAACGATGTTATTTAGGGACCATTTTTCCCGAAATTTTCATGTGTTTTTAAAATCCCTGGATTTTTCGCAGTTTTTCCAATTTTCCCTGTTGCTAGACACCCTGTTATATAACAAATTACTGATATACTCCTTCTTAGTTGTAAGTGTGTCATTCCATGTGTGAGGGCAAATCAATCTAGCTTAGCAAAGAGAAATCAGAAGGGATGGATGATTGATACTTATGTCGGCAGAGCTGTGGGTTGTTGATGTCTCTTTACTTTTCAGGATCAGCTCAAGTGAAAAAGTTCATTCAAAGAAACAAACCATGTTTAATTTAACCAATTATTTTACCTCCATTTAACTAGTCAAAAAAATGGATTTCTTTACATGAGATACAATGTTCTTTGACATACAGAAATTTGTCTGGTATTAATTATGGGAGCTAAAAGCTCTGTTTAATTACATGACTCAGTCCAAATTAGTAGAGGAATGCCAACAAATTCTCAATACGCTTTCCTTGCTGAATGAAGTCTGAGTTCATTGGGTGCCTGGTCACTCCGACATTCTAGGCAAGGAGAGAGCTGATAGCCTTGCAAGAAGGGGTTCTGCTCAGTTACCCTCTACACCTGAACCTTTGTGTGGAATAAGCCTCAGCCATGCTAAAGACTTGATCAAGGCGGCTGCTGGCAATAGATCCAGGCAACACTGGAGGGATACTGGAAAGCAGCATCATTTTAAGATGTTTTTGGAAGGACCCTGCAAAGAGAGAAGTTGCACACTATTCAGTGGAGAGGATAACTCTGAGGAGAGTGACAGGACTGTATACAGGACACTGTCAGCTTAACAGGCATCTCCATAATATGGGGTTGGTGGCTTCACCTACTTGCAGATTCTGCAAGAAGGAAGATGAAACTGCGTATCATGTGGTATGCAGTTGTCCAGAGATTGCTAGGATACGGTTTTACCATTTTGTCAGCGACCGTATTATAGATTCCAAGTTGTATGAACTGATTAATCCCTACAGTTTAGTCAGATTCACCAAGGCACTAGCCCTGTACTAACAGAAGATTGGATGGCGCATAATAAGCCTAATAAGAAGCTGCAGTGCATCAGACAAGACTGGAAAAAAAAAAATTATGCAGCTATTGATATCGATAGAATGCAGCAACTCAAGAGCAGGACTTAAATGGGAGAAATGGATTTTTCGTTGTTTTTTTTAAATTAATTTAATAAAATTGCTGATCTTTAACAATAAGTAGCAATAATAGTTTAGAGAATATTTAACTTCTTTTTTTTTCTATAATGTCCAAGAAGGGTGGTCATCAAGAAATACGATACTAATAAGGAAGACGTATTATATTTGTCTCCTGATATTTTGGCCTAAATTTGAGACTGAAAAGTCAGCAAGTTTTACTTATGGGTGGAAAGAGAATTATGTGAAAAATGCATTCCTTTCCTAAAAGAAAAGTTCCACGAGACTGCTAGCGAGAAAGAGTTCTCTATGAGAGCCCTTTGGTTTGGTTTCGCAGAAGGATCCATAGCAAAGCAGGAGCTTCCTGAAGAACCTAGGTGCACTAGGGACCTCGCGATTTTGGCTGAAAATGTAATCTTGTACTCCCTGGGAATTACCAATCACCACATATATGGTTAACAGTGTTCCGTCCATTATTTATTTTTTTATTTATTTTTTTTTGTATTTTTATTATTTTTTTTTTTTAGAGGAATCTAATAAATATGTGATAATTATTAGATAATTCCAGAGAAGGATGTCTAGGCATCAGTTGATTAATTTAGAAAAATGATTGTTTATAAATTAAAATATTGAGGGGAAAAAAAATGTTCAGCTATTTTTGACTGATTTGGTATGCTGTTGTATCAAAGAGCAACTCACTGTATTTGGGCAGTTGAAATAAAGCATTTTTCTCTCTCTAGCAAGTGTAATTTGTGTGCTTGTATATTGTATATTTAAAGTCACTTTATGCTACTGTGGCTAATCGGACAATGGTACAGTGGTAGTCCTATCCAGGTTTCATTTGGATACCGATCTTTAATGTTAATTATTAAATTAGCATGAGCTCGGGACCACCATTTAAGGTCCCCTCCAAAGGATCGCATAACCAAAAATATTTTTCCACTTTAAAAACTTCTAGAACCAATTGCTGTGTTTGAACTTAGGGCCTTGGACATAGAAAGCTGTTAAGTTTTACATATTAGTGTGATATTATTATTACTTATTATAATGTTAACAAATGATATTCTTGAAAGGCCTTTATGTATTGTACATAGTAAATGAAAATGGCAGATAGAAGAATTCAGGTGTCTTTAACGTCACCACTTTAAATGGTTATGGTAACTACCAACCAACACTTAAAGGGGGTTAAATTAAAAACACTGCTAGCTCTAGAAATGGAAGCCATGATGGTGGCGATCATCTGGCCTCTCCCTTTCTAAAGGTCTCTTTTGATCACATCAGAAATTGGGTCACTAAAACGGAGAACATCCTCTTCATTAAAAAAAACAATGAGCCTCAAGTGGATTGGGCATGTGATGATGACAGAAGATGGTCTAAGAGGATTTCTGAATGGATACCAGAGAGAAGACAGAAGAAGAGTTGCCAGAGGAGACGCTGGTATGAGGACGTAAAGATTGCTATAATGAACGAGTGTAGGTATGCGAGAAGGTGATTGGCAGGGTAGAAGATAGACTTATTTTTGGTGATGACATATGACCATATGTTGTAAAAGTTATAAACAAATTAAAATTAATTTTCTTGAGGCCTAAGGAGATACTGAATCTGTAATAGTAACAAGAGAAGGTCTTCTAAAATTACTTACATATTGTTACACTCCTTCGTGCATTTGTAAAAACTTATGACAGAGCACTCCAGTGATTCAGAATGGCCACAAGGAAACTTGTGTTCAACGAGTTCCATGCATGGCCATGGGCCACACTCCTGGAAGCATGGGTTCTGGCATCTATGCCTCCCGCATGACATCAACCTGAAAATTGAGAACAATTACTATAACAATCATCATGACCAATTCTTTTATTTTAAATAATATAAATATATTAAAGAAAATATATAACAACACATGAAATGTCTTGTAATGAGTAAGAAATGTAATGTATGAATGAATGAAAATAATTTTTATTCAAGGACATTTTGTCTCCAAAGAATAATGGGCAACGAACAGATTAACTTCTGTTTTTCTGGCTTCATTGAAATACATCATTTGCTAATAATAATGAAATACTGGAATAAAAGATACAAATGAAAACTATGAATGGATTTAGTTGTGTATAATTCCTATAATGATTTAACACGTTCATGCTGTAGCAAGTATATGTTTTTTTCGAATTGGGACGGGACTGTCTTAACTGCTTACGCTTGGTGGAGTGGGCGACACTGTTGCAAGTTAGAACGTGTTTAATGTCAGACCACAACAGTTCCAGGTTTCCAATGCGGGATTGTAACAGTTTTGACATACACATATGATGTGAAGGAGAAATTATGGAAATACTTAAAAATTACTCTTATATTATTATTTCGCACTTCCTTAGCTTTCGCTGGGAATTTTCATCTACCAGGACTCAATGGGTCAAGGGTTCTCATGTCATATTAAAAATGTTTTAATAAGTAATGAAATATACATTGTGCTTAATTGAAACTATATTATTGAAATGAACTTAATTTTTAAATGTCATGTTTTTATTCTTATATGATCAAGATATTCTTTTAGATTTTGCTTTACTACAATTCAAATATAGACAGTAAGATCATCATTTTGCTGAATTTTGTTGGAAAGAAGAGTACGTTTATTAAAGTAGAATATGTTGAGAAGGCGTGTGTTTTTTTTAATATTGTTTCATTTAATTTTAAAACATCATCACTCTGTAGAGATATTTTGAAGTATGTCATCGTTATCTGAATGTGACTGTAGACTGTATGGGTTGGTGGTACACATAGCACATTTTTTTTTAAGGACCTGCCATATCAAAGAAATTCAGACATCTAGGAATTAGCTATATAGTTGTTTGACAGAGATAACCTCAGTTTCTCTCCCAAGTAAAAAAAACAAAACATATGTTTTAATAAGTAATGAAATATACATTGTGCTTAATTGAAATGAACTAAAATTGTCAAATGTCAAATTTCTATGCTTATATGATCAAGATATTCTTTTTGATTTTGCTTTACTATGATTTAAATATTGACTTTAAGATCATCACGATTTTGCTTCATATGTTTCAATGTTTTCATGTAAAGTAATGTTTTAATAATATTTACAAATATCAACATTCTAGAGTCAAGAGAATTAAGATATTATATTAACTTTATATACAGTAAGAGGTAAGTTCTAAAACATAGTTTATCTTCCATGTCTTTACTCATTTCATTTGCAACAGATTTTAATTCAATTAAATACTGAAATAGAGTACTATAAATATCGATATTTGTGTGCCGATATTACACCGGTATTGACAATGTTCATGGAAATTGATATCGTTATCCTATCTCTAATATACAGTTCACAGAGCGCATGCGTCAGTCTAGAGCATGTTGGTAACGTTACCATGGTTACGAAATCAAGCTGTACCTGCCAAAAATCGCATGACGCACCTAAAGAAGCTTTCACTTAAAAAATTTCCAGCATTTTTGGATTAAATGGTTATAGAAGGAAAATAATCGGAGAATGATAGACTTTAAAAATGACAGTACTTACTTATTACAGGGCTCCATGCATTGGTAACTACTGAAGTTGAAGGAGCACTCCAAGAGAGCACTGTGTCCACAACTGAGGATAAACGTTCCTTTATGTTTACAAGGCTTTGATTCACAATCTTCGAAGCATTTAGCTCTACACTTATGACCACACTGCTTATGTCTGAAATAAAAAAAAAATAAGCTCTTTATTTTATAATTGTTTAATATTATTAATATTGAAGTGAATTGAGCATCTAGGGCATCTTATTAAATCTTATGATATACTTTCTAACACTAATTTATAGTCCACAATATGAAAAAATCTGTTGCGGGCAACACATGACTTTCACTTACCTCAACTGTTAAAAATCAATTAAAAAAACTACTAAATATATTTTAATTTGAAACATATTTAAGTTGATTTTAATAAAACGTGTATTCCTTTTCATTGAAAACATATGATTTAGATTAAATATAATATTAAAGATTAAAGATATTTTTTTTAATGTTTAGCTTTCCAACTGTATATTATACATAAATATTATGGTTCTTATCTTTGAAAAACCAAAAATTACAATACAAAATACTTTTCTCTTTCAGTTGATTATAAAATTCGTTCAACTTGTATATTTAGCCGTTTTTTTATCAATGTTAACAACATGAAATGGTAAATTTTTTTTAATTTACAAAATTTAAGACACTTTAGAGGAAGAAATTTTGAAATATAGGCATTTAACTATTTCAATCAGAATGAAACCTACATTATATTAAAGGCTGTCCAATTTTACATTGATATAGCAAGTTTAATTAAAATTAGGTGCAAAATGCATGGTGTAAAGTGGCTCTCCTGTTTAGCTGATTTCATTAAAAAAGTTGCTGTAATATGTGTGTGTATGTAAAAAAAAAAAAAAAAAAAATCATCTCTTCTTCTAAGTTATATATATTTTGACCTTGCACATAAAAAATGTATCCTTTTGAAGGGCCACACTGCTAAGTGATTCCTTCATTACAATACAGAAATGTCTTCTTTTTTTTAATATAACCTGAATTTTACAGTGACCTAAGAATTATACTTAAAAGAACAAAAAATAAATCAATACCTTAAGCATGGCTGTTTACATGGTTCTTCGTGTAATTTAGATGAACCGTGGCAAGGATAAGGGCAGAGATGGCTACATTTCAACTTGAATCCACAAGGTAAATAGCAGCCTCCGTATTTCATTTTAGATAACTGTTTCGGATGTGAAACTTTAGTTACCTTCTTGTGCGTCACACACTGCAGTGGAAGACTATTGTCTGAAACATAACAATTCATACATGATTAATTATTGTACAAAGTTGAAGTTTATATAACATAAAATATGTGTAAATCGATCGATAAATAGTAAACAGTTTCGATAAAATACAGTAAAATCAAAAAACAAATTAGTATGTTTTCAATTTTTTAAATCTAATACTTGGTCTGACATAAGATACACTTTATGACTTATACTGATGCAATGTGATGTTAGGTTTTTATGCACAAAAGGTAACAATGTATTTTTCATAAAAGAATAAAACTAAAATTTAATATGAATCAGGCTAATAAGGAAAACCAATAAAAGTCTATTAACAATTAATGCATTGTTATATTTAATTCATAATACTTAAAAATATCAAAGTATTGACTAAATAAAAAATTTTACCTAAAGCATTTTGCGACTTCAAGATATTTACAACTTTCTTCCAGTTGTCACAGCAGCTTTGAAGGGTTTTTGAATTTCCAATAATATAAAGACCATATTTCGCCCTCGATATTGCAACATTAATTCTGTTCATTCTAGAAACAAAACCAATCGTAGGGCTCTGGCTCCTAACCAAAGACAAGAGAATAATTTTGTTTTCTTCTCCTTGATAATTGTCGACAACTTGAATCTGCACACCTCTCATGGCAGAATAAACTGGATGTTCCTAAAATATACATAAACATAAAATCGACTGACTAATTACTAGTGTGAGTACATTCATTTTTAACTTTAAAAATATACAATATTATAACTAGAGACCTTATTTCCATGATTTTGCAAGTTTTATTAGCTTGCGTGTATAAGCTTCAAACTCGGACAGCTATCCCATTCATGTATTAGAGAATAATATATTAAAATTTAGTACTGCACGAAATTGTACATTTTACACGTTTTTAATTTTTATTGCACTAAATTGCATTTTTTGTACTTTTGAGTTAAATTTTAATATCACAATTGATCAAACCAAATTTTCGGTAATAAAAATACATAGATATACTAATAAATATTTTAAATTTTGTTTTAAATTATTTTATCTTTCTCTGGTTAAATCTGCAATTAAATTATTGGTCAAGAAGAGAAAAAAATTAAAGGAAATATTAGGACTACTGACTTCATTTTTTAAACACATCCGTCTAACAATGTGTTTCATCCTCTATTTATAACTCTTCAGAATTCTCTTTGAGTATTTAGTTTTAAGAGCAATTTTAAATTTCTGATTTTCTCCAGAATCTCTAGTGGTTTAACAAGTTAAATACGAGGCATGTTTTTTAAGTAAGTACCGTTTTGGAATTAAAAAAAGACGTGTAAAGATATCGCAATAATTTTATTTTTACATGAAAGCCTGTACCTTAATCTACTTTTCTACATAATTTCCATGAATTTTGAGGAACTTGTCATAATGCAGCACCAGTTTTTTGAATACCCTCCACAAAAAATTCTGCTGCCTGACTTGTTAACCACTTTTTTAGACCAAATTGTTACTGGTGGCGAAACATGGGTGGCCTATGTTACACCAGAATCAAAACACTTGGCAAGTTGAGTAAGGGTATCGTTTAGCTGTATGACAATGCCCGTCCACATGTGGCTAATCGGACCAAAGATCTCATCATATCATTTAAATGGGAAACTCTAGATCATCCTCCATACAGCCCTGACTCACCTGGGGGGTCGGCATCTTCAAGACGATAACAAAGTCAAAACATTTGTGATGCAGTGGTTAACAAGTCAGGCGGCAGAATTTTTTGAAGAGGGTATTCAAAAACTGGTGTATATTCAAAAAAGTAGATTAAGGTACAGGCTTTCATGTAAAAATAAAATTATTGCGATATCTTTGCACGTCTTTTTTTAATTCCAAAACGGTACTTACTTAAAAAACATGCCTCATATCAATGTTTACGTAATGCCGAGAAGATAACAAGTGTCTTGTCGAAAATTATGACCTGGATATCTAATTACCCACAGCTTAAATCTGATGGAAAAACTGTTTAGTATTGCTCGTGATCAGTCAAAATCAAGAAAATCCCAAACCGATACAAATTGTAAAAGTTAGCAACAAATTCTTCCTTGTTATGATTAAGAGTGTTATTTATTTTGTTGTTAGCTGGGCACAAACAAGTATATATCGAAGCAGAAAAAAATAGGCCTATACTAAAACTAAATGAATCACCATTGAATATTAATTAAAATTAAAAAAAAATATATTAAATTAATAACCCTGATCTACAGAACATATTTCTATTTTTTATTCACAAGCATTTCTTATCAATTCTTCAAACTGTTTTCCGTGAGTTCTTTTAGATTGACTTATTACATGTTTTACAAATTCTCAATCTACTTAACTATTGAAAGAACAAATCAGATAAACATTTGATTGATGATCAATTATTTGATTAAACCAGTCAATGATTTAGATAATTTTGTCTAGTTAAAAAAAAATGTACTTAGATCTTTTATTCATGGGATTTGTGTTCTCGGCTTTTTACTGCACGAAAATCCGGTCTCTAATCATAACTAATAACAGAAGCATATACAAGAAATAAAATGCTACTCACTAATTAATATTAAAAAATAAATAAAATGAACGTGTACCTCTACAACACATCTTGGGCTCGGTATATATAGAGATTCCAACTGTTTCTAGGCCAATGACTGTGCAAGGAGGTGATTAGGCTGAATTCATTCTCAGACATCAGGGTTTTCTCCCACTTTTTGGTAGCCATGAGAGTCCCCTTCCCCAAGGCCAATGGTTGAAATAACAGAATAAATAATATTTCTCCCACCCCACCATCGGGTTCGAACCCTAGGCTTGTAGAATAGTAATCTGGTGCTCTGTCCACTAGACCATGCTGCTCCCACTTATTAATAAAATCAATCAATTATCTGAACTAAGTAACCGTTTTAGAGCTAACCATTTAGAAAATAATGGAATATATCTATCCTGAGAATCAATGTATGTTTTACGGAGACAAACAACAATAAACAAATGTATAACTCCTGCCTAAAAGACTGCTGAACATAATCTTAACCCCTTTCCTTTTATAGACCCAAGGTAATACTTAATCATCATAATACTAATTAATATCCTTCTCTTAAACATCAAAATTGAAATGTAAGAATTTTAAAATTTCTAAAAGTGAAGATGGGCTTCCCGTATCTTAAATATATAATTAAATACATTTGGATATTCTAAATCAAAATGAGAATAAACATTAAATTTTAAATCCTTGGTTATGCCGTCGTTCAGTTAGTACATAAAATGGTGGTCCCGAGCCTGTGCGATATCATTCTCATTAAAAATCCTGATCCTTATTGAACCTGGATAGTCAAATTTAGGACTCCTGTTATAGCATCGTCCAATTAGCCACAGTAGCATAACTGGCTCTTCGAGAATCAGCCATCGCTTAATTATTTATCAGTGTAAATAATTATAGTCTTGAATATAAAATAAGAAGACATACACAACTTGTTTTCTTTAATTACAATGATAATATGAAAATAATAAATACAAAAAAAATCTTTCTTTAATGAACAAATTGAATATTTTGATAAAACTTTTAATACCTGATGTAACATGTAGTCTGTATGATACACCACCCTGAGGAATTATAAAAGAAACTCTTTACAAACAGTTTACACTATCTCTTTCCTAATTATTACTTCAAAATTAAGTCAATTTATAATTGTATTTTTTTTTAACTTATTAGTTTTAATTGTACAATATATGAATAATTAATATAAAATTACTCACACTGGCTTGCTTTAAATACTGATGCTGAGCTGCGTATGTAGCAAGGATGGTTATTTCGGAAGGATTGTAGTCTTGTTTGACGAGGTAAGCAGCCAAAGAGAGGAGAAAATCTGCTTCATAAAAATTCCAATGACTTTCGCTATCATCCTCCTTAAAAACAAAATTATTTCAGATAAAACAATCGTTTCAACTATTCATAATTATTAGGGGTACTCACTACGTTTGCTACAGCATGCTATTTGTGCTTTGTGCTATTGTGCTAAACCCATCAATTTTATACAGGAAATAACTGTAGAAACTCGACGGGTTTAGCAAAATAACACAAATAGCATGCTATAGCAAACGTAGTGAGTACCCCTAATGTATAAAATGTATTCTAAATTAATTTTGAATATAAAAAATCCATTACAATATAAATTCAACTGTTGTTAATGGAAAAAAGTATAAAAAAAAAAAAAAAAATGATAAGTAAAATTAATTTTGATGAATATTTATATTCATTTTAATAAATTAAACAGAATCCACTTTCCGATATAGATCCCCTTTAAAAGTACGTAGCTATAGAAGTTTCAGAAAACGGTGTTAATACTTAATATTACGACTGTTTAAATTTTTAAAATTGTTTTGCCTAGTCACAAATGTAATTATACGCTTATAATTGTTCAAACAAAAAAAAAATTTAAAGATAATTTTCAGAAGATTTGATTTATAGCAGATACATTAGTTTTATTTAAAGGAGAATAATTACATTGAAAACCACTAAAAAAAAAAAGTTATAGATGTTGAAATACATAGTGAAGTTACATTTGTAAAAAAAAAAAAAAAATGTCATAGGGACTGCCGATATAAGAGAAAACTTTTTTTAAATTCTCGATTTGCGCTAGAATTATGTCGGAAAGAAGAGTACATTACTTTCATTAAAGTATGTATATGTATATTATGTTGAGAATGCATGTTTTTTTTTTATTACTGTTTATATTGTAAAACATCATCATGTTGTAGAGATATATCATCTTGAATTATGCCATCGTAATCTGAATGTGACTGCAGACTGTATAAGTTGGTGCTACACAAATCACATTTTTTTTTTGTTGAAATTCGGACATTTAGGAAAAATCTTATTGTGAAATACCTATAAAGATAACCTCATATTAGAAATATCATATTCTATGTTTATATGATCAAATATTCTTTTCGCTATACTAAGATTAAAATATGACAGTAAGATCATCAAGATTTTGCTTCGTACGTTTAAATGTGTCCACGATAAGTAATGTTTTAATAATATCTACAAATATCGATATTTCAGTCAAGAGAAATAAGATATTCATTATATTAACTTTCTATACAGTAAGAGGTAAGCTCTAAGACATAGTTTATCTACCATGTCTTTATTAATTCATTTGCAACAGATTTTAATTCAATTAAATACTGAAATAAAGTATTATAAATATCGATATTTTTGTGCCGAATTACACCGGAATCGATAAAATTCACAGAAATTGATATGGCTGTCCTATCTTTATGTTTTAATGTAGGACATAATAGAAAGGTTTACACAGGGCGCAAGTGCCAGTCTAGAGCATGTTGGTGACGTTACCATGGTTACAAAATCAAAGCTTTTACCCCAGCCAAAAATCGCATAACAGGCCTAAAGAAGTTTTCACTTCAAAAAAGTTATGGAATAAATATTTACAAACTGTTGTATATGTACATTTATCAGTAAAAACTAGACTCAAAAAATATTGCATGAGTTTTTAATAGTCTATATATTAAACTAAACAATTATTATAGTGATAAACTAAATTGTATTGAGGATGTATAGTCGACTGTAGAAACTATTATAGGTGGAATAGTCAGGAATCAGTCATTTTTTGAAAAGTTTTTAATTTTGCCAACGTTTCGGCTCAAGCTTGTGAGCCATCATCAGGGCATTACTGAGCCATGTCCAAGCATAAACTGACCAAAAAACCAGTTTATGCTTGGACATGGCTCAGTAATGCCCTGATGATGGCTCACAAGCTTGAGCCGAAACGTTGGCAAAATTAAAAACTTTTCAAAAAATGACTGATTCCTGACTATTCCACCTATAATAGTGATAAATTAATGATAAAAGATACATTATTACACTAATGTAATACAAAAACCTAAATGAGCTTATTGTAATTAATTTGATTATATTTCTAAAATATTAGATATAAATATAAAATATATTAATAACTAGCTGTTGCTCGGGACTTCGTCTGCGTCAATTCATGTTATTATGATCTCTATTAAGAAGTTTTTAAAATAATATATTATAAAGCACTTCTGCGTAAATGATATTTTTAGTTTTATTTTCTTGTGGCAGAAGAACATACTTATTTTCTCTGCAGCCGGAACTTGACAACACGACATATAGTTGGTCGTGCGAATAAACCGCCTTGAAGTAGATCAATTCCTAGGTGTTTAAATGTTTGGCCCAGTGATTTATTAATTGTTATGGCAAAACATAACTTAACGGGAAATTGAATAATTTAAAAGGTAAATCATTTGGAATCATTGGGATGCGACATTAATTTTCCCCGTTGTTTCAAGATTTCCACTGATTCTTCACTCCTATTGGCCCCAGCGTGATGTTATATAGCCTAAAGCATTCCTCGATAAATGGACTATCCAATAAAAAAAGAATTTTTCAATTTCAATCAGTAGTTTCTGAGATTAGCGCATTCAAACAAACAAACTCTTCAGCTTTATAATATTAATATAGATATAAAGACAATGTGGCGAGGGAGTAACAGGAGTTGGAGAGAGGGCAAGTAAGGTGGTGCCAATCTGGAATGCCTATCTGGCTCAGTGTAGCGGCTGAAATAACAGAATAACTGATTCCAGTAGGTCTTTTGTAAATTTCTTTAAAAAAGGTATTAAAATTATTTTTTAATTCTACATCCATGGAATACCATCCTTGAAAATATCTAAAATAAACAATAATTAAGTAATTTAGACATGAGGTTTCTTGATAAAATCAATCAGATATCCTGAAAATAAAAATTGTTCTTGCACCTGAAGATGGCTTTTTACCCTTATGTATATTGAACGAGTGTTCAGGATTCACTTACAGCATACTCAGTTGTTTTTTTGTAAATTTCTTTAATAAAGGTAAAACAGTCAAAATTATTTTCAATTCTATATCCATGGAATGCCTTAAACAAATCTAAAATAAATAACGATTAAGTAATTCAGAGACAGGGTGCCTAGCAAATCAGCTCAAACAGTATAAACTGTAAGAAGTCTTTTACCTTGGCCAAAGCTCGGTTAAAATTGACAAAATAAAGAATAATTATAATTAATGTGGTATACTAGATTAAAAATATATATAATTACTAATTAATTTACGATAAGATTCAACTATATCTACCCGACACCAGCTGAAATTGTAGTTGCTCAAGTTGACTTACCAATGAATTATGATGAACTTGGATACTGCTGTTAGTAATAATCAATATTTATAAATCTGACTACAAATTTATTTACAATCAATATATCTATATAAACTTTAAGAGCTTTTCTTTGATGTTTGAATCAACAAGTAGGCATATTGGAACTTATGTCTGAGTGAAAAAGAAAAGGTGTTATCCACAGACTATTTTCCCTGACCAAAGTACAAATTTCCTAACTTTTTCATATGTTTTTTAAGATTCTTGACTTTTCCCTGACCGGTTTTCCTGATTTTCCCTGTTACTATGAGACATGAGGTTTCTTATTGGAATCAACCAGACATCTTTTAGATAAAAATTGTTTTTGCACCTCAAGATGACTTTTTAGCCAAAACGTTGTGTATTGTTTAATAAAAGTGGTGAAATGGTATTACAGCATCCAATTTTGACCTTCATCTTAAATTATCAACAGTTAATTGTTGACTGTAGAAAATGTGTAATGGAAAAATTGTGTCGGTACCATCATCAAGAAAAACACACTAATAAGAAAGACTTATTATATTTGTGTTCCAACTTTCTCAAATTCTTGATGACCATCCCTAACCAATTGTCCATCATATATTCTCTAAAGTAAACATTTACACCATTATCATTTATTTTAGATATTTTTAAGGATAGTATTCCATGAATATAGAATTCAGGTATAACTTTAATTATTTTACCTTAATAAAAGAAATACCAACTTTCCCATCATACACTAAATAATTATAAGGTAAATAATTAATTACAATTTCATCCTCTTTGATGTTGTGATTCACAAAAAATAAATTTTTTGCCATTCCTCGAACATCTGGATAGTTGCAAACAGATGGATGATTCAACAAATCTTTGTATATTAAAGGTGATATGAGGGAAGCTATTTCGGGCCTCATACGATGCTGCTCCTTCAACTGGTGGTACTCCATCCCATTGTTGATCATCCTCTCAAACAGGGACACATTCATCTTGTATTTCAACACAGATGGATGCCATGCCGGGGAAGGTTGCAATTGCAAATGATCGCCTGTAATATTTTATAATTATAATACAACTGATAAATTAATGTATGAGATGCATAGTATAAATCATCTTTAATTATATGCCTTACCTATTAGGACAACATGATCACAGTCTTCTGGAATGGAGGATACAATTAATGGCTCCATGACTTCAGCGGCTTCTTCTATTATAACTGAAAGTGCAAAGTTTTTTTTTTTTTAAAGAAACATCAATGAATTTTCTTATCAGGTATTAAGTAATCATATGATAGTTTTTAATATTTTATTTTATTATTTATTTACAATTGTTTTTGTTTGAGCTTTAATGTTATTTGCTATCTGCAAAAAAAAAAAATTGCAATAAACAAATATGATGACTTCCGAATGTCGGTTAAAGCAAGGCATCTCTAGGCCACCGCCTCAAAAGTCGTCGGTGTAGGTTGTACGGTCTGTCATGAAATCTTTTATAATATTCTGTGGCTGTGTCTGAAACTGTGAGAATGTCCAAGTCCTTGTGAAGTAATTCGTTGGTTACATAAAACGGTGCATCCACGATTTTTCGCAATATTTTCGATTGAAGGGTCAGAATTATTTGGATGTTAGAATATTTGGCAGATCCCCATAGCTCTATCACGTATGTCCATAATGGTTTGATCAGTACTTTGCAAATAGTAAGTTTGGTGTTCACGGATAATTTGGATCGTTTATCAAGCAGACGGGATAGTAGTCCAAATCGTCTGTTCAGTCGTTTATTTTCTCTTAAGTGAGATTATAGTTTTTAATATAAAATTAAAAATCTCAGATATTAATCTATTTAGAAACTGAAAAATGTGATTTTATAAAAAATAATTAAAATTGACATACCAACTTTTGGTTTTATGTAGGATAGCATCCTATGATATCTAGCTGCACCTGCTGTAGTAGCACCAATCACTTGCACTCCGCTTGAGATAACCTGCCTTGCATCACAATACTGCAAGAGGCAATTTAACGATTCCGAAGCAGCAGAATAACCTTGCACGGCATTTTCGATAGAATCAGGAAGGTTCACATTTTCCGGATCAAGAATAATGTTTTTGTAATGTTTTATTTTAGAAACAAGTAACTGTTTGGAACCGGAAGTTAACAACCATTTTTTTCTCAATTTTTTCAGCGTCAATTCGGTCAATATTTCACTCTTGCTCTGACTTCCTAAACGAACTATTTTCACCTTTGAACTGACCAATGGTTCTAGGACAAGATCTAATGCATTGTTCCTAACACATACGACCAAGATAGGATAGTTAGCGGGGTTACGGTTCTTTATAAGAGTGTTGATGATTGCCCTCGCTAAATAAGACTTCCCGGTTCCAGGAGGTCCCTGTATCACAGTAAACTTTTGAGAAAGAGCAGCTTCTAAAGCTACTACTTGAGATGGATTGAGATCTTTGTTACAAATTGAGAATTTCAAGTCGGATGGAATTGGTTTCATATCTGCAAAAACGATATTCTTCGTCAAAGGTAAATTGTTAGGATCAATGGTTTGGAGAGTTTTTAACGATTGGTAATATGGTTCGAAGAATGTTACAGGCTCAATCATCATGTACTGCAGGCCGATTTTCAATAGATAAGGATTTCCAATGACAGATACCTTGATACCACTGAAACGTTTCTTAGAAAAATCGTTTTTTTCTCCATTATCTTCTACTGTCGCTACAACAAACGTCGTGAAATCGTTTCGAGTGAAAAATAATAAAGAACCAGTCATAAACTTCTTTGTAATTTGAAAATTTTCTTCTTGCAATGCAATAGTATCCTCATCAGAGAAAACTATATGATGACAAATTTTCGATTTTAGGTTATATTGGTCTATTGATATTTTTGTAGAAGAAACGTTTCTATACAAATACATTGAAGAATTTTTCTTCACCTTGGCCCCAGACATCTCTGATCTATACTGATCAATTCCCTCTCTGACTGCACAAACAAAATCTTCTTTTAGTATTTTGAAATGGAGGTCCAAATAATGATCAGCACTATTGTAAGGTCCTTTAATAATGTTAGGCTCCAAACTTCTGTTTTCGAAGAAATCAACAGGGCTTGGATATATGTTCATATAAGAATAATGCCACTCATTTCTTTCGATATAGTACACCTTAAACATTAACAATTTCACTAACTCTTCTAATCTTTCATAAAAAAGCATTTCATAGGGCGATTTCAGACCAAAGTTTTCTAAACATTTATAAGTCATTTCAAATAACGTCAAATATTTTTCATATACATCTTCACAAATAGATAAATAGGAAACAAGAATTTCATAGAACCTTACTAGTTCCATAAATTCTTCTTTGTTATAATAATTATGTTCAATATTATAACACAAATATCTAATAATACTATCGTAGAATTCATTAGAAGTAAGATGATTTAAAATATTGATCTTTGCCTTATTAAAAACTGACCAAGGAATCCTGGTAAATAATGTTACTAGAACCATCAAGTCTTTTGGCTCTAATTTTGATAAAATTATTTCTTCAAGTTTATTCTTATTGCTAATGTCTTTAATACACCTTAAAAATTCTTCTGAAATCATATCAGAGTTATGTGATAATAATTTCTTGATGTTTGTGATTGAAAAGCCATTTTTAGGTATGCCTTCCATAATTAAGATTATAGTTCAATCTTTAAATATATTTCAACCATCTGAAAAATAAAAAAAATAAAGCTTTAAGTAACTTTAAAAAAAGCAACATATTTATTGTCATTTACAACTGTATCAGTAATACATAAAGTAAATGTATAAATGATACACAAGTAGAGAAACCATCCACTGGCAGCATTCAAAAAATAATCTAAACTATTGGGTTTTCACATGAAATGTCCGTTTTTATAGTTTCTGAAATACATAAAGGATTTTGCAGGTCTCTGTTGTTTTCTTCCGAATGTCTACATATTTAAAGTAAACAGTTACTAATCCTCTACCTTTGTATTATAAACAATAGCTTCCCAATCAATTACCCACTTTTTAGTATACCTCCAAATATGAACATAGAACGCGATTTGAGAGTAATATTTTTGTACGAGTTTAAACTCGGACATTCAGCTGCTGAGGCTGCTAGAAATATTTGCAAGGTGTTTGGGGAAGGGAGTGTTAATGAATGAACCACTCGCCATTGGTTTGCTAAGTTTTCAGCTAGGGATACCGACTTGGAAAACTTGCCCCGAGGAAGACCTCCATCCGTAATAGACAACGATGTCCTCAAACATGCAGTAGAAGGAAGCCCTTACCAAACAATCAAAGGACTCTCAGCACAACTAAATGCAAGTGCATCTATCGTTTCCAGACATTTAAAGTGTATTGGGAAAGTAAAAAAGCTCGATACATGGGTACCTCATGATCTCACTGAGCGGCAGCAAGACCCCATGTTTCAAAACATACCATGCAAAAATTGAAAGAACTGGGCTACGAAGTTCTTCCGCAACCACCATATTCTCCCGACTTGTCTCCAACAGATTACCACCTGTTCAGGAATTTAGACAACTTCTTCAAAGGAAAACTTTTTGAAAACGATGATCAAGTGAAAAGTGTGTTTTCAGATTTTGTTTCACTTCAAAGCTCAGAGTTTTTCAGTTCAGATAAAAAATTTGGAGCCACGTTGGGAAAAATGTGTAGAAAAAGAAGATAAATACTTCGAATAAAATTATCTTGTTTTCATATCGTATTTTTAATAAAAATCCTTTACCTTGAAAACGGACATTTCATGTGACACAACCCAATAGAAGGTCTCAGGGCCATCTCAGGGGAGTGGGAATGAAGTTTGTCATGAAAGGAGTAGTACTTTGTTTGGGCCAAATTGGCAACATATGGAACATAAAACTCTTTAGGATAAGTTTATTAATTACGAAGTAGGATAAAGTTTATTAATGTTACGAAGATTTTCGAATTGAAAGGATTGGATACAGGATGAATTTGATGGCTTAGTAGAAATATTTGTCATGATAGAGTCCTATGTAGCTGATCTGTTCAACCGAGATATTTTGAAACCATACCTCAAGGTCTTGGATGTGGGAATGAAGAGTTTGGAAGGCAATATTTGAATCATTAAAAGCTGATAACGCACAACTATCATCAAGATAAGTAGAAAGGAAGGTGTTAGGATGGGTTGAGATATCAGCTGTATGGACTGTATATAGGATGGGCCCTAGGATATTGCCTTGGGAACACTAGTAGACTGTGAAAAACGGGACAAATAGGAACTATTGTGATTGATAATAAAGAATCTAACAATGAGGTAGGACTGTATGAAGTTTATATTAAAAAATCCCAGGTTTTTAAATAACTAATAAGGAAAATTATAAAGTAGACAAGATATCTTCGATAATGTTAATTCTAAAAAATAGCAATTATTAAAAGGTCATAAAACATCTTGTAACAGCAGCTTCATGCGCTCACTCCCAGGTAGCGCTTGTGGGAGCAACACTAAAGCCATATGTCTTTGACAAGGAAAGACATTTTATTTAATAATATTGTATATTTTAACTTGCTAATACCATTGTAAATATCATTGTTCATAAAACTATTTCAAAATAATAAATAAACTATTAAAGGTAATTTGACCTAAGACCAAGACACTAGTCTGGTAAAAAAGTTCTCACTAACAATAATATACACTGATTTATCAGTACAGCTAGAAGTAGCTCAGCTCTTCAAATCACAACCTGTTTCTACCAAATAATCTCCTAGAACAGTGTATCTCTGCCTTTGTATCCTAAATGTGGTCTATCTTTATTTCACATCCTTTTTCAACTTTCCCTCCTTTACCCTTCCTAACCCCTTATAGGCTGAGGTGCATGGCTTTTGCAGATCTGCACTTATGAGGATTCCTACTCATTACTGCTGGGCTTCTACCTCACAGGGCATACCTTCCTTACCAGTCCACTCTACTAAATGGGAGGTGCTGCCTTGCCCCCTATCTGGTAGGGTAACCTCATACCTGGTGCTGCAGTACACGCTTCTACCATGCCGGGCATCAACCTCCATCTTACTCTCTTCCTCACACGAACTCGCAATCGTTGAGGCCTTCTGTGACCCTGTCTCATCCATATCTTAATAATAACCATACCTCGACAGACAACCTCTTCACAAACTAACTTAAAGGGAGCTGATAACAATGTGGATCAAAACAAACTATATCAAGCCCTGCAAGAGATGAGTATACTCCAGAAGCTTATTTGTCATTTACAAATGTCTACGAACGCATCAAAGATGGCAATCCAAATTAAATCCGCGCTCTCAGGAAAATTCATGTAATCAGCATGGAAAAAAAACACAAGATACTCAGGAATCCAGGTTGATGTGACACTCTTTAACAAACTGGTCTAAAGTCTAGGCTATACAAGTGATTTAACATCATAATGAGATAAAAATAAGGGCACTCAATGAAATATTTCTAGCACTATAGGAGGCAACCAAAAAAACTGATCTTAGTGTTCATGTACAGATGACTAAGTATATATAAGTAGGAGAGAAAGTAGAGAAATACTTTGAAGTTGGCAAGTTTGGGTTGGAATGCGTTGACAGTTTTGGTTAACGTGGTGGTAAGATAGGCATAAAAACTATTTGTCATAGGACACTCAAAAGAAAATCAATGCTGCTAGAAGAAACTAAATAAAAGATTCCTCCCAAATCAAGACAAACAGAGAACAAGTATCTGTAAAATACTTGTTCGAGCAATGTTAAGACATCCCTCTGAGGCATGGGCTATAATAATGGCTGATAAGAGTGGGCTCCTGGTAGTTGAGGGGACAATGCTAAAAAAATTTGTATGACCTATTCAATAGCCCGGATGTAGTTGAAGGCAGCAAAGCATGGTAAGCTGTTATGGGCAGAGCAGGTGACATGTAGCTAATGCTGATTCTTCTGAAACCCAAGAAGATCCTCACCAAGGAAATCCTTGGAACAAGGAGAGTAGAGAGACTGAAACTGAGGAAGATGCAAGATTGTTGCAAAATAAACAAGAAACCTACTCCTTAATTTGAGTAATACTGAACAGGCTACAGCAACTTGAAAATTGTATAGAGCTGCAAGTTTTTGGTTTGAGCCAGATTGAAAAAAAACTTTTCACAGGGCGTACAAAATATTAAAACTAAAAAATCTATAATTCTATTTGGAAACTTATTTATTTTAAATAAAACATAACGATGCATGGTCATCTATTACTGTGTAAGTTTTATTTTAATTAACGGTCTGCTCGCTTCAGTCAACCCACTTGCTGGCAACGTCGTCTAAACATTAACCAAATCATAGCAAGTACTCATGGGTTTAAAAGTTTATATATTTAAAATAGAAACTTCTTTTAAAAATATAGAAATGTCAAGAATTAATTTGATTAGTTATTAGAAATTAAATCCTAATAATGAAAAATTATTTGAGTATTTAGGTCTTGTTTGGAATATAGCATACTGGCAGGGACTATTGGAGGTGGCCCAGAAGAATAAGGAAAATATTTTTAAAAGCTAAAATTAATTTATTAGAAGCAAAATAGAAAATAAAGCTCATGCAGTTATAAGGAAATGATTATCATCTTTTAACAAACTTTAATGTGTAATAAAAAAAAAACTGTATGGCCCAAAGCTGACAACAAAGATTTTGACAGGACAAAAAATATATTAAGAAGTATTTCATTTGGTTGATTTTATTCTTGAGAGTTTGGAGGAACCGAATAATAGTTAGTAATTATCAGCTCAAAGTATTAAACCTTTAATACTCTTTACTATATAATTTTTTAATAATAAAAACCTAACTCTGATATTTTCATTATTAACATTTTACTTCTATACTGATTAATAAAAATGACATGTACCCTAACTTATTATACGGTGAATTGACTGCAAGAAAAAAAATTACCACTCACTAAAAAAACAGATATTACAAAGAAATAAAACACCAAGAAAACTATGAATATGATACTCATAGTATGACACTATTCTAATTAAATAACAATGGCTAATGTTAATAATCTAAAAATGACAACCAGTCATTGTAACATTTATGAAACTAAAGATTACTTACCAATACAAAGTCCTTCAAAACTAATAATGATTTACAACCCCTACGAGATATAAACAGTTTGACCCTTCAAAGGATTCAAACCTAGTTCAAAACAGAAGACCACCATTAAATCCAAAGAGCATCTTTCTCCAATACCTTACTTTCATACAGTGATTTAGAAAACTTAAAACTTAAATTGGAATCCGTTTTGTTCACAAGTGAGGACACAATCATCTACAAATAAAACACGCTGAAATCGGTTTATTTTATTTCTTGACTTACTTTTCCTTTCATCACATTTATTCACCACAATATATCAAAGGAAAAATGTAAATTAAAAAAAAATTACGATTTTTTGGTCAGATAAACTGCAATATATGTTTAGATTATTGCACAATATATCTTCTTGTTGTTTTAATTATAAAAGAAAAAAAACTGCTAATAGTTATTATCGCCCTCACATCTTTACGAAAACGATTTCTTGATAATTTTGTGAAAATGTACAGAAAAAAAATTAATAAATAAAAAAACAATAGTAAATATCAATAAAAAAAAAGTAGGTCGAACTATGTAATAAAATAAACAATACGTTGAGTAGGATGAGCTGAAATAAATAAATCTTTAGCAATTGCATGGAATTGTTGATGGTTTGTTCATTGTTGCTCAATGCCTCAAAGACCTGTTCCATTGCATTTTTAATTTCTCTTCTGAACTGAGGACAGTCTTCACAAATATCACTTGATGTGAGAGGCATTTTACACAGTGGATATTGAAGAGTGCCATGAGGTACTCTTGAGTGAGGCGGCAAAGCTCTGTCCTCAGGCACGCGTTAAGTACCTCCTCACGTCGGTATTTTCTGGACAATATGGCCTGGGAGCTGACAGTGGGTTTGATGTCTTTAAGCTTGTTATAACCCAATATGGTCCAGGTCTATCGCTATTAATTTAAGACGTTTGCCTTCTTTGGTTTTAGTAACTCTGGCAGTGGGATGTAACAAAGCAAATGGGTGATTTTTTTTATAACGAATGGGCCTCTGCTGCTGATTTGTCAGCTTCCTCGTTTTCCCGATATTACTGGGAACCTAAAGGAAATTTATTTTTTTAGAATATTCTTCCATCAGTATTTGCCAAGAACAGATGGAAAATGGCTTTAGGAACAAAAAGTGAGACAGAGAAAATAATTATAGATACTTCTGATGATGATCTGGCTTATTGGATAGGTTCTTTCCGCATAGGTTAATTCCGCAGTGAAAACACAATAATTACGATTCACTTTGTACTTTTGCGTTTTTCAACTATCTAATAATGCACATGTCGTAGATTCATTTGTTGTTAAAACATCAGTATAGATGATTTTATTGTACTGATGTTTGTTAAACTGAAAAAAAGTTTTAACGATATCTTATAGGCAACGATTTTTTCTCTTTGGAAACTATCAACCTATGATCCATAATTGTATTATATATTATTTATGAAATGTAATACAAAAATTAAAACAAAATTGATTTGGTTTGTAAATATCTTTTTTTCTAACTCATGTATCGATTAAAGTAAATAAGAAAGAAGAAACTCTACCCAACCTCCTTTGTTAAAATCCGTCAAAAGGTTCCTAAATACTAGAGAGTTTTGCAAAACATTTTAACAGTAAAAAAGAGCTATATTTTCGCAATGCACTGTGCCAAAAGAAATAAGATGAAGATTGATGACTGATTTGATATTATCAAAGTCTTAGTAAAATAGAGTTTGGCTCAGGTCGTAGAAAGAGGAGCGCCAGAGAGAAAATAAATTAGCTTTGCATATTTTTTCGGAGACTTGACCTGGAATTGTTCCTGCCTCATCTCTTAGCAGGGAGGGAACATACTTAATGTATACACTTGAAAAAAAAAAAAAAATTGGGGTCACCTGTAGCATAACTGCCCTCTATGTCCAAGGTCACGGGTTCAAACACGCAGATGACCCTATGATTTTTTAATGGGAGTAAAAAGTCCTTAGTTATGCCGTCCTTCGGGGTTCCCGAGCCCGTGCGATGTCAGGTACTCGTTAAAGATCTCTGTCCTAATTAAACCTGGATAGGAAAAATTTGGGACTCCCTCTGTAGCATCGTCCGATTAGGCACAGCAGCATAAAGTGACGTTAAATAAATAAACAAACAATTCAGATGCCAAACAGAATAATAACATAGAAAACGAAAAGTAAAATTTTAATTGTTTTTTTAAGATGACGCTTGTAAAGAGAATCAATCCCATAGAAACTATTTCTTTCAACAGACATTAATATGTTTTACCACAAATTATTCAGATCTCTCCCTTACTAAAAAAAAGAAAAACAATCTTAAATATTATAATAACAAAAATGACAGTAATAAAGAAGTATTATTTAAAATTCAGTATGTCAGTTTAACTTTGTAACTGCCTTGGAAAATATTAACGGAAAACAACTGTGTTATTACGCTTCTGTTCTCGGACATATAAAGTTTTTGTTAAAAAGAAGTACAGTAGAAGCTCCAGGGTCACGTAAACATAGGAAAATTAAGACTTATTCCATTGAAAATCTGACCAGAGCATATTCAAGAGACCCTTAACGTTCTTCCTCATCTTTACTCTCTGCATCTACTGCTATGTTCAACATCAATACTATTTTGCAACTGCTTTCAAGTTTAAACTTGAAGAAAGCGGGTAACAGGGTTGGAATAAACATTTTGCGAAAGTTGTAATTTATGATTTGTGTTTTTATTTGGTTATCAGGGGAAAATAAATCCCGGGCTTAATCTACGTTTCAGATATAAGTTGTTACGGTAGTTGAAAAGATTTTTGCTTTTTTAAACTTGTTAATACTAATTATTAACTAATAAGTTAATACTATTGCTAATTATTGGTCTTTTCAGATCATTGTACTCTCCATCTGTCAACTTCAGAAATGGATAGCAGAAGAGGACATAGGAAACAAGTTTATAATAATCTGTACAAGAAGTATTTGAGTTATATAAAGAAGACAAGTGCCAAAAAATTCGTAAATATAGTTTTATTTATTAAGCTTGTTAATAATTTATATTTAATTGTTTTAGACCGACTTATTATTATTTGAAACACTCAATGTTTTAAAAAAGTTGTAAATCTTATTGCAGTCGAGATATTCGTTTGATTGGGAAAAAAAGGAAGAAGTTAAAATTTTGTTGATTGTACTAGATTTGATTGATATATCTTATACTCGCTTCTCTGATTAGCCAGTAGATCTAGATCTATTTTTTTTTTTTTTTTAAAACATCTAGTTTGATCTCCAGGCCTAATTATTTATTTCTTTTGTCAAGTTAAATCATTATTTTGGTTGAACAAATTTAGATAAAGCTGTGCATTGTTGTATCTATGGATTCTGTCACTTCTTTAAAAAAACCTAAGTTTGCACCAGTTTTTTATTTTTTTCATTAGTTTTAAGGACTCTTTGTGGGCAAGTATTGCGATAGTGACAATTTTGTAATTCCAGTTTTCCACCGAAATTCTCGTTTTAGGTCCTAACTATTAAGTCTCGCAAAATGGTCTGTGTATATGGCAAGTCAAACTCAAAAATGAAAAGTCATAGTATAGTGAAATTTCATATTAAAGACAAGTATGGATCTGGGATTTTACAGCAACTTTTTGGCTGTAATTGACTAAACCAGAAGAACCACTTTATGTATACCATTAAGTAATTTACCATGCATTTTGCACCTTTTTTTTTATTCAATAAATTTTTTTATTAAACTCTATATTAATTTTAAATCAAATGAGTTTAAAGTACTTGTAGGTTTTATTCTGTTTGGGCAAGGTTTAAAACGCCATTTTTTTAAAAATTTCTTCTCCTAAATTACCTTTCATTTTGCTGATTAATATAATTTACCATTTCTTATTGTTATGATTTATATAAAAGGGTGAATATGAAATATAAAAGAGAGGTTTACAACCTGTAAATCATTAATCTTGATTTTATTTTCCTATAAATATGAATAGTAATGTAGGTGTATAATATACCATTGGAAAACTAAAGATTTCTGAAAAACATTCTAGGTTGTAGAAGGTAATGCTGAGTGGAAAAAAAGATTGTTAATTTAATTGATTGTTGTATATAAAAATTTCTATTGATATGTTATGTAATCTAAAATAAACCATTCCATTGAAACAATATGAATCTTACTTAAATATTTTATTCTTCTAATCAGTTTTTATTCTGTTAACTGTTTTTTAAAATGTGTAGGTGATGTTTCGAGTTTTTTTACCCATTTCCAAGACAAGTTATTAACAGAATAAAAAGTGATTGGAAGAATAAAATGCTTAATGAAATTTAAAAACATAAATGAAACTTCCTCATTTCAACTATTGAAGTAAATGGAAGTTGTGTGATGCGCACATCACATTATTAGTTTATTAAATTCCTCAAAATTTTACTCTCAATTGAAAAAAATTATTGTTTTACAAGCAAATTTATTTAGGCGTCTGATGACAAAATTAAACAAGGTAATTCGATCAAAGTGTTCAAATAGTTTCTATTTTAGTGATTTTGTCAATTTCCTTCCTCAATATTTTCATTTTTGTGCTTTTCACAATTAGTGTGTTTCATTTTATGTAATATCAATATATTATTTATTTTGTAACATAAAGGCTTTTCAACTACTAAGGTTATTTTAGCCCTAAATTAATAATACAAATACAATCATTTAAATAAAATACAAACAAAATCTATAAATATATTAAATATTCAGATCAAGTTTGAGTTTTTATTATATTCTTATGGCTATTGGCCACCTGTTGTGTGGATTCCATCAACAAAAGAAATCCTTATTGATTTGAAAGGCATAGGAAACTGATTTGAGTTGAATATGTAGTTTCTAATCAACCAAGTCCATTTTTAAAGATTTATCGACTTTCTTCTTCTAATTAACATTGTAGCTCTCTCATAATTTATTATTTGCGTAGAGAACTTTCTACGTCATCATAGTTATTAGTTTTTTTTTTTTTCATGTTGATCAGGAAGTTGAAGTATTTATTAGTTATGTTTTAAGTATTAATAAGAAATTAAATTAGTATGTTTTTGGTTCATTATTTTCAATAGGTTGATACCTTTGTAATCATTCAAAAAGAAAAAAAATATTACCCCCGCTCAAAATTTGAGAGCTTACGTTTCAAGATGTGTAGAATCCGAATAACAAATAAAAAAAAAAAATCCGTTTGTCTGCCGTCCGCAGCATTTCCCCGAAACTACTGGACCATTTCGCTTCGAAAATACTAGTCCATCCAACGATGATCCTAGCACCTAGATGTTGATATCGGCTAGTTAGTTTTGATTTAAGCAGCCGATTAAACGTGATTTAATTCAATAACTAAGTTATTTTTGAAGATAGAGGAAAGTATGTATGGAGTTTTAGAATCGTATAGCGCGCTTAACAAAACAAAGGCAAAATGAAAACATTTAAATCTCACTTATATATACGTTGTACCTACATTATTTTCGATGGTAGAGAAAAAATCATTATCGTTTTTTAACCGAAAAACCGTGATTAATTATAAAAAAGAGAAAAAAGGAAAGAAAAAAAAATTGAAATTTAACCATAAATACGCTTATAACTCAGTTATTTTTGAAGATGGAGAAAAATATGTATTGAGTTTTAGAATCAGTAAAGAGCGATAAATTATGTAAAAAAAAAAAAAAAAAAAAAAAAAAAACTATAGTATATTCAAGTAACAAATTATAAATAATATATGTAATTCCACCAAAAATGGGTTATTATTGAAGATAGAGAAAAATCGAAAAGATTTTCGAGATGAAGACAACGCAATAAGCAAAGAGCAAAACAAAAAAAAAAAAAATTTTAAATCATCTTCATGATCAAGCCACAACTTATAAGAGATTATAAGTTATCAACTTATAAGAGTCATTCCCTGATAACTCAGTTATTATTGATAATGAAGATATAATGTAAGGCGTTCTGGAATCAGGAAATTTTATTTAAATGAAAATCGAAAGAAAAGAAAAGGAAATAGTAACGCAGTACTGTATAAATGCTTTTGGTTTATTATTTTCAATAATCAACCTTTGTAATCGACCAAAAATAATAAAAAAATTTTGATTTCTTATTATTGGTTTCTTTGAAAAATCTATAAAATTGTCCATCTTTTATTGGCAAAAAATATTTTTAATAAGTATTCTAATACATACATACATCCTCGGCGCTACAGCCCAGTTCGGGCCCTGGCCTCCAGAAGAAACCTTCCCCACTCTTCTCTATTCCTGGCCATCGTCCACCAGCCTAACGCTCCCAGCTGCACTGCATCCTTTCCAACCTGGTCCAACCATCTCATTCGGGGTCTCCCTCTCTTCCTTTTGCCTACCGGCGCATAGCTTATTATTCTCTTGGGGATACAATCATCTGCCATCCTTTGAACGTGGCCAGCCCAACGAAGCCTGCTTATCTTTATAAATCTTACCACTGGGACATCCTTATACTTTTCATAAAGCTCTCGATTGTGTCTTATTCTCCAAAGACCATTTTCGCATATAGGCCCATAAATCCTTCTCAGTATTCTTCGTTCGAAAACAGCAATCTTTTGTTCATCTGTTTTCCGTAACACCCAGGATTCACAGCCATAAGTCAGTATGGGCCTTATCAGGGTTTTGTAGAGCGTGGCCTTCGTTTCCTTATTAATTTCTTTAGATTTAAATATTCTTAATAGACCATAATAACCCCTCGTAGCAGCTAAAATTCTCTTCTCTATTTCTTTGGAGGAGTTATTTTCGGCATCTACAAACGACCCGAGGTATACAAATCCCTGAACTGTTTCAAATTTGTATCCTTGTATCTCAATACATGGTTCTCGTACCTCAGCCCCTGCAACCATATACTTGGTCTTGGATTCATTTATGACAAGTCCCATTGTCTTAGCAGATTGCTCTAAAGCTTTAAATGCTAGTATTCTAATATTTAGTATTAAAAAAAAAAAAAAATAAATAAATAAAACTTAATAGCATATTATAATATTACATGTTCAAAAGCAATTTATTATATTTTCGTTTATTCATATTTTAATAGAATTACTTTTTTTCTATTTTTTAGGAAATAGGCTATTGCGAAGCACAAATAGTGAATTATCCAAGGAGATTATTAGACTGAAAGAAGAAATAAAAAAGGGTATGCTCGTAAATTCCAATTTAAAAGTTGAACTACAGGATCTTACTAATGATGGGAAACACTTAATGGTAAAATCAAAGTGTTTTTATATTTTTCCTAAGCTAAATATGATTATTGTGTAGGGCATGTATTATGTATTATGATGGTAGTAGTTATTATGATAAGGGAAGATTTGGAATTAGTTGAGCTATGAGCTAGTACAGATGAATGCATTCATTCCCTATACTTTCTACCTTTAAGGCTGCGCTACACAGTGAGAAAACAAGTAAGAAAAATATTGTGAGAGTAAATTATCATATTTTCTATAAAACTTCATTTATTTTTTAAAACTTTTATTATAATAATGTTAAATTTCTTAAAATGGAGTTTCTACATTAAAAAACATTTTTCATGATGTGTGTATTATACTTGTTTGTATTGATATAACTTTATCATTTAGTTTTCTTATATTTAAAAAAAAAAAAAAAAATTAATGATATGATACAATTTTTTGAAAAATAATATTTGATGTTATTATCCGTATTTATTTTTAAAATGTGCCTTCCCCTCTCCTGCTTTTTCGTGATCTCTCACAAGACCTCTTTCTCACAATTTTTTACCTACCTGTTTTCTCACCATGTAGCGCGGCCTTTATAGATTCGATAAGAATGTTAAACCCAAAATATTATCAAAAATAAATTTGTTCCCCTTCTCAAATTTTGATAAGGAGAGGAATTTGAATCCGATGAGCTATTCCAACCTTCCTTACAATCACTTTCATAATATATCTAGTTCAACTCATCAATATTTAAAAAAAAAGGGGAATGGAAATTTGTCTTGTTATGATTGTAATTAGAAAAAAATTAAAGTAAATTGTGGTTCAAAAAATGTTAATTAACTGAGTAAATTACAGAGATTCAAAAATGGTAAATGAAATAGTGAGGGAGGATTATAAAAATGATTTGAGATTGGATGACACAACTTCTATAATTTTTAAAGAGAAAGTTAAGATAAGTTTGCAATGCCAAGAACAAGGCGCTATTAAATGCACGATGACTTTTAGCCAGTGTAGCAAACGACGATATATCATCGTCTGGCACTAAAAGGTTTAAAATATTGGGGTAAAAAAAAATGACCATTCAGTTTGCAATGTTATAGTATAATTGGTATAATTTTAATCCCAATACTATATTAAATAATTTTGTAATTTTAATGCCTCCCTGTGAGACTCTGTATTTGTTAGGCATTCCTTCAAGCAAAATGACACTAAGTTGCGAAATTCAGGTCCTATTGTTCCACTATTGGAAAAAAAAAAATTTAAAGCCGTCAAAACCATGCGTTTCATCCAGGAAATATGAGAGGAACCTCACCTGAATTAACGGACTGTGAGGAGGCTCTTTACATTTGAAAGTGGTGATCATCGGTTAGAGACAGACAGGCTGTATGAGATGTAATCGAAGATAATCCGACAAAAAGCTCTCGGATGCTTTCCTCCAAACATGGAGTGTCTCAGTCAAGTGTGAATTACACCAACTGGAGGAAGTGAAAAGATCATGTAAAGAAGTTCAGCATGAACTCACCCAGCTGGAAGCCGAATGTCGCATGGAAACATATTGTTTGCTCCTCCAAAATCCAAGTGACAAACGTTTCTTCAAAAGAATTGTCACATGTGACGAAAAGTGGATTTACTGGTGCAATCCTAACATATCAGGACAATGGATAGACCAAGGCCAGCCAGCTTTACCGGGTGCTCAGAGAATTCAATTTGAAAAAAAGACGATGCTTTCGGTTTTTTAAATTTTAAAAGAGTAGTCCACTATGAGTTGGTGCCAGATGGGCGTTCTGTTGATTCAGTGCTCTATTCAGAACAGCTTGAGACAACGTCTGGCCACACACCTCTCGATATACAAAGCAGAATCTTGCTGAGATAGATGCAATTGAATTTCTACCGCACTCAACATATAGCCCTGATCTTGAACCATAAGACTACTACCTCTTCAGAGATATGGGTCACTTCTTTATGGGGAATACTTTTCGTACTTTGGAGGAAGTCAAAATTAGGGAAGAAAACTTATTCAATTCAAACCCAAAGCTTGGTATCAGCAGGAAATTAAAAAGCTGGATTCTAGATGGGAATAAACCATTGAGCACAATGGACTGTTCTTTGATGCCTAAAACTTATTTGAAGTAAATAAAAAATCAAGTTAATTTTAATACATAAAATGGGCCTTTTTTTTCTACTCACCCCAATATTATAAGTTCAAAAAAACTGGTGTGTTTGACTGCATCGGTCCTTTACCTTCTGTATTTATATTTAAAAAAAAATACTGATAAACAGTTATTATAATAATAAGTAAGTTGAGGTCAAGGTTTCTTTTAAACAAGTTCGTGCTGGCATGTACTGTAGATGCCTCATGCCACCGATGGATCACAGTTGCACTACTACTGTAGTAGCTACTTTTATAGGTCTTTTCATAGCTAAATAATATTATGTATAATTATATTACTAAATTTATAATATGTATGTAACCTTTTTTGTTTATAATTGTTCATAACATTCCTGCCCGATAGTTTAACAGAAAATGGCCTATAAATAAATTAAGATATTTATTATTGATAATGCCCGAAGCCAGTAATGAAAATAATTAGTATTTAACAAGTTAACCTCAGTTTTTGGACAACTGTATTATTTGAATAATCACTACGTTTAATTGATGCCCTTAATAACAAAATTTAATTTTGAACAGAAAATATCTCACTTTAAGTATAAATGGACTTGGGCTACTTTCAAAATAAGTGGCTCATATATTTCTTAACTAATTTCTCAGCTTTGCACAGATTGAGATAATTTTACAAATTGTATTATTTTCTCTTCTGGTGCAATTTTCCCTTTGTCTTTCTTTCTTCTGCTTAATCATTTTATCTTATGTTACGCCCATAGGATAATAACAAAGGACTTTACAACTCACTGGCTTCCCTCCATGACGATGCAATCGCGTTCGAGAAAATGGTTGGCAACTTTTTGAAAAAATTAGATCCTGGAAGTAAGTGACTTTTTCATTTCTCTCATTAGATAAACTTATTATTTTCATTTTCATATTTTTATCTCATTCCCCTTCAAAAGCAATGTGGAGATGCAGATATAATTTTCAAAAATGAATAATTTTCATTGAATTGTCTTATGTATTGTCATTTCCTATTCTGAACAAGACACTGCAAAATTCACTGTTACAATTAATGACTAATTTTAGATTATGTAAATTTAAAAATCTGGTGCGCACAACACACGAATTTCACTTACCTCCGTTATTTATATCAATTTAAGAATTTTTAAATACATTTAGAGATAAAAATAAATTTTTAAAGAATTAATTAAATTGAATTTCTACAGAAACATGTGTTTTATAAAAATAATCGATTATATTATTATCTAAAACAATCAGTTAGTTTTATCGCTTTTTCATCCCTCTTTATCAACTTTTACAATTATCTGTATAAAATAATATATGTTCTAAAATCTTTAGCTTTCCAACGATATATTATTCATGTATATTACCGTTCTTGTGTTCAAAAACAAAATATTGCATTAAAAAATGTTTTCAGTTTCCTCCTTCAGTTGGATATTAAATTCCTTCAACTTATATATTTACCTGTTTTTTATCATTGATAACAAGATTATATTGTAATTGTTTTAGTATTACATAATATAATATTAATAAAATATCGTCATTTAAGCCCATTCAGACTGTTTCAATCAGAATGAAACCTACATCATATTAAAGCCCATCAAATTTTACATCAATATATAGAGTTTAATCAAAATTGTTAGAGCTGTTTTTGAGAAAATCGTAAAAAGGTGCCAAATTCATGGTATAAAGTACATCTTCCAGTCAGCTGATTTTGATGAAAAAGATTTTGTAACATCTTGGGCGTATAGTTGCCTTAAATATGAAATTTCAGTTTTACTGGACTAATCGTTTTCGCTCGGGAGTTACCACACACACACAGACCTTTTTGTGGGACTTGGTTATTTGGACTCAAGAGACCCTAAAACGTGTATTTCTGTTGAAAACTGGAATTCGAAAATTTCCACGATGACAATTCTTTCCCTTACTATATATTTCATATACAGGTAAGTGAAAGTAAAAATTTGTAGTTTAACTTATTACAAAAAAATATACATCAATGTGTAAAAATGTTGGGTCCTTTCATTTGAAATGTCTAATTTTCACAGTACAGGTTAGCTAGTAAAAAAAACTATGAATTTGAAATATTTTAATTTAAAATATTTATCCTCATTTCTATACATTTTTCCAGTATGTTATCAACTTTTCTCTCCCTGAAATGAAAAAAATCAGGGTTTTGTTCAGAAATAAATTCAGAAAATGTGTTTTTGGCTTGAGAAACATCTCTAAAAATTTTACCTTTAAGGAAGTTGTTCAAATTTCTGAAGAAAAAGAAATTTTTTTTGTTTAAGTCTGGTGAATAAGGTGAATGTGGAAGGACTTAGTACCACAGCTAGGTTTATTTTAAAAAAAAAACCTTTCAGTGAATAAATGGATGTAATTTTGGTTCAAATCATTCAAGATGTTTTCATTTTATCTTTATTGTCAGTGCTAAATAGTGAAATTAATGAAGAAGAATAAATTTTGTTATTATTTCAATGCAGGACTTGTACCTCCCAAAAGGGAGAGGCTTAATTGTTATAAACAGTGATATAAAGCTATTATTATTTATTCTATTCTGCTTATTCGTAATACTTGAAAACCCATATTTTTTCTTCATTTTTCAATTAAATTAAAATCTCTTAGTGGCTTTCCCTTTCAACTATCTTATATTTTCTCTATTACCATTTAACTTATCATTTAGTCATTAAAAAATTAGAATGCATGTTGGATTTTTTGTTTATTATTTTCAATAATTAACCTTTGTAATTGCTCAAAAAAAAAAGAAAAAAGAAAGTTTCCACTCTCAAAATTTAAGGGCCTATGTTTCAAGATACATTGAACCTGAATAAAGAATAAAAAAAAAATCCGATTGTCCACCAGAGGCCGTCCTTGACATTTCTCTGGAACTACTGGACCAATTTTTTTTTTTTTAATTTGCCAAAAAAATACTAGGGCATGCAACGATGATTCCAACTCCTAAACATTGATATCAGCTGGTTATTTTTAAAATGGCTGCTGATTAAAAATGATTTAATTCAATAACTCAGTTATTTTTGAAGACAGAGAAAAATATGTATAGTTTTAGAATCAGTAAAGTGCGATAATCAATAAAACAAAAGGAAAAAAAATTAAATTCTTGCCTATATATGCGATTGTAACTATGTTATTTTAGAAGATAGAGAAAAGATTTATTAATGTTTTTCAACCAAAAATACTCAAATAATTATAAAAAAGAGAAAAAAGAAAAGGAAAAAAAAAGAAATTTTACTCATAAGTACGCCCATAACTCAATTATTTTTTAAGGTAGAGAAAAATATGTATAGTGTTTTAGTATCAGTAAAGCGCGATAAAAATACAAAAAAAAAAGTTTATCTATATCGTCACAAATTTTAATAGATTCCGCCAAAACTTGGTTATTATTGAAGATAGAGTAAAAATGTTAGATGTTTTTTAACCAAAAAACTGCAAATAATTATACAAAGGAGAAAAAATAAGAGAAAAAAAAATTGAAATTTTACACATAAATACACTTATAATTATTTTTGATGGTGAAAAATATATAGAGAGTTTTAGAATCAGTAAAGGGCAGGAAAAAAAAATATATATATGAAAAACATAAATCTTGCCTTTATATACGCTTGTAACTGCGTTATTTTTCGGAGATAGAGAAAACATTTATTATTTTAACCGAAAAAACGTGAATAATTAGAAAAAATTTAATAAAGAATAGAAAAACATTGAAATTTTATTCATAAATACATCCATAAAATTTACCAAGGAACACCAAAAACTTATCCTTTGTAATCAACCAAATAAAAGATTACCCCCTCTCCCCTCTCAAAATTTGTGAGCTTACATTTCAAGATATGTAGAACCCAAATAATGAGTTTTAAAAAATCCGTTTTTCCTAATTCATTAATAGATAATTACCATTTTCTCTTAATGCTCTTTTATAAATAATTAAATTTCCTACAAAATAAAAAAAGAATCATTGAAATTGGTTTAGAACTAGCACAGATATAACATTTTGAAATTATCAGTGGTGATATGTCATTTTTCCTTTGGATTATTTATTGCTTTTCATATTAGTTAATTACCTATAAACAGTTATACCCTAAGATAGTTATTGGGAAATAATAAACCATTGTGTAATAATTTGCTGTGTTTTTTATCCTTGTACCCTTACTACTCAGTAGTTCTTAGCAAATAGACTACAGTATTTTCTACGCCAGTTTCTTTAAATATTAGTTTTAATTTGATAGATAAAATGTGAAAATAAAATTAAAACTAATATTTTTTACTAATGTTATTTGTCTATTTTCATATTATTTTAAAGATTCAGTTGGTATTGCGACATTAGTTGCCAACGTAAGGTAAGGTAAACAAAAATTATATATTTTATCTCTTTTTTTCTTTCTTTTTTTTTTTTCAGTTAAATCATTTGATACTCAGAATAGATCGATGCCCAGTTTGAATGGACAAGTAACAAAAAATTCTAAGGATACTCTTCAATTCCCTGAAACTAATTATCAGAGGTACAATTTTAAAGGTAAAACTGCATTTAATGTTTTTTTAAATGAATCCATTTTTAGCATATTTATCTCGAAGTTTTTGTTTTAATTTTATTTATTTATTTATTTTTTTTTTTTAAAGATTTCATTTATATTCAAGACCTCTCTCCGATTATGGAAGAAAATGCTGAGGTAAAACATTTAATTAAGGTAAATCTTTATCCAATTTTTGATTGATGTGTCTAATTGTTGTCTTTATATGTTTTTGTAGGTAAGCGATAGATCTGTGCATGGTAAAGTTGTAAAATTTGCATGCATATTTTTTCAACAGAAAAAAATCAATTTATTGCAACAAAATTTAGTCCTGATTTACAATAACAAAACAATAGTCTCATCCACAACTTTTTTACAGAGATTTTTCAAAATTTATAATTTTGAAAAAAAAATTATCTAGACTTTTTATCACAACTCTAAAACTATTAATTTTTTTATTTTATTTATTTATTTATTTAACGTCACTTTATGCTACTATGGCTAATCGGACGATGCTACAGTGGGAGTCCTAAATTTTGCCTATCCAGGTTTTATTAGGATAGGGATCTTTAACGAGTACCTGACATCGCACAGGCTTGGGACCACCTTTTAACGTCCCCTCCGAAGGACGGCGTAACAAAGGATTTTTTACTCTCATTAAAAAATCCTAGGACCACCTGCGGATTTGAACCCGTGACCTTTGGCATGGGAGGCTGTTACGCTAGCCACCCAGCTACAAGTGATCCCATAAAACTGTTAATATATGGGTTTAAAAATTATCATTGTTTTAATGAAATATATTTTATGAAATTTATCTCATTTTACATTAATGAGGCATAAGGAAATTATCATCTTAGGAGATATTTAACCTATTTTTATTTGCCATAAACTATCTCTTAACCTTAAATAGCAACATGGGATAATATTATTTCCTAAAATGAAATCTGTTGTCATAGTTTTATCCTCCCCCATTGGCTTCTCAGTTTAGAATCGATTGCTAAAAACGTGTCTTACTCAACATTTCACTCCCTATTTTAGTAGAATGTTTATTTAAAACTGGATTAATCAACTCATACATTGGGGTCACCTGTGGTGTAGTGGATAGCATTACAGATGTCTATGCCCAAGGTCATGCGTTCAATCCTGGCATATATCCTTATTATGTTTTAAAGGGAATAAAAAATGCTTGATTAAGCCGTCCTTCTGAGGCGATGGTCATGATCCAATACAATCTCAGGTACTTTTTATGATCCCTTAAGATTATGTACATAGAAAACTAAATGAATTTAAAGTAGGATAAAGTGATGGTAACAAAATAAACTATCAACTCTTAGAGTAGACTTTTCAGAAATTTGGAAAATGTGGAAAAACCTTAAAAATAACTAAAACCTTTAGGATAACCTATTTTTGCAATTCTCTATAGAACTTTGCATATGGGTTTCCAGACTATCCAGACATATCCTATTCTGTGGGTCAAGCTATAATATTCTGGGGGTCAAGCTAACAAAATTTATGATCAAAATCTACCTAATTCTTTTAATCAGGGATAAGAATTATTATCAAATAATTTATATTATAAGTTTTCTAGATAACTTAAAAATTAAGGGTTGTATGAATGCATAGCTTCCATACTTTTTATAAATAACTCGAACAGATAAAAGTTTATGTCATCTGTTTTGTGATATTTTATCTCTTTAATATTAAATGGTTGACTGTGAAATGAATAAGAACTGTGAGATTGGGATACACCAAAAGGTGGCGGTCATAAAAGGATAGAAAATAGTAAAGAACTAATTACTATCCAACGTTTCGACACACATTGTGCTCAGGGCTAAAGAAGAAAATACAGTGTAAGTGTTTGATAAAAACAGAAAAGAACAAAAAAATTAGTAGAGGAAGATGGTTGGGGGTGCGGTCATTCAAGAGAAACACACATTACAACTTGGTGATATTTTAATTATATGCCGACTTTTCGGCCTAATTTGTGGGCCTTCATCAGGGTTGACTCTGAGACGGTGTCTAAAGAAGTCACCAGATAATTAAAGTATCACCAAGTTTTAATGTGTGTTTCTCTTTAATGACCGCACCCCCAACCATCTTCCTCAACTATTGGGTTGTGTCACATGAAATGTCCGTTTTCAAGGTAAAGGATTTTTATTAAAAATACGATATGAAAACAAGACAATTTTATTCGAAGTATTTACCTTCTTTTTCTACACATTTTTCCCAACGTGACACCAACTTTTTTATCCCTGAACTGAAAAACTCTGAGCTTTGAAGTGAAACAAAATCTGAAAACGCACTTTTCACTTGATCATCATTTTCAAAAATTTTTCCTTTGAAGAAGTTGTCTAAATTCCTGAACAGGTGGTAATCTGTTGGAAACAAGTCGGGAGAATATGGTGGGTGGGGAAGAACTTCGTAGCCCAGTTCTTTCAATTTTTGCATGGTATGTTTTGAAACATGGGGTCTTGCTGCCGCTCAGTGAAATCATGAGGTACCCATGTATCGAGCTTTTTTACTTTCCCAATAAATACACTTTAAATGTCCTGGAAACAGTAGATGCACTTGCATTTAGTTGTGCTGATAGTCCTTTAACTATTTGGTGGGGGTTTCTTTCTACTGTATGTTTGAGGACATCATTGTCTATTATGGACGGAGGTCTTCCTCTGGGCAAGTTTTCTAAGTCGGTATCCCCAGCTGAAAACTTAGCAAACCAACGGCGAATGGTCCGTTCATTAAGACTCCCTTCCCCAAACGCATTGAAAATATTTCTAGCGTCCTCAGCTGCTGAATGGCCGAGTTTAAACTCGTACAAAAATATGATTGGGAAGCTAATGTTTATAATACAAAGGTAGAGGATACGTAACTGTTTACTTTAAATATGTAAACATTCGGAAGAAAACAACAGAGACCTGCAAAATCCTTTGTGTATTTCAGAAACTATAAAAACAGACATTTCATGTGAAACAACCCAATACTTCATTAAAAAAATTATTAAAATTGAAAATACAAGAACAGAAAAAGAAAGTAATAAAAACTAATAAAGATGATTAATTTATCAACATAAGTAAATAGAGAAATGAAAAATAAATATAGTTAGCAAAAGTATGTTAGGTAACATGAAGTGAAGCAAAAGATGCCAAACATAGTAATAAAATAGAAAATAAAAAGTAAATATAAATGATAATAAACTGAAAAATAGTATAAAAAATAAAAAGTTGTTTATAAATTTAACAGAAAATATGAAAAGTCTAATAGCATAATATGTAATAATAAGCAGTGATAGAGTGATATAAAGTAAAATAAAAATAATTTATTTTTATTTTCCTTTTAATATTTATTTACTTATGTTGCTATATTAGTTATTCCTTCATTAGTTTTTATTAATTTATTTTTCTGTTCTTATGTTTTCAATTTTTATCTTTTTTTTCTTTTCTTTTCTCTTATTATCAACCACTCATTTATTTTTTAGCCTTGAACGTGGTCCGAAACGTTGGATAATAAGTAGTGTTTTACTATTGGGTTGTTTCACATGAAATGTCCATTTTTATAGTTTCTGAAATACTTAAAGGATTTTGCAGGTCTCTGTTGTTTTCTTCCGAATGTTTACATATTTAATGTAAACAGTTACTAATCCTCTACCTTTGTAATGTATAAACATTAGCTTCCCAATCAATTACCTACTTTTTAGTATACCTCCAAATATGGACATGGAAACACGCAATTTTCAAGTAATATTTTTGTACGAGTTTAAACTCGGCCATTCAGAGGCTGAGGCCGCTAGAAATATTTGCAAGGCGTTTGGGGAAGGGAGTGTTAATGAACGGACCATTCGCCGTTGGTTTGCTTAGTTTTCAGCTGAGGATACCGACTTGGAAAACTTGCCCCGAGGAAGACCTCCGTCTGTAATAGACAACGATGTCCTCAAACATAAAGTAGAAGGAAACCCCCTACCAAACAGTTAAAGGATTCTCAGCACAACTAAATGCAAGTGCATCTACCGTTTCCAGACATTTAAAGTGTATTGGGAAAGTAAAAAATCTTGATACATGGGTACCTCATGATCTCACTGAGCGGCAGCAAGACCCCATGTTTCAATACATACCGTGCAAAAATTGAAAGAACTGGGCTACGTAGTTCTTCCGCACCCACCATATATTCCCGACTAGTCTCCAACAGATTACCACCTGTTCAGGAATTTAGGCAACTTCGTCAAAGGAAAACTTTTTGAAAATGATGATCAAGTGAAAAGTGCGTTTTCAGATTTTGTTTCACTTCAAAGCTCAGAGTTTTTCAGTTCGGGGATAAAAAAGTTGGTGTCAGGTTGGGAAAAATGTGTAAAAAAAGAAGATAAATACTTTGAATAAAATTATCTTGTTTTCATATCGTATTTTTAATAAAAGTCCTTCACCTTGAAAACGGACATTTCATGTGACACAACCCAATATTTTCTATTCTTTTATGACCACGATTCTAACCATCTCATTCTTTATATTTAATTTATTGTGTTAATATGTGATGTTATTTATTATTATTTAAGGTAGATATTAGGGCTGATTTATTTATTTCAAATTCTTAATTTTTTATTAAATCACCAATTCAACGTTTCGGGATTTCACTTCCATCATCAGGACTCTTCAAGAAAATTAACAATTACAAATTACATTAAAAATTTTTTATAATATTATAATAGTTCTTCCTTTGATAGGAATATAATGATATAATACTTATTTAATTTTAAACTACAAAACAAACAACGATTGTTGTTTTCAGTCCATTAAAAGTTGTTATATTTTTAATTAAAATTTAATATCTCCTTGCAGCAGTAGCTTTTTTGTAATAATCTCAGTGTAATTTTATCAATTTCAACAGTTTTTTTAAATTTTAACAGTTGAATAAAAAAGCAATGTTATATATTTGTAAAACATTTGTGAATAAGACCATAATTACGATAATCTAGGAGTAAACTCAACTCATGAGAACAACTTGTATATTTAATAGTTTCTAATACTTTGTCATCCTTGTCTATTATTGTTATTTTATTTACCCAGTTCTTTGATTTTACATTATTAATTTTTCTGTTTAGTCTTCCGATATTACCAGAAGATTGGGGCATCGTGCAAAAGTACCTCACCCTGAAATACGTAAGTTAGTCATTACAACTAAAGTTTATGACAATAATAATTCTACATTCTTGTATGTATGAATTGCGTGATGAATTAAATCAAGAATATTACAATGTACAATACTAAATATTGCTCCTACAAAATTTTTTAATTATTTTTACTGTGTGAGAAGTTGGTTGGGGCTTTGATTGTTGAAAGAATAAAAATCCCAGAAATAGTATGAGAGCAACATTTTTGACAATTCATTTAATTTTGGTTTTGGGTATTTTTTTACTTATAGAATGTTGATGAGGATAGCTGGCAGCTGTTGCGTTTACTACTCACTTTTACCTTAATTCCTCTTTTTATAAAACACCAAAATATTACATTTTTGAAACAAGAAAGCCGAAACTTGATATAAATTGTTCATTATAAATTATAATGATAACTTATTATAAAAAGTTATTGTAATAACTGATAAACAGCTGTGGAATTTCACTTGTTAGATTTTGTTGGGTGGAGGAAAAGTTTCGGAAACTGATTTTTTATAGATTTTCAATTCATTTTTAAGTTTTGCTTTTAGATGTTATGAAAAACCTAGATTAGAAACATAGAAAGATATCTTCTTCTTCTAGTATATTATAACTATGCAAAAAGACATCTTATTATTCTTTAATTTAAATAATAGGTATTAAGAATAATTATCTTAAAAGAATATTTTTTAATTTTCTGTTTTACACATTCAGCCCCATAAGATTTTTGATTTTTTTTTTTTGTTGGGACCATGAGTTTTTTTTTTTTTTAATGCTTTGTTTTTTTTATAAAAGATAAGATAAGCCTTTATTTACACATATTTACATTTTTGTTGATACATAAATTTTCCATATATTTATTTTTATTTTAAAACACTTTTCATAATTTACATAAACAAAATTTACTAATATCTTTTTAATAAAATTACAAAAAAAAATTGTTTAAATAATAATTTTATGTTTAAATAAATAAAAATTGTCTACTGATGTGTAGGCCTCTCCTGAAGGAGGAATAGCCTTGATCGGTGACCAGCCGTACCTTCTGGGTTATGAGTTCCCTGCTTGTTAAATACCCCTAGGTATTCTATGAATACTTTAAAAAAAAAAAATTAAGTTTATTTTTTTTGCTTTTTCCTTTAAAAAATAAACTGTCCCTGTAATCCCATCTAGTGTAGCCCTTTCTGGTCCTGTAAGTAATCATAGTAAATTCTTAAAATAAAAGGTTAATGTTAATGAAACCCAATAAAGAATTAAATTAATAAGAGAATATAATATTAAAATAAAAAATTGAATGAAGCATTTGTAAAAAAAGATAATTATAAAAAATTCTACTAATCGGTAGTGTTATAATATACTTAGCACTGAATGTGTTTAAGGAAATTTCAATTGGAGAAAAATAAATATTTTTAGTAATAATTTAATTTTCATTTCCTTATTTATTTATTTTCCTTTTAACTCTAATGATGCTATTTTCAAGGTTCTGAAAATGTCGAAGTCATGAGGTTAGAACTTAATCAAGGTGCTGAAACCAATGTAAATGACTGCTCCCCATTGTTAGAAAGAGTGAGTAATTCATACAAAGTTTATGTTCATCCAATATATATAATTTATATCACATTTTAAAAATAATCATTTTGTTTTCAGGGAGATGTTTCCATAGGTATGAAGAATGTAGGAAAACAGTCTGTGATTGTTGAAGAAGAGAGTATGCCAAACGTTAGTGGATATAATGCTGAAGAATTATTGCCTTCACCATCAACCTGCAATGAATTACGTAACACGGTTGCAGAGGAGTCGGAGTCAATGTTATCATCTAGCTTGCCTAACCATTCTGAACGTCAAAGCATAACCGTCTTCAAAAGTGTATGTCCAATTATCTTAATTTTGCAGAACTAAAAATGGGTATAGAGTAGGGTTTATACAAAAACCGACATTTTAGAAAACCGGTTTTACGGATTGTAATTTTCCCAAGAAACCGGTTTCTAATTTTTCTTTAAAAAATGTTTGCTCGAATATTCTATAATTTGAACAAAATATTTTAACAGAAAATTTAGAGTCGATTAAAAGCAGTTTTTGACTGAAATTATTTACTGTTCAATTTTATTAATAGTAAAATTTTTGTATGCAATTTAGTAGAACAAAGAAATAATAGTTGACCAGGACTAAATAACTTTAAAAAGAATTATTTGTTGTTTATGCATAATTTTCACTATAAGAATGTAAATAATTTTATACTAGTGAAAATACAGATGGATACTTATTAGTTAGGAATACGGGCTGTGTACTTGTTTATCAACTCAGCCTGGCATCAGTGATTTTTTTTTCGGTTATTTTATCGGGCACTGTTTTCAAATGATTATGTAGACTGCTTGTGCTTGATCCTTTGCAAATAAGTATTTTATTGCAATTAATACAACGTGCTTATTCTTTTTCTACTTTGTTGAAAGAATTTCACACGTTTGACATTTAGGACTACAAAGATATAAAAAATATAAATAAAAATTTATATTTTTATAATATTAAAATATGTTACCTACTTACATTTTGTATAATATCATCTATATCAAAAATCGATGTATGGAACTGAACACTGAATTTATGAACTGTACATAAAGAAGCCAGAAGACAAACTGATATAAAATCTAAATTAATTCATCCAATAGACAAAACACACTGTTTCTTGAAATCATATCCGACCGATATGATTCCATGAACCAAACCACTTGCTACAGTATTTTCATCATTATGGTACATTTGTCATTTTCAAATTTTTTAAAAGTGTTATTCATACATTGAAAACCGATATTTTCTACAAAAAACTGGTTTTTATAAACCGACAAACCCTAGTATAGAGACAGAGGTATTTTAGTTAGGTTGTTATCTGCTAAAATATGAAGAATGAAGTGAAACTGATGATGAACTTGTGGTTGTGGTTTGAAGAATGTGGTAGTTTGTAGGTGAAAAACACATAACTGATTGATGGTTTCTAAAGTTTGCGATGATGACATTGAGTTCCACGCAAAATGACCTATATTGAGGATGTATGGTCTACTGTTAAATTATCATGGGTAAAAATATTCGGAGTTTTAATTTGCCGACTTTTTGCTCAAACATGTGATGCCATCATCAGGGCTCGGTTCTAGGGCTATTTTCGATGATTTCGCCATGATTGTTGGAGATGAGAACAGAAAATGATGACAAGTTCATCATCAGTTTCCCATCCTTCTTCGCAACATCCATACCCGGATTCATCAATTTCTGTTCTCTCAATTCTGCCCAACCTGTAATTAATAGTAGTGCAATTCAAATATATATTAAAAAAAAAAAAAAAAAAAAAAAAAAAAAAAAAAAAAACCTGTACCACTACAACCATGAAGGGTCTTGGCTCAGTACATGTAAGTTCTACTGTTTCTAGGGCCTAACGGCAGTGCAATGAGTGATTAGGCCTTAATCACGCTCAGCCGCAGGTTTTTTCCCCCAATTAATTTGGGTACCCACTTTATAGAGGCTGGGTCAGCCACAGGAGGTCTCCATACCCTAGGGTCGCCCCCGACTGAATTAACAGAATAAATAATATTCTGCCACAGCCGGATTTCGAACCCAGGACCCGGAGCACAGCAACTAGTGCTCTATCCACTAGACACGCCGCTCCCTCTACAATCCCTCGCAATTCAAATATATAGAACTTATAAAATACTATATAATCAGTCATGTTATGATTTATTTATTTTTTACAGGAAAGTGAATGTGAATCTGTTTTAACTATAGATGTTATTCCACCTTCCGATAGTGAAAATACTATCTATGAAAAAGACTTCCATTCTTCCCTTTTTGCGAATGTATTTCCAAGGAGGAAAGTAATAAATAATGAATGTAGGTATGTATCATATGGTATACTTTTTTTTTAAATGAAATGAAATGAAAAGTAATTTTATTCTGGGACGAGTAGTCTCCTAAGAATAACAAGAAAAGTACAATATAAATAATAATTGTCTGGTCGTTTAAGACTTCAGTTTAACAATAAAAGACAGGTTTCTGTGACAATGAATACTTATCATCTATAGATTTTAAATGTTACATATCTTAGGAAGATTGATACTTTAGGAGATGGAGAAATAGTTTTTAGTTTTTGTTTGAAAGTGAATAATGATAAGGATTTACTAATGATACAGACAAGAAATTCTAAAATAGGGAAGCACGAATGACAATGGATTTTTTGAAAGAGGCAGATCTGTGAGAAGGTTTATACAAGTTTATAGGTTGGGATCTAGTGTTTACTGAATCGACAGAGAACAAGTGGTAAGCATATCAAGAATATAAGGAGGTTCTTTTGTGTTAAAAAATCGGAAGGACAGACACCAAGGAGGCAATGCCGACGGAAAGAGAGATAGAGCCAATTCAACTCGGTATACCTTCTAGAAACATGGGAGCATCTGGGGATTCCACATGTGAATCTAATGAAGCAATTCACAAGTCTTTTGGTCTCATATCGAATTTCTCAGACAGCCCGCCATATACGAGGCAACTGTAGTCAAAATGGGGGAAAATGAGCAAAGAGACGAGTAGCATACAGGTTTTAGGTGGGATAGAGTCACGAAATCTTAGAAATGTTTTAGGAATAGCGATGGATTTCTCCAAGATAGTTTCTGATCAATAATGACTCCAAGGTTTCTTACTGAGGTGTGGAAGTGGATAGGTATGCTATTGAGGTAAAGGAGTGGATAATATGGAAGAGAATTTACAAGGTTCTTGGAACCGATGAGAATGGCTTTGGTTTTTCCAGCATTCAGCTTCAAATCATTTGTCGTGGCCCATGCATTGATGTTGTCAATATCTTGTTGTAGTTTTTGGATAGCCTTTAGCATTTCGGAAGGATGGAAAGAAAGATAGATTTGCAGATTATCTGCATATAGGTGGTATTGTTGTCAGTGGCAGATTGCAGTCAGGGAGATCATTAATATAGATGGAAAAAAGAGTTGGTGAGAGTCAGAATCCCTGATGATGACCACGTGTTAAGGTGATGAAGAAGGAAGGAGGTTCATTTGGTATGATGACAGTTTGAGATCATAGGATAAAAAATAAATAAACCGTTTTAGAACGCTGTTTGATATTTGGAGGTTTTGGAGTTTGGAAAGAAGGAAGTTATGATTAACTGAATCAAAAGCTTTTGAGAAATCGAAGAGGATCAATAGTGATTTTTTGTTGGTCTATTGAGGATTGTAGGTCTTGGGTAATTTTTAACAATGCAGATTGAGTAGAATATTGGGATCGGAAACCGGACTGTAAGGGATTTAGAAGGTTTTTTCCTCAAGAAAGCTGTTGAGCTGTGAGTGAACAATTCTTTCAAGCGGTTTGGATAGTATGGAGATAGGTCTAAAATCGGAAACTGCAGCGGGATTAGGAACTTTATTCATTGGCCGTACGATGACTTTTTTCCAGGCTGTTGGGAAAATAGATTTTTGAAGAGAAACATTATAAATATGTAGAAGGACTGGAAAGATGACAGGAAGACACAATTTAATTAATTTCACAGGGATTTGGTCGGTTCCATGATCGTTCGTTCTGGACTTGAGAATGGAGGAGAGCAATTCTTCAGGAGATATATCCGAAAAATAGAAATTTTCCGGATTGAAAGATGTCTGTGGTAAAGAGTAATGAGTAATATGGGATATAGGAAGTGGTTCTGCGAAGTAGGAATTTAGTTCTTCGGGAGTAAATGGAACACATGAAGAGGATTAGGAATTTATAATAGATAGGTTTCTAAGTAGTTTCCATTTGGTCTTAGGGTTGGGTGCTTGGGATAAGGAATTATGGAAAAAATGCGCTTTAGCACGGCTTAAGGAAGATTCAGCAAGGTTTCTTAGGGACTTAAACATGGAGAAATCATCTGGTACTCGTGTGCGCCTAAATCGTCTCCTGGCGGCATCTCTTCTCCTCATCAACTCTCTTATTTCAGGAGTGATCCATGGTGCAGCGGGACGTTTAAAGGTTGAGGTCTTGAGTGGAGCATGGGTATTTAGAAATATGAGGAGGTTCGCAGAGAGGCATTCAACCATCTCGTTGATTGAGGAAAAGGTAAAGATAGGTTCTAGGGCTTAGGATAATGGGTCAAAAAAAGGAGCCAATTTATTAGAGGATAGGGAGTCAAGATTTCACCAGGATAGTTGTTTTGGGGTAATTTTAGGAGTTGGAATGTTATAAGAAACCTGGATGAGGTCATGGTATGAAAGAAAGGATACTGGATTCTGGGAGGAAGATAACAGTTTTTCGGAGTAATCTATTATGAACAGATCTAGCCACGTGCTTGTAGACTGGGTGTGGTGGGTCGGGTTGAAGGGTACTATGAACAGGTTCAGTGAATGAATGAGGTTGACAAAGTATGATCTGTCTGGAGATTCTAAAGAAAGGTTAGTGTTACAGTCACCTTATTATTATGTTTTTGTATAAAGGAACGTAGGTAAAGAGGGAGGATTCAAACATGGGATCGAATCGGAAGTGAGGAGGACGGTATATAGTCGCGTAAAGGAGAGAATGAGAGTTATTAGAGATTTCAACGAATATATATTCTAAATGAGGAACATCTTGAGAGGGAGATTTATAAAAGATTTTTGATTTGAGGCTGTTATGGATTAAAAGTCCAACACCACTGCCACTTTTTATGCACATAGATGAACATTTTCATGCATAATGAGTTAGTGCCCTCTTTTAGGTATCAAACTATTATAATAACTTATACTTATGTTCATAGTATCTGATATAAAATTATATTAGCATGGAATTTATTCAATGTCAATGAATTCAGGAACCAAATATCATTAGAACAATGTCTATTCGCTATAGATTAAGTCAGTGCTTCTAGATGTAATGCTTGAATTGCTGCAATAGAGCTTTATTTTGAACCATATCTGCATTAAATAGATAATAATGTAAATAAATAAGTAAAAAAGAGAAGATTTTTTGCCATTTAAATTCGGTACACCCTTTATAATGTTTTATTATATTATTTTATAAATATAACTGATGGTTTTGATTCAATGTATCCTATATTTTATAATTTCTCTTATATTTGTTTATTTGTTTAGTTTGTCTCCTGGAAGTGTTGAAGAAGAAGTTAACGAAGAACCAAATAGTAAGCAATCTTCATTGATACTCTGTTAAAAAAAAAGAAAGAAAGAAAAGCGAAATATGTTGCCATAATATTTTAAAAATATATTTATCAAGGAATTGTATAAATGTATATTAACTTTTTTTAATCGAAAAATATTTATTTCAAACTATATTGATCATAATTCAATAATGAAGTAATGCTTATAAATTATATGGTGCATTTCTGAAAATGTGATAGAAACATAGGATAAAAATGAAGTTTCGTATTGAAAATGTTGAATGTTTATTTTATAATAGGTAGTATAATGGATTAATGTATGGCAACTCTCACAAACTATGAATACATTCTCAAAATGTGAAATGTTTTATCAAAATGAGGATTGTCTGGAATTCTATAGATGTTTTCCACTGATCTACCTCTGAGATCTTATATGAAATTCAAATTCACAGTTTACCTATTATGGGTAAAATCCTGGAAAGACTCATCCTTAAACGTCTTTATCCAATCCTGGAACTTAATCACATAATCCCAGACCACCAGTTTGGGTTCCGAGCATCCCACTCCACCATCCAGCAGTGCCATCGCGTGGTGGATGTAGTCTCTTCTGCATTGGAGCGCGGATTGTACTGCACGGGAGTCTTTCTCGACGTGGAACAGGCCTTTGACCGAGTCTGGCACCCGGGACTGCTGTACAAACTCCGTAAATTCCTCCATCCAACATCCTCCAGTCCTACCTCTCTGATAGAACCTTTAAAATCAACCACAATAGTTCCTATTCATCCACTTTTACTCAGTCTGCTGGTGATCCTCAAGGCAGTATCCTAGGATCCATTCTCTGTACAGCTGATATCCCAACCCATCCTAACACATTCCTTTCTACCTATGCCGATGACACTTGCGTGCTATCAGTTAATAACGATCCTAGTATTGCCTCTCAAAACCTCCAATCCCACATCAGAGACCTTGAGGTATGGTGTCAGAATTGGAGAATTAAAATCAACTCCAATAAATCCCACCAGATTACTTTTACCCTTCGTCGTAAACCTATGACATCCTGCCCTACAGTCTCCTTTAATGATATTCCGCTTGTCCCTGTTGAACAGATCCGTTATTTAGGCCTCCTGCTTGACAATCGTCTTACATGGAATCCGCATACAAGACTGAAAAGACAAGAGACTGCTCGCCGATTTCGGTTACTTCAACATTTACTTGACAGACGCTCTAACCTTTCTCTTTACTACAAAAGACTAATTTACATGACAATCATAAGGCCTATCTGGACTTACGGAGTTGAGCTTTGGGGCTCTACTAAACCATCAAACTTTTCCCGTATCCAATCCAAAATCCTTCGCAAAATCCTTAACGCTTCTTACTTTGTCACCAACAAAATCATCCACAAAGACCTTAATGTTCCATATGTTGCTGATTTTGCCTGTACCAGGTATCACTCCTTCCATGAAAAACTCCACTCCCACTCTAATCCACTAGTTTCAATCCTTGCTTCCACTTCAATTCCTGACAATTCGCCGAGGCGTCTGAAAAGAAGATGGCCTCGAGACCTTCTTGTGTAGATTCACTACTAGAGTGCTGCCAATGGGCAGTTTCTCTTCATGTGTATTATCATTGTAGCCGATTTACTTGATGTATGAACATACAGTTGTAAATTTCAATAAATGAATTTAAAAAAAATAAAAATAAAAAAAAAAAAAAATTCACAGCAAAAGACTAATCTATAATTATATTCAAATATTTTCTAGTATCTAATTCAAAATGCTCTTAAAATATTTAAATTTAGGACAATTTTTAGACTGTGAGATATTCAGAAAGATTTAGCCTTTATTGGATTAACTATAAAATAATTCAGGATTAAGGTATTAGAAGAAAAACAAAATTTTATATCAGTTTTTATTAATCAACCTAGTCTCAATTACTTTCAATTCATTTCTACCAATTTTTTTACAGCTTTGAATGAATAAATTGTTGTGTTGCTTCTCCTTTGTCGAGCTACTGTTGAGAACATCTACTGTTATAGTAGAAGATCCACTTTCCATCTTAATTAGCAATTCTGGACAAAAATGGATCATTGTTGTTTTGGCTAAGAATTGAGGTACCAATGTTACAACACTAATTATTTTTGGCTAACATTTAATGGAGTGAGGAATTTTTCCAATCCCAATCCAAGTGGTCTTAGAGTCTAAACTATTGGGTTGTTTCACATGAAATGTCCGTTTTTATAGTTTCTGAAATACATAAAGGATTTTGCAGGTCTCTGTTGTTTTCTTCCGAATGTTTACATATTTAAAGTAAACAGTTACTAATCCTCTACCATTGTATTATAAACATTATCTTCCCAATCAATTACCCACTTTTTAGTATACCTCCAAATATGAACATGGAAACACGCGTTTTCGAGTAATATTTTTGTACGAGTTTAAACTCGGCCATTCAGCAGCTGAGGCCGCTAGAAATATTTGCAAGGCGTTTGGGGAAAGCAGACCATTCGCCGTTGGTTTGCTAAGTTTTCAGCTGGGGATACCGACTTGGAAAGCTTGCCCAGAGGAAGACCTCTGTCCGTAATAGACAACGATGTCCTCAAACATACAGTAGAAGGAAACCCCTACCAAACAGTTAAAGGACTCTCAGCACAACTAAATGCCAGTGCATCTACTGTTTCCAGACATTTAAAGTGTATTGGAAAAGTAAAAAAGCTCGATACATGGGTACCTCATGATCTCACTGAGCGGCAGCAATTGAAACGCCTTGAGACCTGCATTTGTTTGCTTGAAAGAACTGGGCTACGAAGTTCTTCCGCACCCACCATATTCTCCCGACTTGTCTCCAACAGATTACCACCTGTTCAGGAATTTAGACAACTTCGTCAAAGGAAAACTTTTTGAAAATGATGATCAAGTGAAAAGTGTGTTTTCAGATTTTGTTTCACTTCAAAGCTCAGAGTTTTTCAGTTCGGAGATAAAAAAGTTGGTGTCACGTTGGAAAAATGTGTAGAAAAAGAAGGTAAATACTTCCAATAAAATTATCTTGTTTTCATATTGTATTTTTAATGAAACCCTTTACCTTGAAAATGGACATTTCATGTGACACAACCCAATAGAAGGTCTTGGGGCCACCTTCTTTTCAGACGCCTGGGAGGATTATCAGGAATCGAAGAAGAAGCAAGAATTGAAACTAGAGGGTTAGAGTGGGGATGGAGTTTGTCATGGAAAGAGTGGTATCTAGTTCAGGCTAAGTCAGCAACATATGGAAGATTAAGGTCTTTATGGATGAGTTTATTCGTGACAAAGTAAGGAGCGTTAGGGATTGGTTTATGAGAAGATTTTGATGGTTTAGTAGAGCCTCACAGCTCTTCTTTGTATGTCCATATCGGTCTTATGATGGTCATATAAATGACCCTTTTGCAGTCAAGTGGAAGGTTTGAACATTTGTCCAGTAAGTGTTGAAGTAATCGAAAAGGTCGGTCAGTTTCTTGTCGTTTTAGTCTTGTATGAGGATTCCAAGTTAGTCGGTTGTCGAGATGGAGTCCTAGGTATTGGATCTATTCAACAGGAACTAGTGGAGTATCATTAAAGAATACTGTAGGGCAGGAAGTCCAGGCCTAGTTTAAACTCTTCTTCTTCCTTCTACTTTGTCATCTTAGTAAAGACAGAATTATCCTAAGTAGCGAAATGCGACAGAGGTAAACAGTATTTTCTTTGGGAATACAATTAGTAAGTGTTGACATTCAAACAAAGAAATAATCCTACAAATGTAAAATTTTATTTATCCCAGGGTGTCCTGTTATCCATGGTTTTCATTGGACAGCAAAAGTCTCAAAATTTGGTTTTCCTTCCTGACCATTGGTCTGTGTCTGTTTTGTGATATTGGAGACAACTATAGGCCTGAGACGTTACAGCAACCTTTTCTTCAAAATTGGCTGACCAAAAGATCTACTTTATACCCTGCATTTTGCACCTTTTTACGACTCTCTCAAAAACTGCTCTAACGATTTTGATTAAACTGTATTGATGTAAAATTTAAGGGACTTTAATACGATGTAGGTTTCATTCTGATTGAAATATTTTGACAGGGCTTAAATGCCATTAGTTTAAATTTTCTTCCCCTAAAGTACCCTTAATACCTTTTCCTTCCTAACCGTTGAGAATCAGACTATGGGTCGTATGAACTTTTTGTTCTATTAAGGTCTAGTAACTGCTCTCACAATATGAAGGGACACCTTGAGTTATTTGAAGAAAAACATGTAATCCTTCTTTATTTTCCAAGTAACCGATTACACCAAAGTACATTTTACACCCAATACTATTCAAGGCAAAAAAAAAAATCTGGTGCGGGCAACACACGACTTTCACTTACCTCCATTTTTAAAATCAATGTAAGAATTTTCAAAAACAGAGATAAAAATATGTGAAACTATTAAGGAATTAATTAAATTGAATTTATATAGAAACATGTGTTTTATTAGAAAATCTATTATATTATTATCTAAAATAATCAGTTAGTTTTATGTTCATTTCATCACTCTCTAATAACTTTTAAAAGCTTGTGTATGAGATAATATTTTTTCTAAAATCTTTAGCTTTCCAACGGTATATCATACATGTATATTACTGCTCTTATGTTCAAAAACGAAAAATTGCATTAAAAAAATATTTTTTCTGTTTTCTCCTTTAGTTTGGTATCGAATTTATTCAATTTATATATTTACCTGTTTTTCGCCAGCATTAATAAGATAATATAGTTATTTTTATTAAATCTACAAAATTAAAGGTACTTTAGGGGAAGAAAATTTAAAATATCGGCATTTAAGCCCTGTCAGACCATTTTAATCAGAATAAAACCTACATGATATTAAAGCCCATTAAATTTTACATCGATATTGCGAGTTTAATCAAAATTTTCGGAACAGTTTTCGAGAAAATCGAAAAAAGGTGCAAAATACATGGTATAAAGTGCCTCTTCTGGTAAGCTCATTTTGATGAAAAAAGTTTTGTCACGTCTCGGCGTATAGTTGTCTTAAATATGAAATTTCAGTTTCATAGGACTAACCGTTTCTGCCCGGGAGTTACCACACACACAGACCTTTTTGCGGGACTTGGTTATTTGGACTCAGGGGACCCTAAAACGTGTGTTTCCGTTGAAAACTGGAATTCGAAAATTTTCACGATCGCAATACTTCCCCTTACTATATATAGTAAGTGAAAGTAAAAATTTTTAGTTAGCTTTGTATATATTATAATGATTTTCCCCAATGAGTATCTGGAATGCTCCAGCTGTACAGTTTCAATTAGTTTGAAGAGATAAAAAAGTCTTTTTATTTTTCAAAATTACAGCAAGTATAAAATAAACAGTTTACAAATCACAATAATACAAATTAGACACACTACATGGTCTATTGACCGTCCGTGGAGTCTGTGTTTATTGACAAAGTTAATTATTAATCTTTCAATGTAAATAATAATCAATAACAAAATAAGAAACAATATATCAATACTTCTGATGTTATTTATGTATTAAAATGAAATTCACTAATAGTTGAATTCTTTCGTTAACAACATTCTATAAGAGAAAGCCGATCTTGAGTAATTAACTAACGCCAGCCAATCTTTTCCATTTATTAACTCTAATGTTTGATCCCAAGTCAGATTTTTAGAATTCAAATACTTTTTTCTAAATTCTGAAAGTATCGGACAGGCAGCCAAAAAGTGAAAAATATCTTCAAATTCATTTGTATTGCACAAACTACATATATTATTTGTTTGCATGAAATTTTTATAATTTAGGTTTAAAACATTACCCCTGATTTTAATTACCCATCTAATCACCTCCTGTTAACATTGGTCAGTAATGTAATTTACTGTGGATAAAAGGGGGAAGTTTTGGAATTTCTAACTTTCATAATATTTTGACTATAAATATCTTTTTGTATTTGAACCCTTAGTGTTGCTAGATTATTTTTCCATAACTTAATATCATTACAGTTTGATATATTTAAATTACAAGTTCATCCATGTGATTCTTTCAGATTAAGAATGTTTTCGAACCATGCTATTTTTTTCTTAATTATTTGTAATGCCAATATCTTTGGATATCTATGCGGTGGTAAAATCAAAATTTTAATAATATAATCAAAATGAACCTTTAGAGTGAACATAAATAATGGATCTATTGTCATTTCAAAGTAGAGAAAATGAGTTGGAGTATATTTTGGTAATTTAGATAATTTTTTAAGAAAAAATCTCTGCAGTTTTTCCATGGCCTAACCCCCCTAACTAACCCCACTGGGCTCCTTGAATCACCACAGCTGATTCAAATTAAACACTATTAAAATTTTATAATCACAATAACTGTTTTTCTTGATTTTGCTCTCAATTCTTTTCTTACCTAGAAGCATAGGGGTATGAAAATAATTAGCCTTTTCTCCATAAATTTTGTATTAAAATTAGTTTGAAAAATGAACATTTAAACTTAAATGATCTAAAATGTTCACAGTTTTTCTAATACACATAGATGTTGAATGGTGTAACAATTAGCAATTTGATTTTAAAAGTGGCATTTAAAAGATACAGAATAAATAAAGAAAGTTACAGCGGTGAATTCTATCTTTATTAATGTATATTGATGTTTTCTGAAAAAAAAAATGTAATATATTTTTGGGCATCAACATTTGGTTAGAGAAACAAATATTCATCAAATGAGTTATAGTTTATTTTCAGATTAATCAAAATCCAATCCATGTTATGTGTTATCGCTTAAGAATAAATTCACCATTTCTAATATTAGTGAGATTATACAAGTTATAAAAACAAATCCTAACCATCTGGACTGATAACATAGGAATTTAATATTAGGTAAATAGAACAGATCATAATAGCTTTAAAGCTCACTACAGTTACCGAGGTCATCTGTGGTGTTGTGGCAAGCATAAATAACAGCCTTCTATAGTATGCCCAAGGTTGCGGAAGAAACCTGGCAGATGGCCTTATGATTTTTAAAATGTGAAAAAATCCTTGGTTATGCCATCCTTCAGAGGGGACAAATTGTTGATTCCGATGTCAGGTACTCGTTAAAGATCCTTATCATAATTAAACCTGGATAGACTAAATATGGATTCCCACTGTAGCATCGTCCGATTAGCGTCAGTAGCATAAAATACTTTAAATGAATGAACAACAAAAACTGCAGTTAATATTATTTTAATTCATTTGAATTATTCTCATGATTGAATATATGAAAAGACAAATAAAGAAGATAAACAGCCAAGAATATAAAAAAATCTGGTGTGGGCAACACACGACTTTTACTTACCTCCGTTTTTAGAATTGATTAAAGAATTTTCAAAAACAGTTAGAGATAAAAATGAGTGAAACCATTAAATAATTAAATTAATATAGAAACATGTGTTTTATTAAAAACTCTGTTATAATGTTATCTAAAATAATCACTTAGTTTTATCGGCTTTTTATCAATCTTTATTAACATTTATAAACTTGTGTATAAGATAATATTTTTTCTAAAATCTTTCTCTTTCCAACGGTATATTATATGTCTATATTACTGTTCTTATGTTCAAAAACAAAAAATTGCATTAAAAAAATATTTTTTTAGTTTTCTCCTTTAGTTGTTTTTTCAAATTCGCTCAACTTGCATATTTAGCTGTTTATTGTATAATTATCAATGGACAACAAGATAATATAGTTATTTTTATAGAATCTACAAAATTAAAGGTACTTTAGAGGAAGACAATTTAAAATATCCGCATTTAAGCCCTGTCAGACCATTTTAATCAGAATGAAACCTACATGACGTTTAAGCCTATTAAATTTTACATCGATATAGCGAGTTTAATCGTCGGAACCGTTTTTGATAAAATCGATCAAAAAAGTGGATCTTCTGGTAAGCTCATTTTGATGAAAAAGGTTTTGTAATGTCTGGGACGTATATTTGTCTTAAATATGAAGACACACACACACACAGACCTTTTTGCGGGACTTGGTTATTTGGACTCAGGGGACCCTAAAATGTATATTTCCGTTGAAAACTGGAATTCGAAAATTTTCACGATCGCAATACTTTCCCTTACTATATATAGTAAGTGAAAGTAAAAAAAAAAACAGTCTACAGCTGTTAAGTTGTCTTTTACTGTAGCATTAAATATCTTATATACATATTAATTAATGCCCATAGTCAAGAACTCAACAATTTAAAATAGATTCAAAATTGAATATGTCTATGAATACAAATAAGAAGAGTGAAGCAAGAAGACTTTTCCTGGTGGTCGTTCTCTTATGAATTCATTCTTTAGCTATAACACATTACATGGATTGGATTTTTATTAATCTAAAAATAAACAATAATTCTATTATAGAAGATAGTTTCTCCAAGATATGTTTTTTTTTTTTTTTTTAGAAAACATCCATCTACACTGATAAATATAGCATTAACTGCGGTAACTAGAAGTATTGTAATATTTTAAACACCACAATAATTGCACTTATTAAATCAAATTTTCAATAGTTACACCACTCAACAGATGTATTATGAACATTGTGAACATGTTCAATCATTAAAGCTTTAATATCAAATGGAGAAACAGCTGATTACTTTCTTAAGCAAATAAAACTGTTCATAATAGTTTTAAAGCTCTTTACTGTCATTTATGTACTTTTTATCATGATTTATATGTATATTTCATCAAGAGTATATTAGTTTGAAATACTGTCATGATTTGTTTGTTTATTTATTTAACTTTACTTAATGATACTGTGGCTAATCGGAGGATATTACAGTGGAAGCCCCAAATTTTGCCTATCCAGGTTTAATTAAAATAGGGATCTATAACGAGTACCTGACATCGCACAGGCTCGGAACCACCTTTTTACATCTTCTTCCGAAGGACTGTGTAACTAAGAATTTTTTACTCCCATTAAAAAATCCTGGGACCCCTGCGGGTTTGAATCCGTGACCTTTTATCATGATTTAAAACATAATAAGACAAATGAAGAAAGAAGATAAAAAATGAAAACAGCCAAGAATATCTTTATGAAATTGTTTTAAAATTGTCTAAGATTATTATGTTAAATTTAAAATGCAATGAAATCTGATATAAATATTAATTTAATTTGTATAGTCAAAAACACAACCATTTAAAATAGATTAAAAATTCAATTGGTTGATGAATACGGATAAATAAAATGAAGAAAGTAGACTTCAATATCCTTTTTTCTTGTGGTAATTTTGAATTTTAATTTTTCTTCTCTTCTATGTTTATTTATGTACACCAAAGATTTTTATGTTAATGTGGTAAAAAATGAAGTTGAGATACATGGAATTCAGCTTATAGTAGAATTTTATTTTTTATTTATATTTTTTTTTTAGCAGAAAATTTATTTCTTTAAAATATAATTTATATTTCTAATATTGAATTTTCCATAGGTTCAAACGTTGAAAAAGAAAACTTATCTCCGAAGGTTTCAACTACTTCTTTAAAGAAGTAAGTATTTTCTGACATGACGAATTTTCCAATTAGATTCTCATAATTTTGTGTATTTGAATATTACATTAGTAATCATTTTATTTCAGTGGTCTAGACCAAAGCAGCATCGTGAGGGTCAGAAGTGATACATTTCTCAAAAGTAATCTAACTCTAAATCGTAAGTATCATTTATTGAATACGTTTCAATATTTTTGTGATGAAACTTGAGTGCACCATTACACTCCTGAATTAAAGCGAGTGAGATAGAAGTGGGTGTGACAAAACTTACTTACCAGCAGTAAATATGTCAATTCCTGATCAGATATGTGATTTTGATTCATGCCAACGCCCACACCCATACAGCCAATCTGACACACAAAAAGCTGTTGGAAATACATTGGGAATCACTGGAACACCCTTCCTACAGTCCTGACTTATCCTCCAGACTTATCTTATTATAGCATGTTAGTGCCATTGAAAGAAACATTAGTTGGTGATTGATTCGTGGATGATACTGCTGATGAGGTTTTCATGCACAATTGGTTGACTAAACAGGTCCCTCTCTTTTCTATGATAACGTAATCATAAAATTACCAATCCGTTGGGAAAAATGTACTTTTGAATCAAGATAATATGTAGGAAAATAATATTGGATTGGTAAATAAGTCCTTTAAATTTTTTGGAGTGAAATAAAACAAAATGTATTATAGACATGAAATTTATTTTGATCTATTGGATTGTCTATCTCATGGACAGCAGTTTGTGGATTGTTTGCGATGACCATCATAATATCCTTGATGTCAAGAGTTGAACTCCGGCCAGCCAAGGATTGGTCTTCCAAATTGAAATCTCCTGATCTAAACTGCGAAAACCACTTCTGAACCGTGCTATCAGCAATTGAATCGCTGCCATACACGGCAATTGAATCTTTCTTGCAGTTTGGGCTGCGTTTTTCCCTTTTTAAAAAAGAACAGCAAATTAGAAAAGAACTGTTTCATAAGATTTGTCTTCGGTACCTCAAGACAGTCGCATGTATCACACCTCTATGACCAGTCAAATTGGCTATTTCCCTCTATTCGAAGGCAATATTTCCTTGGTTCCTTTCTCTATCAAGTCATTCGCTCCCACTGCCCCTCGTACGTCTATAGCCTCCTGCAATTTAAACCCACAATCCATACTCAGGAAATCAGATCCCGTCCTTCTGACCTCTGTACGCCTTCCCATCAAACCAAAAAATATGAATTTTCCTTTTTAGCCCGATCCACTTTTTTTTTAAATTCTCCCATCAAACATCCGTCATGCTCCTTCCCAATCTTCATTCAGATCGCTCCTTTTTAAACACCTTCTTGCTTCCCAACCAGATGCCAACTAATTTCAGTATAAAGATTAGAGCGATGTGAGAAATGTCCACACTTCATGACATAAATGTTAATAAAGTTTTCATTATTATTTTTAATTATTCTAAAGTTTTTTTCTTTGGTTTGTTAGCCCTATGTTACTTTTAGACACTATTGTAATCTTTTTAATTTTTATTTTTCATTTCTTTCTGTTTTTACCATTTAAAATACTTGTATATATTTATTGTAATCATTAATTTTTTGTTTTTCTTTTTTTGTATTCTTTGTATTTTTAAAGTTCTTTTTTCATTCATTCATTCAATATGCCGAAAATGAACTGAATCGTCACTCATGTTGGTTTGCCATATGCTACACTACTGAGCCTCAATAAAGATGAATTCAGTGTGTAAACATTGTTAATTCCATGAGGATTAAAGGCATATAAATAAACATTAGCTTTGTGATTCATTATTAGTAGACAAATTAAAAGGTAAATTTTATTTTAAAAATCTCTACAAACTTTTCGGACACCGCAATACAATATATTGACCATTATTTCATATGACTTTTTCCCATCTTTCCACTAAGTGCATAATGCAATTTTCATAGAATGTCTGAAGTTTATTGTTTATTGTAAAAAAACTAATCAAAGTGGGTTTTAATGTCCTCTTCCTTTTGGAATTTCTTTTTATTCATGGAGTTCTGCAGAGATCGGAATGTGTTAGACACTTGTAGTTAGGTCTGGTGAATAGGGAGGGTGGGGCAAAAGGTTCTATCTAAGGCTCAATAATTTATTGTGAGTGACCAATGAGGTGTGGGGCCTAGTGTTGTCTTGGTCCAATTTGCCAGTTCTACGCATTTATTTTTAATCGATTGATCCAATTTAGTTAATTTTGAGCAGTATAGAGTTGAATCAATTGTTTGTCCTGATGACTATAGCTCATAGAAAATAACACCCTTGAAATCCTACCAAATACCAAAAACATTATCTTCTTTGGATGCAATGCGGGTTTTGTCATTTTTCTAGAAGCCTCATTATTAGATCCCCAAGATTTTCTATCTACTACATTTTTGTAAAATCTTCATTTTTCATCTCCTGTTACCATACTTTTCAAAAATGGGTCGTTTTGTTGCAGTTTCCTTAGTGAATCACAAACCAAAATGCGTGTCGTCAAGTTGACTTTGATCAGAGAGTGAGGGACCCAAACATTAAGCCTGAAAACATAGCCGAGCTTATGCAAATGATTTTCTATGCTTGTGTGTGACACATTCAGTGCCATAACAATCGCTCACATTGATTGGGTGGGATTTTGATCAACAATGGGCTTAACAGCTCATTTCAATTTCATTTGGGCCAAACCAGACCATTGAGCCTCATTGATGTCAAAATTTCCTGAATGAAATTTGGCAAACTAATTTTAACAGGTGTGTTTGGTTTGGGCATTATCTTCATAAACACTGCAAATTTTTCTATGAGCTTCTGTATGCTACATGCTTCTTTCCTTTACAACAAAATAGGCTGGTAATGAATGATATTTTCTTCGTGAAGTGACAATGGTTGACTTTAAAGTTTAATCAGGGTGCAGTCAATTTAACACATATGGTTAACTGACGCCAATGACTGACTGAATTTAAACATATGGTTGACTGACGCCTTCTCAGCTCACACAACCACCCTGAAGAAGGCCTATAATTTAGGACGAAACGTCAGCACCAATAAATTAAGTTTAGGCTTAATTGTGTGTTAAATTGACTGCACCCTGAACCAACTTCTCTCAGATATTTTCTTCTATATTCGCAGTGCAATACTAAGCTAGTTTCATTTAGAGCTAACAGATATAGTTGTAGAGGTATTACAAATAATATTTTTTAAAAAGTTACTTCTTTTTATATTTTAAAATCACCTTCATTTTGCTTAGTTAAAATCAGTTCACAACTTTAACAAAAACTCTCATATCTTTTGCTTAGAATGTATCATTTGTTGCTTATTAGTCTTAGAGCTTAGTTACTTAATTATTTTTTTAAACTTTAAAAAAAGTTTTCAATTGCAGATGAAAATATTAGCAGCCTGGTGTCGGAAACCAGTCACCAAGAAGAGAGGTAAGCTTGAGAAGTCATTATAAACATTTTTTTCTTGTTTAAAATTACTCAAAATTATTATTTATTTATTTGCAGTATAATAGAAAACACCTGCTCAGACGTTCAGAAGGATGAGGAAACCATATCTAAAAGTCGTAAAGTTTCTAACAACTGCTCCTACATTCAGAAGAATGTGGAAACCGTAGCTAAAGCTCGTAAAAGCTCTAATAAAGTATTTACAGGTAAAAAGAAAACAATAAGAATATATCATAAGTTTTTACTTTCACTTACCTATACGTGAAATATATAGTAAGGGAAAGTATTGGGATTGTGTAAATTTTCTGGCAGATGAAATTATTAGTTATTCGAAAGTTTTGAATAAATAACAGATGATTTATTTGTTATATTTTATCTATAGATAAGATTTGCCCAACTCTGCTTCTGGTAAATCGCTTAAGTATGAAATTCAAGTTTTTGAAGAATTTCCGTTTTTGATTTAGACCAATCAAATACACAACACAAATCTTTTGAGACCATGAACATTTATATTCATTAAGTTTTAAAATATACTTATATTTGTATGTGTTTACTTCTATTTCCTTTTCAAACTCATTATTATGTTACCTGACCATATGTCTAATAATCCTCAGGAAGCTAATTGATAACATGTCCACTGTAAATGTTTTTCTTTCTTTATTGAACATTAATGTTGAGTATGTATTTTCAGATGAGATTGCCAGAAACAAAAGTAACATGGAAGTTTTATCGCAATCGATCGAAAGGCAAAGGTATTTTAAAAGTTCATTCCTTTCTAATCTTTTCTAATTTCATTATCTTTATTTATTCCAATTTTTGGTCTAGGGTTAAATTTCAAAAAGTATTATTTGTTTATTAGAGCTTTTCAACGACGAGAGTCATTTGCACTCCATTGTGTAACTAAAGTAGTATTTAAGTTTTTGGAAAATGTCCGTTGATTTTAAAAACATTTGATTCCGTTGATCTTTTCTTCTACCTGGAATAGTTCGTTATTTAACTTATGTAATCATAACATTCAGTAATACTGTGAATGACTGTAAGTAGTACCCCACATTAAATATTGATGGGTAAGGTGTGTATGCCCAATGTTCAAACAAGCCAACACTACATCTTCCTTACACATCAGCTGAATAATCGTTTTTTCCTGCTAACATGGGGCTCGACTATCCTGAGCTTATTGTCCTCATTGCCATCCAGATCTGTTGCCATGCCTGCCACGTCTTTTCTTTTATCAGAGATATCACTTCACTGCTTTAGGTAGTGCTGATCAATTGGCTATCAGTAATAGCTCTTTTAGCAGCACTATCTGCCAGTTCATTTTCCCTTTAAACCGACAAAAAGAATTAAATATCTAATGTTATCTTCTATATTTATAAGAGAAAGTACTGTCTCAATTACTTTTCTAGTCATCAGTTGTATCTCAAAAATGACTGGTTGTGGAGCTTACCCTTGCCTTCTATTTAGATGTGCAATAATGTTGGGTTTGGGAAAATATGTGCTTTTAAGTGATTGAAAAAAATATATAATGATGTGTAAATAATATAATGACCAGGTGTAGAAGTATGAAATAGGATTTTTTTTTTGTAAATTGATAAAACATTTAATTGTTCCGCGAGTTCTTGTTGAGTGTGAGTATCGTCCTCATCCAATAATACTTGCAAGTCCTTGTTTTAAAACTTTTTTGGTGGTTTCCCACGCTCCTCGTTTCTGACATCAAAATCACCACTTTTAAAATTTTTAAACCACTCAAAGCATTGAGTTTTGCCAAGAGCAGAAAACCAATGCTGTCTGCAAATCATAGTTAGTAGACACAAAACTCGACATGTGATAGCGGTGTATGGAACTTAGGTTATTGTGTGTTGAAAAACTTTGTCAGCTGTTAGAGGGAGTAGATTGCTCTACAGAAGTGGTCTTAAGGTCTTTAAACGGATAGCAAGCACTATCTATAGAGAAATTCCGCTTTCATACTTCTACACCTGATATATTGGGTTGTGTCACATGAAATGTCCGTTTTCAAGATAAAGGATTGTTATTAAAAATATGATATGAAAACAAGATAATTTTATTCGAAGTATTAACCTTCTTTTTCTACACATTTTTCCCAGCGTGACACCAACTTTTTTATCCCCGAACTGAAAAACTCTGAGCTTTGAAGTGAAGCAAAATGTGAAAACGCACTTTTCACTTGAACGTCATTTTTAAAAAGTTTTCTTTTTGACAAGTTGTCTAAATTCCTGAACAGGTGGTAATCTGTTGGAGACAAGTCGGGAAAATATGGTGGGTGCGGAAGAACTTCGTAGCCCAGTTCTTTCAATTTTCGCACTGTATGTTTTGAAACATGGGGTCTTGCTGCCGCCCAGTGAGATCATGAGGTACCCATATATCGAGCTTTTTTACTTTCCCAATACTCTTTAAATGTCTGGAAACGGTAGATGCACTTGCATTTAGTTGTGCTGAGAGTCTTTTAACTGTTTGGTAGGGGTTTCCTTCTACTGTATGATTGAGGACATCGTTGTCTATTATGGACGGAGGTCTTCCTCAGGGCAAGTTGTTCAAATCGGTATCCTCAGCTGAAAACTTAGCAAACCAACGGCGAATGGTCCGTTCATTAACACTCTCTTCTCCAAACGCCTTGCAAATATTTCTAGCGGCCTCAGCTGCTGAATGGCCGAGTTTAAACTCGTACAAAAATATTACTCGAAAATCGCGTGTTTCCATGTTCATATTTGGAGGTATACTAAAAAGTGGGTAATTGATTGGGAAGCTAATGTTTATAATACAAAGGTAGAGGATAAGTAACTGTTTACTTTAAATATGTAAACATTCGGAAGAAAACAACAGAGACCTGCAAAATCCTTAATGTATTTCAGAAATAAAAACGACATTTCATGTGAAACAACCTATTTTGGGGAGAAGTTAATTCTGGGCACAGTTATCTCAGCACTTAATGAAGTAGAAACTTAATTTATTTCTCCCTACGTTTCAACCTAAATTTTAGACCTCCAGGAAGATCACAACAATGTTATATGATTGTTGTGATTTCCCTCCTTTAATCCCCTGAAGATGGTTTCAAATTTAGGCACAAATAAATTAAGTTTCTACTTAATTAAGTGATGCCTACACCCAGAATTAACTTCTCCCCAATATCTACCCACAGTCAACCATTCTCACATCATTATATTTAGTAATATTTATTAAACTTTGTTAGGCTGACAGTTCATACCTAAATTGTTCTTTGAATTCATGACTGCAACAATTGAGCTCAATAAGAAGGATGAGGATTTGATTAGAGGACTGCACCCGGAATTAACTTCTCCCCCCTCCCCCCCCCAAAAGAAAAAAATTCTAAAACCTTTATAAAAATTCTTTACGAAATAACTCAAAAATATTCTGAAAAGTTATAAGTACTTACAAGGTAATCAAATTTTTAACCACTTGAAAGCAAAATCATCTTAATCTGACCAGTATTAGCAAAGGTACTAATATTGTAAAAAGTATATTTATTCATATAGGGATTCGTATCCATGGTTCACGTGTATGTTCTCATGGAAGCACGTTTAATTTAAAATGGTTTTAGCCTGCTAAAAACATTTCTCTATTATAAAATAGGAGAAAATACTTTTTAAATTAACCAAACAATTTTTTTTTTGGGGCGAAAAGCTTCACTTGTGCGTTAATTCACGTTTACGAACAAGTTGTGACAGTATAAAACAATTATGTTTACAACCTAAAACATACTGAGCAAGTATGGGTATGCCTATCTCTTCTTGTGTGCTAGTATGAATATGACAATGAAATTAAGATCTGGCACTGAATATAACTTTATTATTTCTACATTAAAATAGTTAAAAAAAGGAGTAACTGCTTGACCAATTGCGAAGTTATAGGTATTATATTTACTATCAAGCATATACCAAAAATTGTATCAATTCAAAATAAAATAATTACGAACAAAGCTGTGGGTCATAGTTATCTATAAATTGTACATTTGGGAACTACCAGTGTAGATTCTCTATTTGTCATTTTCAGGAAATATATTTCACTTAAAAGCTCATTTTCTTGCATTTCAGAGATTATAAGATGTATAATTTATTTATTTTTTTTTTTCAGCTCTAAAAAATCTGACACCACCAGTAAAACAGTGCAAGGTAAATAAATGCAACTAGACATTTCCTTTTAATTTAGCATTTTTTAGGCTTCATTTGTTTAATTTATTTTTTCATTTTTTAGGACGAAAAAGTGATGTCAAACCGTTATCAAGAAGTTCGGATAGAAACTCAGTAAAAAGGTAATGAAAATTATGTGTTGTTTTACTTTGTATTAATTTTAGTATTTTAATCTGCTTTTGGACATCATAGTCAGGTTTAATAATTGTTAATATAAAAGTATTGTATCTTCTAAATTAATTATTTATTTTAGTAACAGTTAACGGCTCGAGGGTATACTGATAGCATTGTAATGAAAGTTAATTTGCAATGGAAGCACTAAATGATGCTACTGTTTATTCAAGATGATTGCAGTGTATTTGTACGATAATTTGTTCATTTTGTCCAAGAAAAAAAAAAAAGAAAGAAAAAAATATATATATTTATTTATTTATTTTATTATATTATTTATTTATTTAATATATATATATATATATATATATATATATATATATATATATATATATATATATATATATATATATATATATATTTAAATATGTTCATATGATTGACAACTTGAATCTTAAAATGTGATTGTTACTAGTTTTATAGTGATATCCATTTTAAAATCTTGTATAATTTAACACAAACTCATTTATATATATGCTATTAATTGCTAAGATATTATATATAGATTTTATAGGTGGAATAGTCAGGAATCAGTCATTTTTTGAAAATTTTTTATTCTTGCCAACGTTTCGGCTCGTTTGTGAGCCATCATCAGGGCTACAAACATCAGAACAAAAGAGATACATATTAATATGTTAATGAAAATTTTCTTTTGAATGTAGTGACAATGATAACATTTGAAATAAAACAGAAAATATACCAACATACTTAAATATTATAGATACATATACATACATCAGGAAATTTTTTTTATTTTCGAATAATTTGGGATAATTATTAAATATTAATTATTATTAAATATAAATTATTAAAAATAATTATTAGGAAATTATTTTCCCAGACAAATTAATCAAATACCTCATTAAAACTTCTTCAAACCCTCACTCCATCCCCGCACACTCTCCACAACCCGCCATAGTTCCCCAGTACACATCCTATCTCTATCTCAAAAAAGTCTTATCCTCTAGATTATCCCTTATATATCTCTTGACCATCATTTTGATTTTGATAATCCTGAAATCCTAGCCACCGTACCTAACTACAAAAAGCGACTCCTCTCCGAAGCTATATATATCCATATGGAAAAAGATCGAGTACCCGTCAATCATAAAACAGACAAAGAGATAATCTCTCCCTCGTATGCCAACATCTTCCGTCTCCTTAAATTATAACTCTATCACTTTATTGTACAAATTGCTTGTGTAATGTATATTTTATTTATTTATTTTATTTTATTTTTTATTATATACCTCATGGATCTTTTAAATACCTCAGATTCTAGTGTTTATAATTTTCTGTTAAAAATGTTGAGCCTTATTGTACATACGGATATATTGTTTTGTTTTTTCCATTATATAAAAACTTTTTAAAAACAAAGATAAGCTGTAGTGTTTACACTTAGAGGGGAAAACTTTCAGGGTTTTTACATGAACCCTCCCCATGCTACCTATGTTTATGGTTTTCCTTAGTTTATGCTTGGACTTGGCTTAGTAATGGTACATTTATATATATTTTTTTACTTCTATATTATTAAAGTCTAAAGTTCTTTAAAATTTTGTATGCTTATCATCATCAGATTATGTATCATATTATCATTATATGTATCTATAATATTTAAGTATGTTGGTATATTTTCTGTTTTATTTCAAATGTTATCATTGTCACTACATTCAAAAGAAAATTTTCATTATCATATTAATATGTATCTCTTTTGTTCTGATGTTTGTAGCCCTGATGATGGCTCATTAACTTGAGCCGAAACGTTGGCAAAATAAAAAACTTTTCAAAAAATGGCTGATTCTTGACTATTCCACCTATAATAGTTTCTACAGTCGACTATACATCCTCAATATATAGATTTTATTTGTATTTACTAATTATTTTATATTAGGTTGTAAAATGAGTTTTTACTGATGATTTCAATATAATCTTCAGATACTTGTAAATATTTTAAATCAATTATATTACATGTTGCCATCTTTCAGGTGATTTTTATCACCAACAGTTGAAAGACGACCCGAGCTCTTTGCGTCTTTTTAGCCAAAACACTTATGGACAATGCTTTTCTCCCTAGGCATTATTGCCATATACACTGCAAATTTTGTGTACTGTCACAGTAACTGTGCAGCGGATTTTCATTTTCAAAAAAATTTTTTTTTTCTCTTCCATTTTGAGCAAGCAAAATACTACTTAAAGATAAGGAATCTCGGTTGAAAGTGATGCATGAAAGCAGATTAACTAATCCTATTTTATATTGAGGGTGTATAGTCGACTGTAGAAACTATTATAGGTGGAATAGTCAGGAATCAGTCATTTTTAAAAAGTTTTTAATTTTGCCAACATTTCGGCTCAAGCTTGTGAGCCATCATCAGGGCTACAAACATCAGAACAAAAGAGATACATATTAATATGATAATGAAAATTTTCTTTTGAATGTAGTGACAATGATAACATTTGAAATAAAACAGAAAATATACCAACATACTTAAATATTATAGATACAAATAATGATAATATGATACATAATCTGATGATGATAAGCATAACAAATTTTACAGAACTTTAGACTTTAATATAAAAGTAAAAAAAACATATATATATAAACGTACCATTACTGAGCCATGTCCAAGCATAAACTGAGGAAAACCATAAACATAGGTAGTATGGGGAGGGGTTCGTGTAAAAACCCTGAAGGTTTTCCCCTCTAAGTGTAAATACTACAGCTTATCTTTGTTTTAAAAAAGTTTTACAAAATTATATAATGGAAAAAACAAAATAATATATCTGTATGTACAATAAGGCTGAACATTTTTAACAGAAAATTATAAACACTAGAATCTGAGGTATTTAAAAGATCATGAGGTATATAATAAAAAGCAAAATAAAATAAATAAATAACAAAAACAAGAACCAGAGGTGTTGTAAACAAAAAGATAAATATACAGTAAATTAATAAAATATACATTACACAAGCAATTTGTACAATAAAGTGATAGAGTTATAATTTAAGGAGACGGAAAATGTTAGCACACGAGGGAGAAATTATCTCATTGTCAGTTTTATGATTTACGGGTACTCGATCTTTTTCCATATGGATATATATAGCCACCATAATCCTATTTTAGAAGATGTAAACATTATTGGCCAAGTAAACATGATTTTATAAACACAGAGAGGATAAAATTGAAATATTGAAAAACGCTAAAAACTAATTTTACAACTCAATAATTTTTTCATTATAATAAGAATGTCCTTATATTGGGATAGATAACACAAACATTGACAACAATATTCATAAAATTAAAAAAAAAAAAGAAGAAAAGTGCACCTCTCCAACCTCTGAAGTCTTGGACGCAGTATCTTCTTTTACATTCCTACTGCTTCCTGACCAAGAGCAATGCAATGAGATGCTTATGCTGAGATCGCTCTCAGCTGTTAGGTTTTCCCCATTTTAGGATACCCACTTTATATAGGCTGGTCTGTTCCCAGGAGGGTCTCCATACCCTAGCGTCCCTCCCTGAAATAACAGAATAAATAATATTCTGCCACAGCCGAGGTTCAAACCCAGGCCCCGGAGCACAGAAGACTAATGCTCTATCAACTACACCATGCCGCTTTCATTTATATATAAAAGAAATTTTTTTTCAAGTTTACAGATAGATTTAATTTTATATAAATTCGTGGTGTAGTAATTTGTTCTATGTTATATTTTTTCGTTTGATTTATATGAAGTTTTTATTAGATGATTATGATTAAAACAAGTGTTGTTTGATTTTAGTTCTAAGCAGTCAACTCCAGTAAGAAAATCAAAAAAACAGGAAGAAGGTAAGAAAATATTTAATCAAAGTATTTGCTGCTTGAAAAACAATGAATATTATGTATTTTTGGTTAATAACCATTTTTAATTATTCCTTTTATTTTATGAATCTAATTTGATGTAAATACTTTAATTTAATAATCCATGGTTGACCATGAGATAACATGAAGGAAGAAATGATTCGGGTGGCAGTCCGAAAAAAAATATAAACAATTTGGTGCGCAACACACGATTTTCACGTACCTCTGTTATTAATATCAATTTAAGAATTTTTAAACAAATTTAGAAACGAAAATAAATTGTTAAAGAATTATTTACATTTGATTTTTTATATAAAGATGTTATTAAATAATATGTTATAATATTATCTACGAAATTGAGTAAAATTTTTTCGGCTTTTCATCACTCCGTGTTAGAATAAGGTGACCAGATTTTTAGATGGGCAAAGTGGGACAACTCTGAAGGAGGGGGGGGGTTAAGACAATTTATGTATTTATGAAATATATAAATAAATTACCTACCTTAATTTTCTATGGTAAGTAACAGATTTGTAATATGTATTTGTTTAATTAGCTTGCTAGCATGAAGTACGAACACGAAGTGTATCATCTGAGAGACAAATACATATAAATGGGTAGCAAAAGCAATATGTTAGTCTTTGTAGCCCCTGTAGGATTCTTAGAACGCAAAAGAATGATTTTCATAAATATAGAATTTAACTTAATTTTAAAAGTCGGGACTTTTAAAAAACGTTAGGGTACACGGGACAAATTTTGAAAAATCTGGACTGTCCTGCCAAAAGCAGGACATCTGGTCACAGCAATAACAGTGCCGTCCAGCAGCCAAGCAGTGACAGAATTGCATAAAGAATTATTTGAGGTCTTTTCTCCTTTAGTTGTTAATAAAATTTGCTCAACTTGCATATTTAGGCGTTATTTATCAATTCCAATAAGATGATGTGCATACATTTTTTAAATCTACAAAATTAAAGATACTTTAGAGGAAGAAAATTTAAAATCTGACTATTTCAATCAGAATAAAACCTACATGATATTAAATCCCATCAAATTTTACATTTACACAGCGAGTTTAATCAAAATTGTTAGAGCCGTTTTGAGAAAATCGTAAAAGGTGCTAAATGCATGGATAAAGTAGGACTTCTGGTCAGCTGATTTTAGTGAAAATGTTGTCGTAACATCTCGGGCGTACAGTAGTCTTAAATATGAAATTTCAGTTCCATACGACTATGGTTTTTGCGCTAGACTTACCATACACACACAGACCTTTTTTCGGGACTTGGTCATTTGGCCTTGTTTTTTTTTTTTTTTTTTTTTTTTTTTTTTTTTTTTTTTTTTTTTTTTTGCTGGCTTGGGTTGCACCGCGACCAAACGGTCTATTGTGCGCCATAGGATTACGCAATGTTAGATTTAAAACACGAGTTTAGTGGCAGAAGCAAACTTCAGAAGGCTGTTGGGATTAACAAGTTTATTGTTAGTGGGGTTTTCTAGGCGGTCTTCACCAAATAAGGTGAACCTCAACATGGCTAGCTTGTCGCAGTGGCAGACTATGTGAAATGGTGTTTCATCATCCATGCCGCATAGTCTGCATAGAGGGTTGTCGGAAATACCAAGTTTAAACATATGGTAGTTAAGTTTGCTGTGTCCAGTGTAGACAGCAGTCAATGTCCTCAGGCATGTCCTACTCATACCAAGAAGACACCTCCTTCTGCTGGTATAAGGACCATCTAAAAATATGAGTGATTGTCTAGGTCCCTTATTTAGCCAAATTTGTTTGTATTTGTTTAAATAGGATTGATTGATGAACCTAAAAGCATTGCTTAGGCTGATTCCACTGAGGGGTTCTGGTGTGATGGGAATCGTTGACGAACCCTGCCTAGCTAATTCATCAGCTTTTTCGTTCCCACTGAACCCAGAATGACCAGGTACCCATTCAACGTTTACAGTGTTCTTCTCAGCAAGACAGTTTAGGGTCAGATTACATGCTTCAACGACTTTTGAGGTGGTTGTGTGATTGTTTAGGGCTCCTAGTGCTGCCTGACTATCAGTGTAGATAAAAATCTTTTTGCCACTAATGCCTTCAGAGCACAAGTCAGTAGCACAGTGGAGAATAGCAAGAAGTTCAGCCTGAAAGACTGTTGTGTGTTTGCCTAGTGGAATACTGACCCCGGATTGTGGTTTGTCTTTCCTCCAGACACCAGCACCTGAGCCGCTGTCCATTAGTGAGCCATCAGTGTAGCAGTTAATACCATGTTTGGGTATGTGCTTCCTTGATTCATCAATGTTGACAGTGTAGTAAGCATTGATAAACTTCCGGATTTGTAGGTCTGAAGGCATAGCTAGGATGTTATTTTCATTGAGCCTGCTAAGTAAGTTGCAATGACCTTGGTGGGTGAACTTGTTAGAGCATTTACCTACTATGGTGAAGCGATAAATGGTTCTCAGCGCATGCGCTTCCACCTCCAAATCTAGAGGCATGATATTCAGCATTGTCTCCATCGCAGTTGTTGGAGTGGTCTTAATTGCCCCGGTTATGATGAGGCAAGCAAGCCTTTGCAATTTGCAAAGTGTCTTTTTATTGTTCCCTATGTGAGCTCTGTGCCACCATATTACGGAGGAGTAGGTGATCATTGGTCTAATGGCTGTGATGTAGAGCCAGTAGACGATTTGGGGTTTGAGTCCCCAAGCGTTATTAATTGCGCCTTTACATGCCCATAAGCATTTTAGAGCTTTTCCGGCAATATAAGAGATGTGATTGTCCCACCGCAATTTGTGGTCAAGAATGACCCCTAAATGCTTTACTTCTTTGGAGTTGGTGAGCTGTGTACCGTTAATACTAGGTAAGTTCATGTTTACCTTTCTTTTGTGTGTAAAAGTGCAAACCTTAATCTTTTGTGGATTGATGTTAAGTCCAGAGGATTCACACCAATCACAAAGAATATGTGTTGCATGTTTTAGTAGAGAGGATACTACGCATTGATGTTTGCCTCCTATCAGAATTGCGATATCGTCTGTGTAGCCCTGTGTATAGAAGCCTTGGGAGTTTAGTTTCTTGATCAGTGGATCAATCACCAAGCACCAAAGTAGAGGCGATAAAACGCCACCCTGAGGGCAGCCACCATTTGGTTTGATCCTTAGCATGGTATTGAATAATTCCGATGCTAGGGTTCTGCTTTCAAGCATAACCATTATCCAGCCTCTGATGACAGGATCAATGTCGTAGTCAATCAGAGCACTAAGGATAGTGTTATAGGGAGTTCTGTCAAAGGCACCTTCAATGTCGATAAAGGTGCCCGTCATTATATCTTTCTGTTCCATGGATATTTCAATCCTGGAAACCAGATGGTGTAGTGCTAATTCGCAAGATTTACCAGCTTGGTAAGCGAATTGGAGTGGGTGTAACGGATTGTTAAGAGATAAATGTGCTCTAATATGTCTGTCCAGAATTTTTTCCAGAGTTTTCATCAGGAACGAGGACAGGCATATAGGTCTGAATGACTTGGGGTCCGTGTAGGAACCTTTCCCTGGTTTGGGGATGTAGCAGAGTTTGGATTCTCTCCAACTGACTGGTACATATTTTAAAGCCAAGCTACCTCTGAATAGTAAGAGGAGGTGTCGTTTAATGATTGGTAGACCTTTCTGCAGTAGAGCTGGAAAGATGCCATCAATGCCAGGAGACTTGAATGGAGCAAGTGATTTGATTGCCCATTCTAGTGTATTAGAGGTAATGATACCTCTGGCCGTGTGCCAGGCATTTTTGCTGGCACGGTCAGTCGGGTTGTCACGGGACATCACAGTTGTCCAGGTTTATAACCTTACAGTTGGGAAAGTGTGATTCCGCAAGCATAAGTAGAGTTTCATATTCATTAGTTGATTGTTTGTCATGTGTCTTCAGGGTTCCAAGTGGCCCCTTGTTTGGATAAGATTTTCTTAACACGGCAGGCAGCCGGTAAGTTATCTATGCCACTGCAGAAGTTCCTCCATGCATGTCGTTTTGCGTGTCTGACAGATTTGTGATAATCAGTTAGAGCAACTTTATAGGTATCCCATCTGCCAGATTTCTTTGCCGAATTGAAGAGTCTTCTGGTGAGGACTCTCAGTCTGTTAAGGCTGTCATTCCACCAAGGAGCCTTTTTGTTATTTGTGGACCTCTTTACAGGGTTGCTTTCGAGGTAGGAATGCATTAAGGCATCAGATATAGAGGAGTTGAGACATTCAAGGTTCCATGAATTATCAATCCTGGTAGGACAACTCTTGGCAGCCTCAGCTAGATTTAAAGCAAAGGAATCCCAGTTTGTTAGTCTGGGGTTTCTGTATGTTGTAGTATAGGTTTCATCATGTTTAAGATCGAACCTAATGTATTTATGATCTGAGCATGTTTCTTCGTCAACCACATGCCAGTTTGCAATGTGAGCCCTTAACGAATTAGAGGCTAAAGTTATGTCAATGATCTCGGATCTATTCTTGTTAAAGAAGGTAGGTGACCTGCCTTTATTCAGAATGATGAGATCATTTTCTATAATGTAATCTAGGATAAGCTCACCTCTTTTGTTGTTGTTCGTGCTTCCCCAGATTCTATGGTGTGCGTTGGCGTCCAGACCCGCAATGATGCAATGATTGCACCACTCCAGGGCTGTGCCAATGATGTAGGTAGGGTCTGACTCCTCGTACGGCAGGTAGCCCGCTGCAACGGTCAGCTCCCTAAGTCTAGTGTTCCCTTTCGGGTTGAATTTTGCTACTGCTAGATCTCTGGAACAGAATTGCCAAAGAGGCAGCAGTTTTAGAGATTTTTTGCATAGGATGCAGGCTCTGGGATTGTTATCCGTAGAGATAATTTCAAAACCTCTCAGATTCAACCCAGAAACCCTACCATTTATTAAATAAGGTTCTTGAATAAGAATGATATCAATGTCCTTACCTTGAATGAATTGCTGTAGAACACCACACGCAGCAATGCAGTGGTGGAGATTAATCTGCAGCATCTTCATGGCACGTAGCTATTCTGGTGTGGGAGGACGTCCGGACCACTGTGGCTGGGGTCCGCCCTTAGGATCAGCATGAGCTGGGCCCTTAGGTTTCTCCCCGCCAACAGACAGGTCGGGACGCCTCAACCTCTCATAGTCGGTGTAAGGCTTCGAGCCACCGGAGATGCAGGCGGGCACGTCTGACGGCAAGGGCTTGTCCTTAGGAGCGGTTTTAGCTGCCCCCTTGGAGGTCACCCCGCCAGTCGTCGCCACCGCATGCCTCCCCTCAGGCTTTGACGGTTTAACCCCGGGAGGGCTCGGTCCAGGCGCCGGCAATAGCGGCAGGGGTCTGCCCGCAGTCCCAGCAGATGCTGAGACCTTCGGCTTCGCCCCACCAGCCACCGCCACCGCCGATCCGCCACCCAACCCGGAATGTTCGCCGACAACATCCATTCTAACCTCTTCAAGTATTTTGGATACCGCCTCGACTTCACCCTCATCTCGAGACGGCATTTCTGGTTCAAGAGTGGACTCTTCAAACTTCTTAGTCTTGAGAATTCTCAGAGTCACACTGTTCATGCCACAATTGAGTGACATGTTCTTGACGCGAAGACTATCCACGCTCGTCTCAGGTATCTTAAAGATGGCGTAGAAGCCTTTGTCAAGTTCTTTTAGGTAATTTAGTGTCCAGGAGTGTATACTATCCACGTTGTGGTTCTGGACCCAAATTCGATTCAGAAGCTCGGCCTCGGTGAGTACCCGGCCGGGGAAGAAACCACCAACCTTAACGGTTTTGGTGAGTTCCCGCGAATCACAAGTACGAAGGGACATGCCCTCTCCCATGCTCATCGTCGGGATGGTGGCTTCAAGCCAAGTTTTAGTCGCCTCATCCTGGCAGCAAACGATGCAGCCGCCCAATTTGAAGCTGGCTCCATCGAAGGTAGGATGGTGAATTCCTTTCCTTTAGTATGTCACTCTGCTCACGAGTGAGTTGCTCATGAGGATAGCCCACAGGGACCACCGCCACCAACAAGTTCCTCGCAGCAGAAGCGTAGCTCGAAGTTGTCTCCTTGGGTTTCTTGGTTACTGGGGCCGAGGTTCCCGGAGATGATCTAGGGCGTTTGCTTGGAACGCTGGTTTGAGAAGTTGCTCTTCCTTGGGGCTTCACGGGCACGACTGCAGGTTCCTTGCGAGACCCCACGGCCCCGCCCGATGGCCTGACAGGAGGCATCTTGGTGACTGGAGCATTGCCAGTTGGTTTAAGACCTGTGACCTTGGGTCTGGAGCCAGACGTGCCAGGTACAGGGCCTGCTCCAGGATGGAGGGCCGCAGCACCAGACTCAGCCTGACTCCCCCCAGGCACTGGTGTTGTCTGTTTGCCTGATGACGGAGTGGCATCAGTAGATTTTAATATGATCCTAGCAGTGGGATTGTGTCTCCTCCTTCTCCTCCTCCTCGAAGACCTAGAGGGGACCCAGGCGGAGGAGTTATCCTCCGCGGATCGACCACCCTGGTCTTGGGGTTCAGATCTGGAGTGTTTGGGCTCAAGAGCCTTGATTAATTGCGGAGTCTGGGCGTCCGTACCTGCTTTCGCAGAGGTCGCAACCAACAACTCCTGGTTGGTTTCAATGCGACAGCCCTCAATCTCACCTGTGAGGGTTTCGAGAAGGCTGCTCACACTTGACTCGTCTATGAGTTCCTCAGGCGAAATCGCCGAGGTGCGTAATGGCTCCAAGGAAGACAAGTCTTCCTTGGGAATGTTTTCAGATTCCTCATCTGAAAACGAGAGGTTTTGTTTTGGTTTATTAGATGTAAAGGACATTTTGTTCCCACGAGTATGGGGGTATGAAAATACTACAGGTACTACCCCCTCTCCCTGCAGTAGGCAATAAGGTACAATGGGGTGCGCCAGGTGCCCCAAGTGGGTCGATCGAAGACAGTGTATGTTTATACACCCCCTGCCATCCAGCCGCAGCTCGAGCTCCCTCCACCTAGCTTGGGTGTATGAAAGGGTGGTCGCTAGATGACCAACCCCCGCCTCTGTCGTCCACGAGTCCCATCGGACTCCCCGGGGGGCACCACTTGGAGGTGACAGTAGGCGTTGGTAGGGATAGGGAGGACTGGAAGTTTATCACAGCAGTGGGTTGGGCACTCTAGCTAGATAAATTTCACAAAGAGTGGGGGAGATGCCCGCACCAATCTCCCTCTCTAGTCCTCCTGTTGCCCTACCCATTTACCCCCCGTCATTTGGCCTTAGAAGACCCTAAAACGTGTATTTCCGTCGAAAACTGGAATTCGAAAATTTTCACGATCGCAATACTTTCCCTTACTATATATAGTAAGTGAAAGTAAAAATATTGAAGAAATTATGTAATATCCAACATTTCGACCCATGTTGCAGGTATTAATCAGGGCTTCTCTTCACAATTCAATTCGTTCAGCTTCTATACATTGTAGAGATAAGACCCGCAATGTGGGCTGAAACATTAGATATAAAATAGTTTCTTCACTATTTTTTTACTGCCACCTGAACCCCATCTCCTTCTTCATAAACACTTTTATTTCAGCTTACGAAATATGTACGTGTTTATTTCATTTTTAAAACTTCATTTGAACCAAACAATCATTTTCTTTTTTTTTACTTTCACTTACTATATATAGTAAGGGAAAGTATTGCGATTGTAAAAATTTTCGAATTCCAGTTTTCGACGGAAATACACTTCTGAGTCCAAATGACCAAGTCCCGAAAAAAGGTCTGTGTGTGTGGTAAGTCTAGCGCAAAAACCATTAGTCGTACGGAACTGAAATTTCATATTTAAGACTACTATACGCCCGAGATGTTACAGAAATTTTATCAATAAAAACGGCTCTTTTTATTTTTTTAATGGGCTTTAATATCATGTAGGTTTTATTCTGATTGAAATAGTTTGATGGGGCTTAAATGCAGATATTTTAAATTTTCTTCCTCTAAAGTATCTTTAATTTTGTAGATTTAAAAAATTTAGGCACATCATCTTATTAGAATTGATGTTTGTTTGTTTATTTATTTAACGTCACTTTATGCTACTATGGCTAATCGGACGATGCTACAGTGGGAGGAGTCCTAAATTTTGCCTATCCAGGTTTTATTAGGATAGGGATCTTTAACGAGTACCTGACATCGCACAGGCTCGGGACCACCTTTTAACGTCCCATCCGAAGGACGGCGTAACTAAGGATTTTTTACTCCCATTAAAAATCCTAGGACCACCTGCGGGTTTGAACCCGTGACCATTAGCATAGGAGGCTGTTACGCTAACCACCCAGCTACAAGTGATCCCTTATTAGAATTGATAAATAAATTTTAATATGCAAGTTGAACAAATTTTATTTACAACTAAAGGAGAAAAGACCTAAAATAATTTGATTTTCTCATCATTGTTGTGATTGTTCTTTTGGTTGAATATTTGTTCGATAAATTTTAGGTCGTTCTACAAAGGAAATCTTGGATATATTTTTTTAAATAATTTATTTAATTTCCAGTCATCGCAGCGTTTCAGCCTCTCATGTTTAAATTTTCTCCACAGTCCATCGTGTTTGTTGTTCTATCCTGGGTTAATTGGTGGCCTCCCAGTATAAGTTGATTTTCTCATCATTGTCGTAATTGTTCTTTTGGTTATATATCCGAGATTACTATTGCAGAACGGCCTTAAACATGACGTTATTGACCTTATTAATGAAGCTTGAAAATGGCCCTAGAGGCTGAAACGTTGCAATGACTGGAAATTAAATAAATTGTTTTAAAAAAATATTTCCAAGATTTCTTTTGTAGAACGGCCTAATATTTATCGAACTAAAATAATTCTTTATGCAATCTTTCACCTGTTGGCCGCTGGACGGTGCTGTGACGCTTTTGGCTGGACAGTCCCGATTTTTTTAAAAATAATGGGTGGAAATAATCATGGGTTTATTTTACTACATATGCTGTAATAATAGGTTTTGATTAAGTTCTTAGCAAATATCATCGGTCTTAATACTCTAATTGGTTCTGATAATAGTTGTGTCATTATTCCCTACAACCCTCCCCACATGTTTAATGTTTAGAGGTTAAAGTTTTGATTGCTACTTTTTTTATAGTTCAGATTACTGTCACTCAATTGTTTATAATAACAGGTTTTTAATTCATTTATATTGCAGATGCTAAGAAATCTTTAAGACAAAAGAAGCCCCTAAACTTTGTAGAATCTCCAGTGAAAGGGAAAACAAAAAGGTATGATGAAAAGCATAAAATAAAATAATATATCTAAATTTAATTAAGTAATTTTATGTTAACTTATTTTATTTATTTTGCAGGAAGCGTAAGGCGGAGAAAGCTGTTAAATAGTTATTTTGTGCTGACTGAATGAATTACTCATTACGATTGTTGATTTAAAAGAATGACTGAAGATGTTTTTATTTAATTTAATTTTAAAATACTCATTAAATGATTTTATGAATTTTAATAAACTATATGTTTTTTTAATTGTATTTTTCTTTAATTCTCAACCATCTAACCTAACCCTTGATTAATTTTTATCCACGGACCGATTGCTGTCCTAATCTTAGTTTGTTGTAAAGTGTGAAGGTACACACAGAAATTTTAATGTTATCAAATTTTATTTACTCATTAATTCTAAAACCATTTTCTATTCATGGTGTATGTTTCAAATATTTATGTAAATATTTATATATTTTTTTTATTTATTTGCTCTGAAAAGGAGAGATATAATATAGTTAGTTTATAATGTATTTTAAGTATCTATAATGATATATTATCATAGTTAGCTAAAATATGAATGTAATATAATAAGTCTAACAACAAGGACTGATTAGTATGGTTTAGGGAATTGTCCGAAGATCAATTATGTAAATGTGGACTTCATTTTTTTATTTTGATTTAAATAAAGCATTTATTTCTCTAGTAAAGAGGTACATTAAACATGCAAACAAGGTTTTGAAGTAATATATTTTTGATCATCTGATCTATCGATGTATATAACAAATTTTTAAAGCTGCGAGTTCATTAAAATGTATAAATAAATAAATTATAACCATAATGGAAATCATATTATATAATGTTAGTAACTCATAGTGAGCTTAAAAACACTTGAAATAAAAAAATTAAATGTACACTGGTTTCATAATCGGATATGATTCAATTCTTGAGTAAATTTGTTTGAGCTAAAGGTGAGTGTGATTGATCTTTTAATTTTTATCTAATCTCAAAAGTCCAGGTTTAAATTTGTAAAGAAACATAGGATTTCCCTTTCACAGGAACTGTTCAACTTTAAATATGAAATACATTTATTTAATTTTCTTGGAATTATTCATATTTTTATCAGGTAAGATTTTACTTTTCTTTTTTTTTATTTAGTTAAAACTAGTTATTTTATTTCTAAATATATCTGAACAATTTCCAATCAAATATAAACTTCTTTGGATATAGTTTCATCTATATGGAAAATGAGTTCATTTTTATTTTGATAATTAAAATTTATACTTTTTGGTTGAATCTTATTTGAATTCCTTTGATTTCTTGATTGATTTAATTTTTTTTTTTTTTTAAATAACTAGGATTAAAAATAACTGGACTTTAATAATTATAACTTTTGGTGCATTTATGGATGTATTCAAAATTAATGGAGGGGAGGGGAGGAGGCAAAACGGTTGAAAAATTATGTTTTTTGAACATCCTCATACATTATTGTACTTTTATTTTTGGGCGCATGAGTATTAATTCCCACTTCCTATAAACAATGAAAATTATTAGCATAAGTACCATTTTTACCAACTAATTCTTTTTTATATGAATCATAATTACTTTCTTTAAAGGCATGTTTGTTTAAAAAAAAGTAATTTCAATTTGAACTGAAGCTTACATCTTTAGAGATATAACTATCATAATTAGATGACTTAAAGGTTATTGTAAGTCATCATTATTTAAACATTTTTTTTTTTTTTTTAATCGATATATAAAAAAATTACGTTATTACAAAACAACATGCTCTACTTGTAAATATTTATAAATGTATTACTTGATTATTCCTCAGATAAAATAGCAAAGAAGAATTATTAAGAATGTCACCATAAAATGTATCATCTACATTATACAAGAAGGATATTTTTCTAAAAATTTGGAGAATTAAAATCGTATTATTAATTCTTTAAAAATTAGGTCAAGGTGAGGTGTAAACTGTCGAGTCTAGTTTTGTGTATTTAATTTTTTCTTTCTCTGTAAAATTCATTTTATATTTATAAAATTGCAGTCAAAACTTTATCAAAGTTATTTTAAAAATCTGGTACGCGCAACACACGACTTTCACTTACCTCCGTTGTTAAATCAGTTTTAGAAGTTTTAAATACATTTAGAGATTAAAATCAATTGCTAAAGAAATAATTAAATTAAGTTTGAATAGAAAGATATGTTTTATTAAATTATCAATTATATTATTATCTACGACAATAAGTTTGTTTTATCGGCTTTTTATCACCCTCCATTAACTTTTAGAGTTGTGTGTATAAGATAGTATTTTTCTAAAATCTTTAGCTTTCCAGCAATATATTATACATCTATATTTCTGTTTTAATGTTCAAAAAAACAAAAATCGCATAACAAAATATTTTTGCACTTTTCTCCTTCAGTTGTTTATCAAATTCGCTCAACTTGCATATTTACCCATTATTTATCATTGCTAATAACATCATATTCCAAATTTTTTGAAATCTACAAAATGAAAGGTACTTTAGAGGAAGAAAATTTAAAATATAAGCATTTAAGTCCTGTCAGACTATTTCAATCATAATGAAACCTACATCATATTAAATCCCATCAAATTTTACATCGATATAGAGAGTTAAATCAAAAGCGTGAGAGCCGTTTTTGAGTTAATCGTAAAAAGGTGCAAAATGCATGGTATAAATGTACTAATGTTAATGGTATAAAGGTACACATGGTGTGGTAACTCCAGCTCATAAACTAAAAGTCCTATGAAACTGAAATTTCATATTTAAAACAACTATATGCCCAAGATTTTACAGAAAATTTTTATCAAAATCAGCTAACCAGATGAGCCACTTTATACCATGCATTTTGCACCTTTTTACGATTTTCTCGAAAACGGCTCTGACACTTTTGATTAAACTCCCTATATCGATGTGGAATTTAATGGGATTTAATATCATGTAGGTTTCATTCCGATTGAAATAATCTGACAGGGCTGAAATGCTGATATGTTAAATTTTGTTTCTCTCAAGTACCTTTAATTATGTAGATTATATAAAAATAACTATATCATCTATTTAGTACTGATACGAAATGGATAAATATATAATTTGAACAAATACAATGTGAAACTAAAAGATATAAGACCGAAAATATTTTTTTAATGCAATTTTGGTGTTTTTGAACATAAAAACTGTAATATAGTAAAATTAATCTCCAATATGTAGTGAATAATAAAACTTCTGTATCTATATTTGTAATATAGACATTTTAAATTATTATATTATACACGATATAAGTTAATGGGGAGTGGTGTGAAGCTGATAAAAGAAACTGATTGTCGTAGATAATATAAAATAATAGATTATTTAACAATTTATTTTCATCTCCAAATGTATTTAAAATTCTTAAATTTATTTTATCAATGGAGGCAAGTGAAAGTCGTGTGTTGCGAGCACCAGATTTTTTTAAAATGTAAATAAATTATTCCAAAATAGAACAGCACATATATAGTTTTTATATCCTTTGTTTGTATTTATTTTATATTATCTGGAGAAAAATTAAGGAACATAATTTTAGATAAGAGAAGTATAATAATTAATTTTAATTACAGGGATTTCAGCAAATTATGAAGATAAGACGATAACGGATAACACTTTGAAGTTGCTATTAGAAAAAGTCAGGCAGATAGCTGGGAATTATCTCGCTTTACCTGGGGAACAAATTCTCATCAACCAACCACTAATGTATTATTATGAAATTTTTAACTAAATTAAAAAATAACTATTAATGTAATCTAGAGGAGTAGGATTTAGAGGTCAGAATGGGTAAGGATATAAAGAAATGGATAAGTCACATTCACAGTATCTGCCAGAACTTCCTTCTGTCTAAAAGAACCATTCAAGTGAAGAAAAAATAATTTCTAATAACTTTGTAAAATAAATAACATAACTCAGTTCCTATAATTTTTATAGTCATTGTTGGTTACGACGGTTCGCCTTTTGAAAGTTTAGACCAGAGTTATGTATTGTTTTAGTCAGATATGTTAGTTCTAGATATACATATAATATGTATAATGATAGGAACTGAATTTGATTTTTAAGTGTTATGTTATGTCTAACGTAGAAAATTGATATTATCAGCTATTTGATACATTTATTCACTTTAACATTAATAAATAGGATCATCCATCATTGGGATAACTAATAAATATTTTTTTTAGTTTTCTAAATGCTTCTATTACGGATGGATCGGTTATTGATCCAAGTAGTTTTACAACAGACATAACACATGTCAATATGTCAAACCTGGAGTTCTATGTCAAAATAACTTATAATTCATTAAGTATAGCCGGTAAATACAGTTTATTCTTGGACAATGAATATGTCCACATGGAAAGTGCTGACGAATTCAGGTAATATATATTAAATCAATAAATAATACCACCATTATTTAAAAAACATAATAATCAATCTTTGAATAGCATTGACATAACAAACATGGATGCAAGTGTATACTTGAAGCTTAATTTCACTAAGGATCAAACATTACAGCTGGAAAATTTCGTCTTGGACTATAATATGACCGTCAAAGTAAGACATGATAAAAGTACCTTAAAAAAATTCTATATTTATGAGTGTAAAACTAATCATTGACTTGTGTTGCAGAATTTAGCCTTTAAATCTACTTTTTTTTTACTTTTTACAGATAGATATAAAATATCTTGGAGGAAATACAGATGTCAGCAACACTTTGAATAAATTAATAAATGAAGTAACACCTGATATTATTCAATCAACAAAGTCTGATGTTAATGCTATCGCGATGGATGCTGTTTTACAAAAGAGCCAATTTATTATTGGTGGAATGACACTACAAAATTTTATAGATTTTATAAATCAGTTAGTCCAAAGTTAGTGATAATATATTTGTTTTATGAATAAATATTTAAAGTAATCGTTTAATATTTAGAATTGTCTATATGAAATAAATGCTTTCTATTATCCCAATGCAACAAAGAATAAACTTCATTAAATAATAATGTTATGTATTATTAGAGGAATTACACAATACTATTTTACATCCTCAACTTCCAATTGAGGATGAAAATAGCATCAATACTGTAAATGGCCAAAAATTAAAAGATCTAAAATAAAATATTTTATTTACCACTAAATAATTAACTATGGGCTCCCAGTATACTTTTGCAACAGATATAAGGTTTCTGATTATTTTCAATTTTGACTAATCATGTATATTTTCTCTGTTTCAACAATTGAAAATTTCTTTTTTTTCTGTCCATACGCAACCAACCCACTGACTGTTTAGAAGTTTTGTTGGAACAAAAGTCCAAGACCAATTGATTTTTTATCTCAGCTGTTTTAGACAAAAAAAAAAAACTATTGAACATATTCTGTTACATTTCTAAGCATTATAGGACAAATCTTATTCTTCTCCTCATTCTGCCTGAAATAAGTTGTTAACCTGTAGGCTAATCTTACCTATTCTGTTCTTATTAGATAACATAAAAATAAGAAAACCTGAATAACCAAACAGGTTGTACATTTTTAAGAATAATTATACTTAAAAGGGTTTGTACACTTAATCATAGAAGCTAAACTATCATTTGACTAGGTCAGTTAAATAAAATATTATATTACTTTCACATGCCTAAATATGAAATATATAGTAAGGGAACGTGATTTCTTCTTTTTCTTTTATTAGCTCTACAACCAATAAAGGATCTTGGCTTCCTATAACAGCAACTGCCGTGATTCTCTTTTCTGTGCCGCTGCCATCCAGTTTCGGACCTTCAAATACTTTCTGGCGTCTTGGCCACACGATCCACCCATCACAGCTTCAGTCTACCAACTCTTCGACAACTATACAAAGGCTCAGTCATATTTCTCTTTGTAGGTAGACCGTCAGACAATCTGACCAGATACCCTGTCCACCTGAGTCTTCCAAGCTTGATAGTGAATGAGATGTCCGGCTCTTGGTACATGACATACAGCTTCTGATTACTTCTCCTGCATTCATTATAAACCTTTTCTTTGAGGATGAGTTGATATTCAGCCCTGTATCCGAGCCATAACATAATACAGGATGGAAGAGAGTTCTTTATATAACTTTTGTTCTCCTGTTAATCAAATTGCTTGTGAGATGCATCTGGAATCCAAAATAGCAGCGGTTAGCTGCTAATATTCTCCCAATCTCCACGGTAACAACATTGTTGCATGTTACCATTGAGCCCAGGTAACACGGAGACCTGCTAAAATCTGTAGGGTTCAAAAGAAACGCTGGAGTCTTTCAATCATGAAACTTGATCCGATACCATATACTTGGTCTTGGCCTCATTGACAATAAGTCCCATCTTTCTAGCAGCAGCTTTTAGAGCAAGGAATGCCTAAACTACTGCTTGCCTGGATCTCCCTATAATATCAATATCATCTGCGTATGGTAACAGCTGCACTGATTTGTTCCATACCGCAACTAAAGTCTGAACCTGCAAGTCCCTTATTGCTTTCTATAACACATATTTAACAGTAGGCATGCCAGGGCATCCCCTTGCCTTACTCCTCTTCTGGCTGGAAATTCTAATGATCTTTGACCTTTTATTTGGACCACACATTCACTTTTTTCTATTGTAAGCCTTATGAGCTTTGGTAGAACAGTCAGGTCATAGAGTGCTTTGTAAAGCTCTTTTCGATGAATACTGTCGTATGCTGACTTAAAGTCAATAAAGAGATGATACGTGGTCACGTTGTACTCCCTTCCTCTCTCCAGAATAGTACGAAGGCTAAAAATCTGGTTTGTGGTAGATCTGCATGGCCGAAACCCTCACTGGTAATGACCAGTTTCTTATTCAACAATCAGAAGTAGCCAGCAAAATAAGATATCCAAAAGTACTTTAAATGTACACAGAAGCAGAGATATTCCTCTATAGTTTGTGCATCTAAACATGTCTTCCTTTTTGTGTAAGGGACAGATCACAGTTTTTCTCCATGTGCTAGGTAACATTTCATCATTCCAAATGCTTGCCATCATCAACAGTTTCGAATTTGTTTTCACCGGGAAAACACATTTTAGAATCCCAATCCAAATGACCAAGTCCTCCAAAATGGTCTGTGAATGTGTGTGTTAAGTCAAGCACAAAAATGTAAAAGTCATACAAAAAATAAATTTCACATTTAAGATGACTATAAGCCTGGGATTTAAAGGAACTTTTTCAAAAATTTGATGAACCAGAAGTACAACTCTATACCATAAATTTTGTACCTTTTTACAATTTTTTTACCATGCATTTTGCAGCTTTGCAAAAGGATTCTAATAGTTTTGATTAAACTCACTTTAATTTCTTAAAAGTCTCTAATTTGATGAAAGGTTTATTAAAACTGAAATGATGTGACAGGGCTTCAATGCCATATTACAAAATTTCTTCCTCTAAAATACTTATAATTTTGTTTATAATTAACCATCCCAACTTGTTAGCATTGAAACAAAATGGGTAACTGTGTAATATGAAAGAAAATAATAAACAACTTGAGGAGAAAAGTGCAGAAATATTTTTTTAGATTAATCTTTTTTCCCCTCAATGTGTAATATGTGTGATATATCATTGGAAAGCCAAACATTTTAGTAAGAATGTTTTTTTTTGTGTTAAACAAAGTTTTAAAAGGTAATGGATAGTGAAAAAAAGCGTATTAATATAAGTGACTGTTGAAGATAATGATTTCAATTTGTTATATTGTTTAACCTAAAACTAATGTTTCCATCAAAAAAACATAATTCCTAATTCAACCTTAATTTTCTTAAAAATTATAGAATTGATTATAAAGGGAATTTCATGTGTTGTGGGCACCAGATTTAAAAAAAATTAACACTCTAGTTCAATGATGATCAAATGTTTTTAAATATTTAGGGCATAATAAAATAGGAAGAAATAAAATCAAATCTTTAATATATAAAAACTATATACATATGCATCTCTTTCATTCAGATGAAAGTTATTCAAATTTAAACAAAATATATACAATTAGTTTTTCTTTTTGATAAAAACATCTTCTACTAATGCGATTTGCATTCTTAAAATGCCGTTGAAGCTCTCTTTTTCGGCATGCGAGGCTTTGGAAGCGGTGGAAGAGGTACCTTCAACACGTAAGTTTTAACAGAACTAAAACTGCTAGTGGGTACAACACCCACTACTCGCGCAAGCTGAATTAATCTAAGAAAAACATCAGAAAATATTACATTAATATATGGTTCATGTAAAAAATAATTTAAAGCAGTATAATCAATGAAATCAGTACTCATACAAAACTTTCATACATACTTCTTATATCCAAATCCTTTCAAGCAGGCAGACAATTTATCTAAATCAATTTTAAAGCCAGCAAACAATAGAATTAGGACAATAATGTAGCACACAAGCTTGTCTTTGTACAAAGTAGGTCTGGTTCTGAAAAAAAAAAAAAAGAATTAATCTTTAATTATTTTCATTTCAACAATAATAATAATAGCCTTACCGAACCCGAAGGTTCAATGCCGATGCCACCAAACTCAGCCTGCACAGACTCGTTCAATGTTCACCGTTCAAGCCCAACCCCCCGATATCAGCCTTAACGCAATCCTCCCATCGGCGTTTTAGCCTACCTTTGAGATGCCTACCCGTCGGATCAGTGAATACCAACTTTCTCGGAATCCGATCCTCACCGAGCCCAGCAACTTTACTTGCCCATTTGAGTCTCCGCGATGCTATCAACTCAATTATATTCACAAGGTACAAGTTCCGAAATTCCGCATTGTGCAACCTTCTAAACCCTCCAGTGGCCTCATCTCTCTTCCGACCAAATATTTTACGCAGTGCCTTAGTTTTGAAAACCTTAAGCTGTTGTTCATCCTTCAAAGGAAGCGGCCACGTTTCACATCCGTAAAGAACCGTCGGAAGAATAATAGTTTTATAAATTCTAATTTTTAAGTTTTTAGGCAAAAGCCGCGAGCTAAGTAATTTAGCAACTGAATAATAACACGCATTTCCCACCTTTAACCGGGACTTTATTTCTTCTTGGATTTAATTTTTTCTTGTTATCATTGAACCTAAGTACTTGAATTTCTCTACTTGTTCAAAAGTATCAATATCAATATCACTAAGATTGCCACCGTTTCTGCTACTAATCATATAGTTCGGCTTATCGGTATTCATTTCGAGTCCTATTTCTTTACTGGTTTTTACTAAGACACTTGTACTTAGTTGTATAGATTCCGTGTCTTCACCTAGCAGTACCAAATCATCGGCATACCCCAAAACTGGAATCTTATCACCCATATTTAAACCTTTCTCAGTACACATCACTTTTTCTATGACATATTCTAAAGTTATATTAAATAAAACAGGTGAAAGGGAGCCACCCTGTTTCAAACCGATCGTACCTCAAATTTCTCAGAGTAATTATGACCGATTCTAACTTTATGGAATGTTTCCGATAGACACATCTGTACTAGGTTTACTAACTTTCTAGGTATTTCAACAATAAATAACAATTAAAAATAACCATATGAATAATATATACTCTGTATTTTAAATCGTAGATTAAATATCAAAGAATGTCAAACCATGAAAGTATGTATACTAACTTCTCAAATCATACAAAAACTGTTTAAAAAATATGGTATGGGCAACACACGACTTTCACTTACCTCCGTTTTTAAATTCGATTAAAGAATTTTCAAATACAGTCAAAGAGAAAAATGAGTGAAAATAAAAAAGAATTAATTAAATTGAATTTCAAATCAAAATGTGTTTTATTAAAAAATCTTTTTTATTAATATCTAAATACAATCAGTTAGTTTTATCAGCTTTTCACCACTCTCTATCAACTTTTACAAGCTTGTGTATAATATAATATTTTTTTTTTAAATCTTTAGCTTTTCAACGGTATTTTATACACGAATATTAGTGTTCTTTTTTTAAAAAACACAAAAATTGCATTAAAAATAGTTTTGCTATTTTCTCCTTTAGTTCGTTATTAAATTTGTTCAACTTGTATATTTAGTCTATTTTTTGCAATGCTAATCAGATAATATGTTTATTTGTATAGAATCTACAAAATTAAAGGTAGTTTAGAGGAAGAAAATTTAAGATATCAACATTTAAGCCCTGTCAGACTCTTCCAATCAGAATGAAACTTACATGATATTAAAGTCCATCAAATTTTACATTGTTATATAGAGTTTAATCAAAATCGTTAGAGCCGTTTTTGAGAAAATCGTAAAAAAAGGTGCAAAATACATGGTATAAAGTGGCTCTTCTGGTTAGCTGGTTTTGATGAAAAAGTTTTTGTAACATCTCAGGTGTATAGTTGTCTTAAATATGAAATTTCAGTAAAATTGAACTAATTGAACTAAAATACAAGTTGAACGAATTTGATAAACAAATAAAAGAGAAAGGAGCAAACATATTTTTAATGGAATTTTTGTGTTTTTGAACAGAAAAACAGTAATATAGATGTATAATATACCTTTGGAAGACTAAAGATTTTAGAAAAAATATTATCATATACACAAAATTGTAAAAGTTAATAGAGAGTGATAAAAAGCTGATAAAAGAAACCGATTGTCGTAGATAATATAAAATAATAGATTATTTAATAATACACATGTTTCTGTTGAAACTCAATGTCATTAATTATTTAACAATATATTTTCATCTCAAAATGTATTTAAAATTCTTCAATTTATTTTATCAACAGAGGTAAGTGAAAGTCGTATGTTGCGAGCACCAGATTTTTCTGAACCTATGAGGTATAAGATTTCACAAATAATTAATAAAAGCATGCTATATTAAATCTATGCTGAAAATAAACTTTATTTTGATTTAAAAAAATGTCTTTTCATGCAAAATATTAGAGAAAAAAAAATTCAATAAAAACAAAACAATACATAGGGTATGTTTGTGGATTTGTGCACATCTATGAATGTCTTAAGAGTCCTTCCATTTCAGTGTTGTTGTTTTTTAAATTTTTCTATCTTGCAATTTTATAGTTTGTAGAACAAATTATTTTCTTTGATGAGTGATGTTATTCATTTTATGTTATTAGTTATTTAGTTCGTATTAGATATGTTATTAATATAAGTATATATATACTTATTAATATGTTAAAAATTATAACTTACCTTCCACTTTTTGTCAGAACAGTAAAATCATTTAAAACCCTCAATGCAACAGGACGAGAAGTGGGATGAATAAGTGTCAATACATTTTTTTTCTTTAAATCCCCAGCAGACAAGTTGTAAAACTTAAATAAAGTATTTGCATACAGTAAGAGTATCACTTTTTCAATATCTGGATTATCATCCAACAATGTGTAATGTGAAAACATGAAAAATGAAGTCCTGAAAGAAAAAAAGAAGATGTAACATTTGAAATGGCATGATTCGTTTAATATCATTGTATATTAAAGAAAGACTTACTTTTCATCTCCCTCCTTTAGACCATTATTAATGAGAAATTCAGCCTGAGCTTTTAGGGACTCTCTTTCAGCAGAATTAATGATATTATCTATGTCATATACGTCAGAAACGAATACAGCATCACGATTACAAGGTGGTATCAATTTAAGTAACTCTTCATTACCATCGTTATCATTGCTGATTTCATTCAGTTTCACATCGATTTCTAAAGAAAGTAATTATTAAAATAAATGAATATCATCTCAAAAAATATCGAGGACAAAAAGAAATAATAAGAAAAATTACTAGAAACTGTTTCTTTTATTTCTGATTCTTTTCCTGATAAGTCAACATTAATACGCAGACCCATTTCTGAAGCTCTTTTAGACTTTTTAGAACCAAAACTCTGCCTTAGGAAATTCATAGCAGATATTTTTTCTGAGGGCGATAGTCCAGGTGATTTTTTAACCTTTTTTTTCTTTCGGATAATTTCTTCTTCTCTGGAAATATTCCTCAACTTACAAGATTGTGTGAGGACCAGCCTGGCCTAAAATAATTAGACTGATTTTTAAAGTAAATAAATAAACAATCAATAATTTGAAATACAGAATTGTAATAGTCACTCTCAAAAAGAATTTTGATTGATATAAATAATTGGCTGTAAACAATGTTATTAATTACATAATAAAATAAGTATAAGAAAACAAATGTTCAAGAGCATTAACTAGAAATTAATAACACAAGGAGTATGTTAAAATTTAGTAAAACTGAAATTGATAAAATAACATTAATTAAAAAAGGAATAAATTCCTATAAAGCAAAAAAATAAATTAAGTAATTAATTCAAAATTTACAGCATAAGATTGGGGTTTGCAAAATCTTATGAATAAATGACTTCCAAAAGAGATGAAGCAAATAATGAAGTATTTTTATAAAAGACAGATTTAAGGAAAGGAATAAGAAGGTCAAAATCTTGTAGTAAGGGAGAGAACAGAGGAAACTGCAAACTTAATAAGGGTAATAATACTTGTTAATTATCTGGTAACGAAATGAGCCAAAGATATATTTATATTATCAATATAAGGAGAGATATAGTCCAATCTGAACTCTTCCTAAAGGGTGGTTTAGAATTATATTTTCAAATTTATCACTCCACGAATTGAAACAGAATAAAAATAATTGGTGAAAATAAAAACATAAAATGAACATAGATTATATGAAGAAAACTTTTAAAACACAAACCACTACTTATCATCTTTTTAGTTTACAGATTGAATACAAATAAAAGTAACCGTAAAATTGTGTGTAATACCTTATTGGTTTTTCTGTTCCTTACAAGAATCAATGTCTGAGACAAAGGTGGCTCTTCTGGTGGTAATTTTCCAATAAAATTTTGACCATGCCTATTAACAATTAAATTTCTTTCTAGCTGGTTATTAGGCTCCAAATACATATCACAATGTAACTCTGCAATTTCCTTATCAGGGTGATGTCCATAATCAAAATTAACTGTAAAACAAAATTTTTTAAAACTGTCACCATTTATGTATAAGTTATATATAACAGGAGCTAAGTTTTTTACTTAAAATCGGCGATAAAGTAGAATCACTAGCTTCCACCTTTTCAACAACACAAGTGTCTTGAGCCATAATGCTTAAGCTTATTCACGTTAACAAAACAGAAAACTAAATCTCAAGTGAAATTCAATAAACACAAAATATTGTATAACCTTTTTCATTTTACTCAGGTAACACGTGAAGCAATGGCTAACAAAGAAGCAGATGGCAAAGAGGTACAAAATGTTAAAACAACTTAATCGTCTCTTTTACTTTTATAATCGCCTATGCCTTTAGAACAATCGGATATCGTAGCCCATTTTCTTTAGTAAATAGAAGTTAAATAAATAAAATGAATACTAACTTGGTTACGTTCTTAAAGTTGTTTCCGTAATAAAACATCAAATTTCTTCTCCATGATTCCTCTCTCGTACATTAGCAAATGTGTCGCCAGTTGCCAAATTGTTTCCCGGGATCACCGCTTGTTGTCTTGGAACTGGATGTCTTGTTATATTATCACCTAAAATAACAAGTAATTTTCAATGAAATCTTATACAGATCTCTAATGAAATATTATCACTGTGCTTCTTATTAGCCATAAACTGAAAATTTTGTTTTCTCTCGTTTCGACCACCATTTTCGCCTACAAATGAAACGATTACAACCTTAGAAAATATAAATCATCGTATTAAATAATATTTCTTAGCATCATTTATTACGAAGTAGTCCTGTATTCCTACTTAGTACTTAACCTAAAAGTATTATGACCAAATATATTTTGCGGTAATGTATTTTTTTAATACACAAATAATGTTAAATAACATTTTTCCATTCAATCAATTATGTCCATTAGGTCTATCCCCTCCTTACTTAGAGATAAGGTAGTACATGCGCTGTACACTTTTTCCATTCCAACAAATCCAGATCAAAATTAATACTGTGCATTTCCTGCTTTATCTCTTAAAAAACACCCCTATTACATTAGCTCGTAATCTTAACAGTAGTATAAACTATATTAAAACTAAATTTTTATTATTAAACTTTGTTTTTCGTTTTTTTTACATTATCTCATATAAACAAATAAAAAATTTATCTTTTATAGATTAAAAACTTTAATACTGATGAATCGATATTTTACCACGACATATGTTATAGTATACAGTTGCTGATGCTAAAACATTATTATTGTAATAACATCGTTCATTTCCAGAATTTAATAGGTGTTTTCTGAATTCTCTAATCCGAAACGTTTACATGTCATACGTTTTCCAGTATCTTGACTAGATTAGGGATTCACTATTTATTTTTAATTTAAAACTTGCCAATTCAAATACTATACCACAGGCCTACCTCCAGGAGCTAAACGTCTTTCTCTTGAAGTCATCATCCAAGTGTATAATAATCTTCCAGCGTCATAACAACGCAATATAACAATGGTATAAATGCCAGGCATAATACTGTAATATCTTACCTCTATAGATTGTTCCATTAACACGTATAAGATTATTACACATGTTAAATTGATAACATTGATTTTTTTCTGAACGCACTCTTAATTTCAGAAATATATATGATAGATTGAAAATTAGTATCACAATTTCAAAAATTTAATTCGAGGTTGGATGGAAAAATACGGAATTTGCCTATATTTATGCTGCTGGTAATATGCTGCAAACCAAAGGTTTGGGCAAACTGTAGGAACTCAGAAAACTTTAACTCCTGAAATCGGGAGCCACCATCTATCTGTTCTCATAACTGCTGGGATTCTATGGCGTGAAAAGGTAGATTTGCATTTTTGAATTATTTCCGACAATGTTAGATTTTTTAGTGTAGCTATTTCGAAAAAGCGGGAGTAAACATCAGTTATCACAATGAACCACTGCCCCTTACATTTGAAGATATCGATTAATATCGTATGCCGAGAACCTTCTGGTAATCCTGTTGGCATCAGAGTCTCTTTCTGATTTTTCAGAGATTTCCAGCATGTGGTGAAGGCTTGACAGTGTGTCAGGATGACTGTAGACATTTTGGGCCACCAGATGGACTGACGGGCACGGTGTTGGCATTTTGTTATTCATAGATTGTGAATTTATTCTAACATCTGTGGTTGTAAAACTTCTGGAACCACAAACCTCTATCCTCTCAAAAGAATATCATTCTATATCGAGAACTCATCCCGGACATGGTAATAATCCCGTAACTTTAGTCCCGTGTAATTCATGCCTGGAATTTTTAACACCCTTCAATAATCATATTCATCACTCTTTGTATTGTTATGTCCTCCTTTTTTTTTTAGCCAGAAATAGGCCTGCTTGCAATTATAGTAGTAAGCATCATGTTCCACGAGTGTAGTCCCCCAAACCAGAATATCATCAATATGGTTCATTGTGTTCGTTCTTCTTACCTTCAAGCAGATTTGAAATTTTCTTCTGATAGTGTTCGGGAGCCGAACTTATTCCAAATGGGAGTCATAGGAATCTGAATCTGCCAAAGGGGATAAGGAACTTGGTCAGATCTCTGGATTCTTCCTCTAATCCCACTTGCCAGAAACCATTATTAGCATCCAGTTTGGAAAAATACTTAGTCCCTTCTAGCAATCACAAATCGTAATCTATTTTGGGTAAAGGGTGTACCTGTCGCTTGCGTTTGAGTTCTGATAGGTCCTCACAGATGCGCACAGCTCCTGACTTTTTTGGCACAACTACCATCGGTGCACGCCATTCGCTTGCCTTGTCTATCTTTTCTATGACATCTCGTTGAACTATGCGATCTAACTCCTCTTTGGCTGCATTTCTAAGAGGAATTGAAATCCGCCTAGGAACAATAACAGGATATGGTTTTGCTCCCGGTTTTAATTTAATTTTATATTTACCTTTCATTCTGCCTTATCCTCCAAATAGTCCAGGAAAGGGCTGAAGATGATTCCAACCAAATCTCATTGATCCTTTTGAATATTTTAAGTTTTTGCAATAGCTGGTTTTCCTAAAACTGGGACTTAAAGACCATTAACATAATGTATGTCTTCCAAGATTTTGATATTTTTATAGCAGATTTCAGCTATTTGCATACCAATAACATCTAGGCTCTTTTTTTTTTTTTTTTTTTCCTTTTTTTTTTTTTCTTTTTTTCTTTTTTTTCCTTTTTTTTTTTTCTTTTTTCTTTTTTTTTTTTTTTTTTTTTTTTTTTCTTTTTTCTTTTTTTTTTTTTTTTCTTTCCCTCCATTTTATTGACTAACAAACTACAATATAAACATAATTTTACAAATATCTATATACTAATTACTACAAACTAATTCCTTTCTTTGCCCGTAGGCATTATAAGGTCTTATATTTAACAAATATTTACAATTTGCGCTGTATGCGCTTTAGGAAAAAAATTAGCCTAGGCCTTTATTTACAAAGTTAATTTGTAAGGCTCTTTTGACCCGCAGCCCAGAGTTTTGTGTTTAGAGGGACAATCTTCAGTGAGTTCATGGACTGAGCTGGAGTAACCTCCATGCCTTTCACTGAGAGCGTAATGTTCCACTTCTTGTCTTTTATCTGCCTGATTTCATAGATAGCCCCAATAAAGTCATCCGAATTTCCGTCGCTGTCAGCCTCACCTCACTGGCTTGCACCAATAAGTGGCATTGTCATATTATGTTTGTTTTATCGAGATGAAAGTGCACACTTGAATCGCTAATTACCACTTTATGTTTACCGCTGCCACCATGTTTAATAAGAACAACTTGGATGATTAATATTTTATTAACAACAAAAAACATGTCATGCTTAACATCGACTCTTAATCCTCATAACCCTTCAGGTCGGTTTCCCTCCAAAGAGGTCCAGCCGGAACATAGAGTACACACCCTAGGGCCACCTCCTGTTGGCTCTGAGGAGGCAGCCCCTCAACCAAGCTCGAGGAAACAAGGGTTGGCTATCCTTCTCTCTTAAATGTCATTAAACCTTAAATTATGTCACAAAACCTCCAAATGTAGATACAACCGGATTGTCTAATCGGAAAAGACCCATTGACCGTCATAAGAACCTACGTATTGCCTACTGGAACATTTTATCTCTCAATAGACTACTAGCCCCATCGGGCGCACCTCACAGGGAGGGAGGGGTGGTGTTTTAGGGCGATAAATGACGAGATTATTACGCCCGGGCGCATCTCACACAACTTAAACAATATAATGCTGACATAGCAGCTATCCAAGAAATCCGTAGGCTGGGATGAGGGCCTGCATGAAATTAAATACCATATTTTGTATTACAGCTGCCAGGGAACACACCATAATTTTGGTTCAGGCTTTTTAGTGGGAGGTAGAGCCCATCATTTAGTCCTAAACTTTGCTCCCATAACTCCTAGGCTATTCCACCTACGCATTAAAGGTAAATTCTCCCATTACTCTCTAATGAACTGCCATGAACCCACAGGGGTAGCTCTTGAGGAGGAAAAAAAAACAGTTCTACAAAGACATAGAGAAGGCATTAAATGGCTGCGCTCAGCATGATATCAAATTAGTCCTTGGTGGTTTTAACGCTCAAGTTGGACAGAAACCAGTCTGTCAGCCTTACGATTAGCAGATTCAGTCTCCACAAAAAAAGTATTGACAATGGATGGACATAGACTGGCAAACTTCGCAGCTGCATATGGATTGGTTGAGAGAGGTTGAGACCCTGTTTCCAATTTAAAGAATATATAAGGAGACATGGAGAACACCAGACAGAAGAGTGGCCAACCAAATAGACCATTTCCAAATAAGTTTCATATATAAGACAGGTCTAGTAAGCCTAAGGTCATACAGAGGAGCAAACATGGACACAGATCATTACTTGAGCATTGCCAGGATTCGTGCCAAGATGCCAGTTGTAAATAATCATCACAATTAGGCTCAAAAATTGTTTTACGTAACAAAGCTTAAGGATCCTAATCAGCTCACAATTTATCAAGAAAGCTTGGAAGAAAAACTTAAAGATGAAATTAAGAACAATGATGGAAATATTGATAAGCAGTGGAATAGTATCAAAAATGCCATAAGATGGACTGCAGAAGACAATAGAATTGGAACCAAAAACAGTCAGATCAGGTTTGACAAGGAATGTCAAATAACAAAAATATTATTAATAAAGATGCACTAGACGCACTAATGCTGCCTACAAGGAGGAAAGTGCTGCATGAACTTTTCCTTGATGTGTGGAAGGAGGAGTGGATACCTTCAGAATGGAGTAAGGCAGTCATCTGTCCAATCCATAAAAAGGGAGACAAGACTGAGTGTGAGAACATCCGAGGAATTACGCTCCTCTCTAGTGTTTATAAAGTTCAATCCAACATTTTCTATGCAAGATTTAGCACACAGCAGAGAGAGAACTCGGTATGTACCAAGCAGGCTTCAGGAAGGGACGTTCTACATTGGACCAGATTTTTTCATTAAGGCTTATTTTGGAGAAGTGCAAAGAGAATAATATAGTCACGTATCACCTCATTGTAGTAGACTTTAAGGCAGCTTATGATAATGTGTACCGTAACGAACTGTATTAAGCCCTGGGAGAATGAATATACCTAAGAAGCTCATTCGTCCTGTACAAATGACTATGAAAGGATCCATATGTGCCGTGAAAATTGTATCTGATCTCTCAGAATAGTTCAGCATAGACAAAGGGGTAAGACAAGGTGATGCCCTGGAGAAATGCTGTACAAGATAGAGCCAACTGGCGGGGGCTACTGGAGGCGGCCCAGACTCGGTGACGAATTGTGCCAGATAATGATGATCAATATCCTTAGGCAATATGAGGTTAATTTTAAAATTGACAATCTTCTGTTTCAGAATCATTCCTATGATGATTTTTTTAAGACAGCAGTAAGTTTCACCCAGCTTTTTTCAGCTTCTATAAAGTTAGGGATGTGCCGATGGAACTGGATCGGGAACAGGTAATCTAATCTCGCTCGGGAACGGTTCTAAAGGCTGAGAGTTAGCGATCCAACTGGGTCGTAATGGGTGGAGGAAGATCCACATCAGGAAAGCTCGGTTTGGAACAAGTGGAAAATGACGGAACTGGTGGAGAACGATGGAACTAGTGGGGAACGGTTGAACTGGAGCTGTATCGGGAACGGAGCTCCCAGTTCCACCGTTCCAGATCTGTTCCACTTACTAATATAAGCGGTTTTCAAACAAATTAATGCCATATAGGAGGATTTATGTCAGCTATGTTTCAAGCAAATAAATATGTTAACAAGAGAGTGGGAAATTATGATAATTAATAAACCTAAACAATAAAAGTAATATGATGTAGATTTCTATTTATTCCTTGCAATTTTCTGAGTTGGATTTTTTTAAATGCCCTAAGTATAATCATATATACGAAAATATATTAATAAGTGTTACATGAAAGAAGTTTTCTTTGAAGCCAGCTCTTTGTCTTTTGTGCTTTAATGATAGACATGCATGAAAGCCCAAGTAATAATATGATTTATATAGTTTAACTGTTAGAATAATTGTATTTTTTTTTTATTGTGGTATTACTATTTGGGGAGGGGAGGGAAAACCGAACATCACAAAAAAAAAAAAAAAAAAAATTAAAGTAATTTCCTGTCTCTGAAATCTCATACAATTCAATTTCAAGAAAGAAAAGGTTTTTTGATAAAAAAAAAAAAAAATAAGTAATTTATTTAAGAGTACAATTTCCATGAGATTGATAAACTTTTAAATGAATCAATTAATGACCTGCAGCTGTGGTATACCTACCTAAATCTATGGAGTGGGTTTTGTCAAAAATGATGATGATGATTTTGTCAAAAATAATCTATTTTCAGGAGGCTGAATAAGTTTCAACTTAAGAAAGAACATGGGACCAATTGGCCCGGTGATGCACTTGTAGCTAGTTACTGCATGGGGTCAGTTGACCCTGTGTCGCACTTTTTGTTTACGGATTAATCCATTCACACAGAACGTGTTAAATAACCCTTAATCGATAGAGAAAACCTATTTATATACTTGGCTTGCAATATAAAAAATATTGTAACTATTCATAACTTTATAAGGAACTATTATGAAAGGAAGAAATAAGAAATTACCAAAACAACTTTAAATTTATGTTGATCTTTACTTATACAACAAATTATAGCTCAATTGTATTAAGGTTGGTTATAATACAAGAATTGTGACAACACTGATTTTTTTTTAAATATACCAATATTATTAATTTAAAATTTTATTTGATAAATTAAAATACACTACTATTGTGATTCATATTAAGTAAAGAAGACAATCAAATATATGTATTTTCAATCTCGGTCAAGAGACTTGATACAAGCATTATTAAATTTTTTAAATAACTATTGTGAATGAAATGATAAAAATATTATTTTATGAAACATTAGGTCGGTAAGAAATTATTTTTTAAATATATATCTGTAATCTATCCAGAACACATTTAGCTTTTAAAGCATGCCCAATTTTATACAGTTCTCTCCAAGATGTAGATAATAAAAAATTGACAATCTAAAAACAAACTTTTTCTCTAATCAAATTTACAATAAAATATATATATAACATTTCGTATCTCGTATAAACACATAAATAAAAGTAACTAAATAAAAATCTTGTATTATGCTGTACAGTAGTAACATAAAAGTAAATGGTTTTGTACAATGTTATTTAACATAAAACTACTTACAAATACATTTTAGGAAGTTTCAATACTCCCCAATTTAAAACAATTTTCCTTAAAATGTTACAAAAACTTCTTAAGACAGATAAATGAAAAAAAAATTTCAAATGCAATTTTAAAAAACAAATCACATAAAAAATATCCATTGCATGAATACAATAGACAAGAATAAGTTAATTAGGACGTAATAAAGGTTGTCGGGGCCTTATTCTTAAACACTACATCCTAATCAATGTTGTTGGCACTTTTAAAATCGATGAGAGACAAATCTTTCTATACACTTTCTACAAATACTTACAATGGTCAAAATGACAAGACTAATTTTTTCTATAACATATTTTCACTTTATAACAATAACTAACAGTATATAACAGGACACACAGAAAAAGCACCTGTATATTCGGCTTGTATTGTGTCTCATCTCCTAACAAACCTTAAAACATAAGAAAAATATATATAATGATAAAAGTTTTGTTTACACAAAAGATTTTTTATTATTTTTTTTTTTCTTTTTGCGATTCCCACTTATTTAATCTTAATCTTTTAACAGTCTTTTCACAAGTAAATATCATAAAGCCAAAAATAACAATTGCAATTAAACAAAAACAAAAAAAAAAAAATCAATAAAAGCCAACAGTTCTTAATTTTTTTTTTCTGTACATTTTTTCCAAAAATATATTGAGACTTGGATTTGAACTTTGTTGGCTAGAGCACGTTTATGAATTACTTAATAAATTTTTCTAAACTGAAAACCTACATAAGAAGCTTTATATTTAGTTACATACATTGATCCTTTATTTAAACAAGAATCTAATTGTATTTAATTGATAATTATAACAATATAAAATGTTTTATTGGTTGCAAGACTCAAATTTATTGCTTTTAGACCTGATTAAGCACGATAGCATAAAAAAAAAAAAAAAAAAAAAAAAATTAAATACAGAAATGAATCTAAAACTGAATTTAATATATTCGTTCCTCTTTTTTTCAATGTTATTCAATGAATTAAGAAAAAAATTGATTTCACATTTTAAAAATATGGCTTAAAGAATAGATTTAGTCAAATCATTCGTTATCACAATTAGTTGATTGTATTTAATAGGCTTTATGATGAAACTTTATGTGTTGAATTAGATTTATATTGCTACCATATCTAAAAATGACAATACTTATCTATGTAAACTAAATGTGGCACAAAGGAACATAATAATATTTAAGAGATCTTAACTTGTAAAAAAGAGAATAAGAAAAATCATAATTAAAAATGGTAATTATGACACAGAAGATCACTAACTATTAATATTTAAATTAGATTAATAATAAGATGACACATTTTTTAGTTGTATAGAAGAATAAGTTTAAGTTTTAAGCTGCCTAAACATTTATTCCCCAATAATTCTATTGAATCAATCTAATTAAAAGTCTTTTTATTTAGTTGAATAGTATTTGATATTTACTTATAATATATTAAAAAAAAAAAATTAAATTAACTGAACATTTTTAAAGAAAAACGAAAGAACTTTAATGAGGAATGATTTAAAAAAAAATTTTCTGAACATGTCAGTTCATTGGGGTCATTAAACATAAAATATGAATGGTTAATAATAAAAGTAGATTAAACTTTTGAAATATCATATTATTTCAATTTAAAATAATCTTTTTTTTTAACCCCTGGGAGCTAGATTTGATGACAAAAATTTAAGTTTTTTTTTCAATTAATTTTATGGGTCGATTGGCATCTGTACGTTGTCATAATTACCAAAAACAAAAAATTAAAAAGGAAGAAATCCTTTTTTTTTTTCTCTCCACATAAGAAATAAAATTGATTATAATTAAATCATGATTAAACATAAAAAATAATCATTTTGCCTGGTCATTTTTCACAAGTTGTCCTGAGTATTCTGTTAGCTTGACTCATTTTATACATATATAAAAAAAATAATAATAACAAAACAATTTTATCTTTCATTAAACTATAATGATAAACACTCAACACTTTTTGACACAGAAACTACAAATTGCACTTACTCCTATCCTATATTATACACAATGAAGCACGTCCGTTTTTCATACAAGATATCATTTGTATTAAAACTCACTTCTTCTCTCTTATTCTTACGCATTAATAACGAAAATCACATTTGGAAAAAAGAAGTCTTTAGCGTCTCACTCTCACAGCTCTTTCGTTTCTGCCTAACTTTAATTATTAATATATCCCTCGATCGATATCTTAATAGAAAAGTGTTGGAATGTTACATCAAATTCTAAAACGAAAATAAAAGATCAACACAAATCTATTAATATCTAATAGAAACATTTCTAAAGGGGGTTCAACAAAAAGATGATTTCGATCGTTTAAAAATATTTGGTAGAAATCATATCCAGAGAAAATTTTTGTTGAAAAAAAAAGGGGTAAGATGGCTACCTTTAAAACTTGTGGTAAATAATATTCAATACAAAGATTATTTAACTGATCTAATACCCATAAAAAAATATTGTATATTGGGTAATGTTTTTCTTAATAGAATATATATTTAGATTGAGAAAATTGGAAGGAATTAGTTCGGGAGAGTCAGTAAATGAAAAAATGAAACAGTTTTTACTATTCATTTGTCTGCCAACGTTTCTACCCCTATTGAGGGTCATAATCAGGGTTAAAAAAGATACAATACGAATAAGATGTGTGTAAAGTAACATATCTACGTGAAAGAACAATTAAACAGATTATAGAAAAATGGTACATGAACTATTAAAAATTACAATAACATTAAATACAATATTTTCTAAGGTTAAGTTAGAAAAAGAAAAAAAAAAGTTGTATTTAATATTATTGTAATTTTTAATAATTCATATATAATGTTACTATACACTCATTGTATTCCTTTTTCTTATCTTTTTAGCCTGATGATGACCCACAATGGTGGTCGAAACGTTGGCAGATAATAAATAGTTGAGACTATTTAATTTTTTCATTTACTGACCCCCACCTGGACTAATTCCTTCCAAAAATTCTCAAGGGTCAACTAATTATATCAATTTTCCAAATTTAATGAAAATGAATAGTTAAAAAAAATCAAATGATTTTATCGGATCAGTTATCATATTAGTTGAAGGTAAGTAACCAGACTTGAGAATATTTATAAATATAAATATTCACTTTTAAAAGGCAGTCATAATACCAAAATGAGCAATAGACCCCAGACTTGAGAGACTGGGGCTAGCTAGCAGAAGACAAAAAGTCGAGGTAACTGTAGCAAAGAGCAGTGAGTGGCACGCAGGGCTGTCGCCGAGGGGGCAATCGCTACGGGACGCTGATCACTGTCCTCGCCTCCTTGTTCTGAGACTGCTGGTGGTGAGGCGGCGATCCTGCCTTGATACACTTCCCGGTCAGCTGGTTCACCGACAGGGGGTTGTTAGCATCATGGGGGTTAGCCCCGACCGGTCGAGGAGGTTTGATGTCGTAGTCGCCGGGAGTGAGGGGCGACTGGAGGGAAGGGCTGGCCAGGCTGACTGAGGGCGAGTGGAGACTGCCACCGGGGCTGGCGAGGAGTCCAGGGCTGGTCAAGCTGGACAGGCCGGAGAGGCCTCCGGGGCTCGACCCGCTACTCTGCTGGTAAGATTCCCCATCGCAGTCTGGAGATGCTCTTGAATCCCCGATGCTATCAACGCTTCCAAGGTTATCTTCAGAAGCAGTCCCGTCGTCCCCACACTCCTTGTACCGTATGCATTTCTTTTTACGCCTGTAAACAGTAAAAATGTGACTTAGAATTGTCATTTGAGATTTTTCATTAAGGATAAAGACAAAAACAAATAATAACAAAGGAAATAAATACAATTCTACATAAATTATTATAATGTAAGATATATTTTTGTCCTTTTCCAAAGAAGTTGATTTATTTTTGTATTTTATAACATTTTGGCCCCTAGGCCATTCTCAAGTATCTATAAAAAATATATATATATATATATATTTTTTTTTTTTTACTGTACATTTTACAAACTTTGTAACTTTCAAAATACATATTTTATTAATAGTGTTGTTTTTTTTGTTTTTTTATAAAAAGGCTTAATTTCCTTTCCACATGTAATCTTTCATTGCTTCATCAGCAATGTCCTCTAATTTCACTTACTATGTCAATAATAATAATAATAATTCAATAATGGATAGATTAAATATGGCTTTTTTAAAATCATAATTTGTTGACATAGCAAGGGAAATTAGACCACACTCCTGATGAAGCGGTGAAAGATTATACGTGGAGAAGGAATGTGCATGATAGGTTAGCCTTTTTTATGAAAAAAACACTATTAATAAAATAAGTATTTTGAAAGTTGAAAGTTTGTAAAATGTACCGTAATATCATAAAAATATTTTTTTTATGGATACTTAAGAATGGCCTTAGAGGCTTAAATGTTATAAAATAAGTCAACTTCTTCTGGAAATGGCCAAAAATACATCTTATAAAAATATTGAACCAAAGAAAATTTAGGACTATGATGGGAAAATAAATTATTTAAAAAAATTATACTTAATGTAAAGATAGGAAACAAGTTGTTTCATTAACATAAAATAGCATCAATATGCTTATCAATTATCTTCTACCATCCTTCTGAATTTTCTAGCAGTCAACGATTGATATTGATTATGATGATTTTAAAATTAAGAACTAAATTTATATTTATATGATTATTAATTTAATAATCATTAAGAATTTAATGAATCAAATAATTTGGGCTAAATATATGTTTAGATTTATACGATATTCAATTGATATTTGAAAACTGATTTTCTTTTTTTTTTTTTTAATGAATAAGAAATAATAATTTTTAAAGAGATCGAGACGCTGGTTTTCAAAAGGTACTATTAAGAAGTTTATTACAAAATTGTAATCTTTCTGACCATCAAGTACATCACTAAATTTAATTTGAATCATTCTAAAACAATTCCCTTCTATAAAATAAACAATTTAAGGTAATAACAAATTTTAGATTTTAATAAAATAAAAAATCAAGTAAATTTCTTCCATAATTAATGAGCGAATTTTCATGTTTCCTATAAAATTTTCTAAAATGGATAAAGTACCTATTGCAAATCATCGCCTCAATCAAATATAAATAAATATCAGATAATAGTCAATTTACTGAAAATTAAGATTAAAAATAGTTTTATAAACTCAAACAACAAAATGAACACTCATAAACAGTAATATTTCCAATCTAGCTATATCAGTATTAAGATTCACATTAATACAACATGAATACTTCATTCAAAATGTCTTAATGGCTTTAATAAGTTTCCACCGAGTTGTTTTACAAGTAAAAACTGAAATTTTAGAAGAGAAAAATAATAATGGAGCATTTTGATTAATAAAGAAATCATTATTGCATTAATGTTATCCATAAAATATTATCATGCTGACAGACAACTAATGAATCATTGTTTCGAAAGTAAACAATGATTCTCCTCGTTCTTCTTGCCGAGATCTCAATATTTAAAATGCAAATACACTCTAAGAGGTGATCACAACAAAAAAAGGCTAGGCAAAAGGGCATGGTAAAAAAATTACTAAAATGAAATACAGCTATCAAGCAGACGACTAAACTTTTGAGTTATACTATTAATTAAGAAATCAATCATTGACGTTAGATGATCTGAATCACCTAAGATTTATGAGTTACAGTGTTATTTTTTATCATCATTATTTTTTTGCTGAGTTTGTTTACTTCTTGAGTGAGCAGTAAGCAACAGCTGCAATATCTAAGTTAGGAAAATTACAAATGTGGATGAAGTACATTGTAGCAGTCCACTTATGACAGTTAAGTTTTGTGCATGAGGAAACCTGTTTATAAGTCATCAACAATGTCAGAAATACAACAGTTTAGTAAATTTTATTTGTAGGCATAACCCCTAGCATCAAGTAATGTTACAAGGAGGTTGGAATAGTTTTTGTGATGATCGAAATTAATTGAGTATTCTGAAGTATCACTGATAATTGAGACAATGATTTCCAAAAGGTACTAAAGGACATTTTTTACGAAATTGATTTTTTTTACATATTTGTATTCTCATAATTTAGTTTTATCTAAATATTCTATTTTATGTTATCTAATGAATTATCAAGTCCTTAAAAAACGCGATTTAGAAATGCGGTCATTTTCTAAAAGTACTAATTACGCATTTATTTTCGTTCCAAATCATTCTAAAAAAATTCATTTCATAACTTTAATATGATGTTATTATTATAGTAAAAAAATAATTCTAAATTTTAAGGCAAAAATACCCAAATTAGCTAGTTTAATAATATAGTAATGAGAGATTTTCGCGCTTCCTGTAAAATTTCCTAGAATGTATATAGTACCTTTTGGAAATCAACGTCTCAATTAATGAGTATATATACTTTTTATGGACCATTTCTCAAAATCAAAAAAAGCCCCTAGTAAAAAATATAACTACTGTTAAATTCTAAAATATTTAATGTCAAATAGCTAGGTGTTTTTCGGCACTAACACATTTACCTGCTAAGGTATGATAAAATGATACGTATTTTCAGCTCAGGAATGCTGTAAGCTTACTAAAATATGTTAGGGCTACATAGTAGAGCCAAGCAACTACTGCATTTGCCCAAACTAACAATACATTTTTCTTAGTCACTCTTTAGGGGTCTAGGACTACCAAATCATGACAATACATAATCAAGTTTGGGCTGACAAGGCCAAGTTTGGGTTTTTAAAGCAAAATATTTAATCAGTCAAATGCTGTCATTACAATCTAAACTTCACTATAAAAAAAAATGTATAGGGGTCCAACCATTCAATCCCATTGATCAATAGTTCACAATCTGAGATGGTAAATATATATCAAAAAGACATATGTTTTAAAATTACTATTTAAAAGTTAAGGATTAAAAAATAATTTCCAAAATAAAAAATTATTACAATACCATAATAATCACACCAAACCTTTTGCCACTAATGTCAATAATGTATTTTTAATGAACGGATATTTTTTATAAGGATAAGGATTTCCATATAAAAACCTAATGTATCATTCTTTTTTTACACCAATTATAAATTGGTCCACAAGTTTAGTTACCTGAATAAAATTGATCCGTTTCCTAATAACTACTAATTGCTTATTTCAGTTCAACCATCAATAGGACCCCATTATGTCTGTATGACAAGGGTATATTTGAAGGCATACAGACACGGTGGGGTCCTGCCCATTTAGAATTCAAATTTGACAGCAAGCTATCTATAGCTTGGACAATTTTTAATAAAATGACAATAATTTAAAAGATAAATATGGCGCTAAGACGCCAAAAGCTTCAAATACACCTCAATAAAGAGGTATATAAGTATGGACTGTCTTTTGTGTAATTTATCTTATATAAAGTATTAAATAGCAGTCTATTTATTGCAAAATTCATAAATTTTCTTATTTTAATATTGAAAAAAATTAATACTCAAATCTCACAAAACACACTTTGCTAATTTTACAGAGCTATAAAATTACTTGAACTACAGTGCAGTAGGACAAAGCGAAAACAATAAAAAATTGTAACTAATCTTACAAGGCTAAAAATGACTAAAAAAACACTCACAAACCTAAAAAAAAAAAATAAGCAAATGATAAGGTTTTTAAAAGATTAAAAGTTAAAACAAAGAAAAGAAAAAGGTATTTGGCTCGTGCATAATAGAAAGCTTAAGGTTCACTTCATAAAAAAAAAAAAAAAAAAAAAGAAAAACTGAGTGGCTGTTAACTCATTCACAGCTCACAATGTGTTACGTTTAAGAAGAAGTGTTTTGAAAGATAAAAATAAAGGAAAAAAAAAAACAACCACAAAAAAAGAAAAAAAAACAACAACAAGCAGAAACACGACATCAATCCATCCATGAAATATCCACGGACTCACAAACGGATCCCCGAGAGTGATCGTGTCCTAGAGGTTAACATAAGTTGGTTCTTGCGGGGAGGAAGCATTGTTGGCTGCTCCAAAGCCAGCGTGGACCAGCGCTGCGGGGCCTAACCCCTGCCCGCCCAGCTCGGGGCTGCCGGAAACCAGATCAATCATATCACACATCTAGCTCAGTCTTTACATCTTATACCTCATTTAGAAATCTTACAAGTATAATTATACATAACTTTAAAAATATAATTAGTGTCATAAAAGGATAATCAAACATACTCAAGCACACATATACAAATGTACGTAACAATTAAAACATAAGACAAAATAACAGGCACCAGGTTATTGACGTAGTCTAAATATCTTTCCTAGCATGAAATGACTACTGAATTATAACAATCTTTGAAAAAAAGAATCAAACTAGAAACATTAGGAAATGAAAAGAAGAGAAAAAGAAATCTCAAATTTGAGTGACTGTTCAACTTGGCTGAGTACCGAGCATACTGGAACAATCTTAAAAAGAAAGCTATTGCTGAATAAAAAGTAAAAAGCCATATTACTTGGTTGTAAAATAGGTTCGTAACGTTTTTCAATATTTTAATTTAATCTTCTCCGGGCACTGTTATAAAATCATCTTCAATAATATTTAAATATTCTAAAAAACGATTAGTTAAGGTACTTGTATGCATCAGTTTTAACCAAGATTCCTTATCTTTAAGTGGTACATTTTTTTGTCATTTAATGATTAATTCATTTCCGAAAAGGAAAATCCGCTACTCATATGGTTAAAAAAATTTGCAGCGTGTATGGCAATGATGCCTAAGGAGAAAGTACCATCCATAAGTGGTTTTCTTGGTTCCGAACCAGAGATTTTGACTTGGAAGAAGCAAAGCACTCGGGTCGTCCTTCAATTGTTGAAGACGACTGAATTCAAGCATTGTTAAAAGACACAGGATAATAACACAATTTTTAAAGCCTAATATACGTTATTCACAAGATTCTGAAGCTTTTATTGAAATCACCAGTAAAAAACGCTTTGAACTCATTTCACAACCCAATATAAATTAAAGTAGCCTTGGAATTGACGGATCTAGATGGTGGTGTATTTTGTTCATACCAAGAATTAAAAGAAATAAAAATAGATATAAGGACTGACCATAGCTATTTTTATAGTTCCCAAACATTTCAAAATAAAAAAAAAAATTGAGACCTCAGAATCAATTCTCAGCTAATCACATGAGTGAAATGGCTAGTGGCTCAGTGGTTCTGTACTAGACTACTGGTCTACAGATCCTGAGTTTGGGGTGACTCAGAGGTAGGGATACCCTCCTTCTGGATCCTAAAATGGGTATCCCAAAAAAAAGGGAGAAACCTGTTGTTTGAGCATGAACCTAATTACTAGGGGATTGAACTCCATTGAAACAGTACGAATCACTACTATATACTAAACCCAAGATCCTTTTTGGTTTGAAAAGGTACAGTTTAATAAAATTATTATAATTTTCATTTTATGTAAAAAAAATAAAATGAATGTAATAAAAAACCTCCATAGGGATATCAAATCAAATCTTGCCTACTATTCAGAAAAACAGTAATCAATTATGAAAAGTTCAAGCTATAAGATCAAATACCAAAAAAATTAAAGTGTACTATGAAATTTTACTCAGGATCTAAGTTTGGACAAGTAATGAAAATCTTGTAATTGTAACTCAAGACATTACTAGCTTAAATTTCAGATAATCAAATCCATGGTACTTGGTCAACACCACAACATCAGCCTCAATGTGAGAATAAATAATGATCAAATTAATCCATACATATATACTGTAGCCATAATCAAATCAATTATCGAAAACAGATTAAAAAAAAAAATCAAATCACAACACATGGACCATTTAATTTAACTATTGAACTTTCTTAATGATACATGATTCTAAAATAGCAAACTTGGTAAGATGTGTTAATAATACAAATGTAAATATTTTTAAAACATACAACCTGACATATTCAAGGAGATGATAATAATATCTGCAACTGAATAAAAACTGATCGCAACAAAATTCAACATATGTCTAATAAAATGCCACATAAATTAGAAAAAAAAAACCCAGATACGTCAGCAAAATGAAGAAAATACCTATATTTAAGAGATTAAAATATTGTTTCAATAACTTTATTACATAACCTCATTCATACCATCGTACATACATGGTTAAGTTGGTTGTTTGAAAACAAGTAGTATGTTAACAAATGAAAATAATGAAATATCTATTTACCTGCAAGGCTTGCACCATTGACTCTGCTGATCGAGGCCATACCTTGCTCTACATTTTTTCATAGAATTACCTGTAAGTTACATAGAAAATTTTTAATCATTAAAACAAGTAATGGAAAATATTTATGTCCAAATACCACCAGGTGTCAGAATATTATACTTTATCTAATTTAAAAAATATATATATGAGAAGCAATACTACAATATAAGAAAAACTTAAAATTAATATGAGGGATGGAGATTCGTAAGGGCAATATTCGTTTTTAAAGTTTTCTATCCTGTTCAAAACCTCATAATGTACTTAATGTAATTTTGAATTCTAAGTTTGGGTTTTCTAAAAGTTTTTGGGTTAATACCCTTGAGTACCTCCAACCCTCATGTACGTCAAATCATGAACAGAGTTTCTCAGTTCTCTAAGTGTTGGAAAAACCACTGGTGTAAATAAATAAAGAAGTGTAAATACTTATTATAATCACTTTAAGAACCAAGAATATCAAAATATTCCAAAGGAATTCATTAAAAGCTTATGAATTTAATTAGATGAGGAAGATGGTTGGGGGTGCGGTCATAAATTAAAACCACACAATTAAAAATAAGAGTTATTTTTATTATGTGCCGACGTTTCGGCCTACAATGTGGGCCTTCATCAGGGATGACGTGCAAGCTTTGCCTACGAAGTCAAGACTTCTCTACGGTCAACAAAACTCCATCATTATGAATTTAATAATGTGATTATAAGGGTAAAATACCATTAATTTAATTATAAGATAAAAGCAATAGTTTAAAAATGTTTTTTTTAACTGATTTTTTTTTAAGATTTTCATTTTCATCCTGTAAATGAAACTAAATCATAGTTTAATATGATATTTATTATTTAATACAAAATATTATGAAGTAATTAATTTTATATTAGCAAACCAAAACAAATAATTAATTATTATCATATTTGTCATGGTATATTAATATTGAATAAGAAAAATAAATTATCATGAAAACTAAATATTTCTTAAAAAAAAAAAAAATAAATAAATAAAAGTAAGGCTTAACAAATCGTTTGTCAAAATAATTATCATATATTGTGCATGGGTGATCAATCATTTCCTCACAGTTATAATTATAATTTTCTGAATCAGCTCAGCCATATTAACGAAGAAAATCAGTTAATAATAATATCATAATTTATCCTTCTGGTTGTTAACAGAATTGATGAAATGTCTGAGAAATAAATTATCATTAATTATCCTATGTTAAGAGAGCAGAATTTTAGTTAACTGTTATAACACATGGATTAGAGGTTAATGCACAATATAACCACATATTACAATAAAACAACAATAACAATTACTACATTCTTAATGTTAAAATTAAATACTTTTAACAGTTAAAAATGGTTTATCAAAATTAATTTATCATATTCATTAAATATATATTTGTGCGAACAATTAAGATGGATGAACCCAGTTGAATTTCCTATTTTTTTTCTTTCTCATGACAGAATGATTGGAAACCATCGTTAGTAATATAGCTAAAATGATTGATCCATACAACCTATTTAAATCCTGATTAAATATATTTGATAAATATAAATGATAATGAATAATAAACAAACGATTTGCTAACTATTCAGAACAATAAATAATAACAGAATAAATTATTTTAATAAATATATAATATTTACTAAAAATAAAATAAAATTATTTCTTTAACTGACACCTGGTTGTAATATTATCGAAACTTAAAACAGTGTTAAAAATATTTCTACGGTTAAAATTATATACTGAAAAAAAGAATACTAAAAATTAAACATAGTTAACAGTTTGTATAAAATTCATGCTGTTAGTGCGCCATGCTTATTAAAAAAAGAAAATAATACCAATAAAATATAAAATTTGCATGCAATATTTTGGGGTTCACAAAAGCCTTTATCATAAAATAAAATAAAAATCATAGTAAAAAAAATGAAAGAACAATGTAAACATGGTCATTCGAGCATAGATTGCAGTTTGGAGTTTACAGAATGACTTTGCTACTTATACTTTTTAAATAAAAACAAGCCATAATTTTTATTTAAACTGATAATAAAAAAATTGCTTTAAGGCCACCATATTAGTCAAAGATCTATACAACTTCATACTGCAATGGCAATTTGCTTCCATAATTAAAATATTACGATATTATATAGAATAATGTAAAAAGGTTCAGTTCTTATTGCTTTTAGATTCCATAAAAATATTTAAACATGCAAACAGCCAACAAACACCCCTTTAAAAATAAGCAAATTTTCCATAATTGTAACTGACTCTGTTTTTTTATCCTCGGTTTTGATATAAAAAACAAAAGCATGACAAAAATAAATATTTAAAAAATATATTAAATTATGAAAATATCCAGATTGGGCAAAGATAAAAAAGAAAAAAAAAATATCCAGCCGTGACTAATCTTAAGAAAAATGTCCAACATATAATTAATCACAGAGTCAATTTATCGTGCTTGAGGATGGGGAGGGGTTAAGGTAAAAGGTTTTGTTCAGGAGCAATGCCTCAAAATAGTAGAGAAAATATAGTAATAATAAAAAAATGATAAACAGTAGATAATAAATGTAGTATAATAACAATAAAGAATAACGAAACCGTCAAACAAGCTAAAAGAGCAAATTGCGCAATTATAGGGAGGGTGGGGTGTTGTACCTCCATCGTTTGTTTCTTGCTTTCGTTTCCTCTTCTTGCCGCGAGTTGTATTCGCCCTGCTAGACCAATCAGGGTAAAGCTGCATATGCAGCTGCCTCTCTCTACGTGCCAGCTCATAGTATTTTGCTTGTTCTTCTCTTCCGAGGGCATGCCACTATAGAGTGAAAACGAAAATTAAACCTAACATGACTATGACTTTTAATTGTTGTTTCTTTTGTCTAGATCTGTTTAAAACAAAATTAAACCCACTCGACCTACCAATTTTCAAATTCAATTACAGCGCCACTGACAAAAAGGGAAAGGAAATGGAAATGAGAGTGAAAGGAGCGTTTGATGGCCGATTGCTGCATATTACCCTTTGGGTAACATTTTTCTGTTTTTAAAATGTTAAAACTGTCTGTATGCAATTCTAGGAGGCACCTCTCGAATGACCAATCGAAGATGCCACTCTTCCAGCTGAGTGAAGAATAGCAGGATGTGATACAAAGAGCCTTAGTGTGAGTCAAGACACCACAGGTAAAATAATATACATACAAGAAAAATAGAAATGATAATTGAACCAATTAATATAATACACCTCTTTAAACCAATGGCATAGAAAGAACACTTATTAAAGGAGTGTGGTGTTTGAGATTCACTTATGTGTAAGCATAATATATCACAAATTGCTTTCAAATATAGTACAGTGGCATAAGAATGAGGAGAGTATAAAGCATAACACAACTTGTGGGTTATACTTGATACCAGGAGGGTTATTGGTGATATGTTAAAGCAGCTAACTTATATTGACTTGCCCAATCCTTATACACCATTTTAATCTTGTTAATAAGACAAAGGAACATGATCTGATAGACAGTAGTGCAAAGTACTTGAGAAGAGGGAAGCCAATGCAAGCTAGCAGGAACTAAGGAAGAAAAGGTTATTTAATGGTTAAGGGTATCTTGGAGGCCGTGCTGTACCTCCGGAATCTGTGATGGTAACGCGTTCTTTCTTTCGCTTCTTCTTCTTCGCTCCATAGCCGTAATTATCTCGAGCGCTCCACCCGGGGTACAGTTCCATGTGGAGTTGTCGCTCGATTCTCGCCTTTTCATAATACTTGGCCTGCTCCTCTCGAGTTAAGCTGTGCCACTAAAACCACCGCCCGGGTTTGATTTTTAAATTTATCACAAAACAAAATATCTAAACCTATCTCCACGACAAAAAAGAGTAAAAAAACTTAAAAATCCACACAGCATTTGAATAAAATAGTTATCCCTGTTTTTATTTTGATTGAAAACAATACATTTATAGAGTATTTTATCTGAAATTTGAATTAATGAAATGCTGCATCATAAAAATATTAAATTTACTCATATTGAAAAAAATAATATGTTTACTAGACTATAATATTTTAAATTAAATGAAACAATATAAAATAAAATAAAAATAAATAATAAAAATGAGATAAGTTATGACTGAATATCATGTAAGCAAGAATTTAATTAAAACAACCTGGATTAAAAACCTTTCAGATTGAAACTATTCAGTTTTTTTTATGATATAATGCACATAGAACTTGGTCTATAATTGACAATATTAAGTTAATAAAACCATAGATAAGTAACTCATAGTAGTACATCTTGCAAGATTTTTATCAGATCTGATAAAATTTGAGTGAACACAAACCAAATCAGGGAAAATAAAATAACCCCACAACAAAAAATATTTTTTTTTAAAGAAGAGTAACATTGAAAGGAAATAATTCCTTAGTGATAAATATGGTTAGATACTTAAACATGACTTTACAATAAGTTAATAATGACAATTATAAACCAAACACTAATACATCATAGAATAATAAATATTACGTAAGATTTTACAATTAATATAAAATTAAATTATACTGAATGCAACAAAAACATACTGTTTCTCCTCTCACTCTCAACCCATCTTAGTCAAAATATAAGAACTACATTTTCAAAACAAATTCCAAAAATGATCAGGTGAAATCAAAGCAGGCCTGTTGTTGAGTGATATTTTAATTTAAAATTACAGATAGTGAATAAAGCATATACTAAATAAAATAAAAATTAAAAATAGAAGTCTGATGTAAAACATAAATAATAGACAACTGTCATAACAAAAAACAATGATATCTAATACATCAGATCATTTGAGGAATGAATCGACAAAAAAATGTTTCAGATAAATAACAAAAAGCCAAATTTCGATAATGTTTAAAAATAATATAGTAAACTTAAGGATATTATTAAAAGTAAATTTAAAATTATGGGTAAACGATATTCATAAGAGATGAACTGAAAGGTTTTTATAGACTTGGATCAAATTAAATAATACAACAGTAATAATAAATTAAAATAAGTATAATGTCTGAACTTACCCGTCTACCAAGAATTTGATTGATAGCAGCGCTCTCCTTGAGTGTGCATTCTGCAACAACTTTCGCCCTCATCTCCTTCATGTACAGCATGAAAGCGTTCAGTGGTTTCTTTATGTGAGGCTTTTTCTTTTCTGAATTATAACAAAACAAAATAATTAGATCATTACAAATTTATTTTTGATTACAAAAAAAAAATCAAACACTTGATATAGATGATCAAAATCTTTATCTTAAATCATCCAGAATCTGAACATTAATACTTGCTCTTATTAACATGCATGTAAATAAAGTGTAATTATATAAAGTATAGAAATCAGTAAAGTTGTAATAGATAAGATAACAAAATCCACACTAAACACAAAAATTTATTCCCAAAATATAGTAAAAAATTTAATCTTTTTACCTTGATTGTTGCTTGCATGAGCAGAGTCTTGAGATTTTGAACTGTCGTTGGTTGAAGAAGACGATTTATGATCCATGGATGAGGACCTGAAACATAATGCAGACCAATTAGTAAAAAAACTAATCATAAAAATGAAATACAGTAACATAAAATCAATTCGAAAGTTTATCAGTTACCATTTCGCACTCTTGTCTTGTTTATCAACTTTGGATGTCACTGGAGGCGACGTTTTCAAAGTGGGAATGTTCAATCCTGATTGAGGCAGCCTAATCTCCAGCCGTGGGACTGATATGGACAGCTCCTTGTGAGCCGGCGGAGGCCTGGCCCATGGGTTCGGAGGCAGGAATGGCATGCTTCGCCCAGCCAACAAGTTAGAGTGGACCAGTCCGCCCATGTACATGGCTGTCAGGAAGCTCTGTTCACAGTTGGCCAAGCTCCGTATCATGCTGTACACACTGTTGTAGCTGGCCTCAGGCTTCACGCACTCATCAGCTTTCTCTGGTTCTTTCTCTTCAATCTCATCACTTTGGCTTTGGCTGTCTTCCACGACAGGTGATGGAGCGACTATAGCAATGGGTTTCTTCTTGCAAAGGTTTAGAGGTTCGCAAACTTCTTCTTCCATCATGATTGTAGACCGGGTTTTAACTTAACGATTAGGTGAAAAGAGTAACTCGAACAATTCGAAAATAGTAAAAAACTTATATCACAATTATTTAAGATCCTGATTAAAGTGTGAACGATTTGACACCCTGTAGAGACTATATTATTGTCATGAGCTTAATATATTACTATTATCAAGTATACAAATATTACAAAACTATTTTTTAAGATAAAAAATATCAGTAAGCTTGGATTATAGGATTATCGTATACTCTATTAAATCACAAACGTTATAAAAAAATAAAATTTATCCGGGTCCATCCCAAAATTCACATTCTCAAACTGTCAGTTCACCAACAACAAACAACACGGCAAAGAGACATGGAGTATTAGGTGTGAGCTGCGAAAATGTCATCGGGTACGATCACTGTCACTTGAAACATGTAAAAGTCACTCAGCGGCTGCAGTTTCTCTCCAATTCTTCATCATACGGACGCTGGCATCGCGGAAGAAGCTGCAGGCGGAGATCTCGGTCGAAACAATTTTATGGTACAGCCTGAATCGTAATTTTACCCAGGATGCAACAGGGGGGTTGTAGGAAACAAAAGATATTTCATCGGTGACGTCAGCGTAGGCCGTCGATAGTCCGGTGCGATCGAATGTGCTGGGTATCCTCATGGGCGAGAAGGCACCCAGGAAGGAGGGAGATAACAGAGGATTGAGAGATCGATGGTAGGCGGGGTTTAAGTAGGGTCAGGTCGTCCCACGTCAATAGTGATAAAGCAGAAGAGTCATCAACTACTGAGGACAACTCAACAACTGAACTGCGGTACCTCTGTACCGCTCTTGAGGTACACCTCAGGTGGGGATGTGGTACCCCTTCTTCCGAGTACCGATACCTGCCTCACACCGGATGGCCGCTGGGCCCGGGGGCTCTCTAGCTAAACAAATTAAGAATCAGTTTTGATTTGGTTAGTATTTATCGACCCGTTTCAATTGAAAAGAATGAATTAGGAACATGCGCCCTGTGTCTGTTTCGCAAGCGGGGATGCACTCTAGGACCGTCAGAAAGAACTAATGTAGTTTGTTATCCCCTCGGCAGATGGCATCCGCATCCGTTCCGGCAGAAACTTGTTCGCGCCAGGATCTTTCCAACTTCGCCAAAAGATCGTAGCATTGCAACACTTTTCCGGAACCGAAAACGTTAGCGCGTTTAAGTTCGAGATTCCCCAAACACCTATTAGCGTGCCAATCCACCTTTCCTTTCAATTTCTAACTTTTTAAATATATTCATTATCACTTAAGTTCACAATAAATTGTAAATTATTATTATTATCAAAGAATTCTGTATATATAATGTATATACATGATACAAATATTTTGTACAAAACATTGAAAATGTTTTTCTACAAACATCTTAAATAAATTCTTGCAAATCGTCAAGCGGTTTAAAAGGAGTAATTATAATTTTATAAATGAATAAAAACTTCGGAAAAATTGTGCAACAAAGCCTGAAAAATATGCTTATATACATACTTTTTATTAAATAAAAATATTTATACTCTAGCAATCATCAAAATAATTCTTAATTAAAACTTTAATACTTGTTTCTATATTTATTCATTTAAACATTATAAATTAATATAATTTAATACGTTCCTTAAGCTTAAAATTAATATTTTTTATTATAAGAACGATAGAATATAATGGTTTGATAAATCGAACAATCTCCATCATACATCATTGTCAATTAACGCACACCGGCAATAACTGTTAAATTGTTATGTATAATCAATAAAGGAAAAATAACTAGTGAATTATTCATAAAATCTTATCTATAATACTAAATAAACTCTTGCCATGTAAATGATAATGACAAAAGACATTGTTTAAGAAGACAGAGCGAGCAGGTATAGGGAGGGTTCTGGACAGGCTCAGTACGGTAATCTGACAGGAGGCGACCCTCTTCAATAATTTCACAAGATTATTCTGTCGAGCTGCCGTGTCCTTTCTACTTGGAGATTTATTGGGGGATATAACCTTTCAACCTGCCCAAAGGTCTAGCCATTGTTTATTTCACGAAAAGGCAGAAATTAAAATTTTAAAAGAAAATTTTTCGTCTACATACGATACGATAAACACGTTTCGAATTTCGATATTTTTAACGACATCTTTAAAAACGCTACAAATTATTAAAGAATAGTTTATTATTTCCAAATAAAAACAATAGGTTGTGAATATAGCTGTTTACAGCTGCTAATAGTTTCGGTTTTTCTTTATCTTCAATAATAACAGAGTTTTGTGGAAATTAGATCTATTATACTTTGTGACTTGAATAAATAGATCAAATTTTATTTTATTCTGTGACTTGTGGCCACATGTAAAAGTATTAAAAAATAAAATATATAAAAAAAAAAAACTTATCTTTTCTTTTCTTTATCGCACTTTACTGATTCTAAACCTCTATACACATTTTTCTCTATCTTCATAAATAAAAGATTTATGGGAGGATTTATGATTAAAATTTCATTTTTCAAAAATAACGTAGTTAATAGCGTATATATAGATTTTTTTTTTTTAATCGCACTTTTCTGATTATTCTAAAACTCAACACATGTTTTGCTTTACCCTCAAAATTAACTGAGTTATGGACGTATTTATATGTAAAATTACAATTTTTTTCTTTTTATATTTGTTATATTCCCGGTTTTCTGGCTAAGAAACCCTAATCACTTTTTTCTCAATCTTCAAAAATAACTGAGTTATTGAATTAAATCACTTTTAATCGGCTGCCATTTTAAAAATAAATAGCTGATATCAATGTCTTGGTGTTAGGATCATCGTTGCATGCCCTAGTAATGTCTCAGTGATTATTGATACAAAACAAGCCTATTAAGAGGTAATTAATTAATTACTAAAACATTTCTAATTAATTTAAATTATTTTCCAATGACATTTCGCAGACACCCTAGGCATCCGCAGACCAACAGTCGGGGACCACTTTATTCTATTATAGGCAGCAGCACGAGGAAAAAAAATTATTAGGAACAAAAAATCAATAAGGATGTTCTTTTACAAGATCAAAATAAATTTAATTAGACAATCTTATAAACTAATTTTAACTACTATACTTTCTAGAGAACTTATTAACACCTCCCTCTTCTTTAAGAGTTAACAAGATGGAGAAATTTTATTTTTTGAAAAAAGATTCAAAAGTGTCTGCCATATCTTGGGACTTATGACAAGTAAACCCTTAAAGGGAAAAAGCCCTTTCTAATCCTCCCTTCACTAAAAGGTCACTGACCAAGACAAGGCGATGGCAGGCATCTTTCGGCAAAGAGGATTAAACAAGTATTTAAATTATCATTTTTTTTTTTACGTTTTTTCCTCAAAAAAAAAAAAATCCGAAAACACAGAAAGTACTCCTTGTAATCGGCCATATAAAAGTTTTATTCATTTTCACGTTTAACGGATAAGTACAAAAGAAAAAAATTATTTGTCTTACAACAAAGTTATCACCGAAAATACACGTTTTAGAGTCACATATAACCTCGAAAACGATAAGTTGTATAGAACTGAAATTTCACATTTAATGCTTTAGATGTTACTGTAACTTTTTCTACATAAGCGCTAAATCTGAAGAGCCCCTTTATAAAAATAAAAAAAATCCGTCTGCCCGACGTACGAATTGATGAATACCAAATATTGACTTCGTTATTGCAAACCAAATAGAGAATTAAATTCAGAATAATAAAGTAACATCGGAGACAATATAATATCGTTTTAAGCTTAGAACTCGTGATTGCTAAATTTCCATTAAATATAAATTGACAAGTGTCGCTGGTTAGTCTCACTTTAAATTTAACACTAGTTATATCAGTTAACAGCCTAAACATCTAAATAAATTGTAATAACTTAAATAATGAACCATTGTGTAATGAATTGCAGGGTTTTTTAGAAAAAGTGGCATAGTTGAATCCTTTTTTTATTGACTATTAAATATAAACTGATGAATGTTTTTTTTTCCTTAAAGAGTAGTTGTTTCATATTTTCAAATACATATACACATAAAAAAAACCCTGCAAATTATTACACAATAGTTTATTATTTCCAAATAACAATATTAGGTTAGTAGTAGATAATTAACTAATATGAAAAGCAACAAATAATTCAAATATAAATGCATATCACCAGTGCTAATTTCAAAACGCAATATCTCTACTAGTTCTGAACCAATTTCGATAATTCTTTTTTCATTTTATAGAAAATTTAATAAACTAAGTAGGTTTTTGTTTGTATTTATTTATTTACTATTAGGAAAAATAGTTATTGGAAAAAACAAACAAAAAACAACGGAGTTACAAGCGTATATACCATATAGACAAGATTTAAATTTTTTTTTTTGCTTATCGCGTTTACTGATTCTAAAACTCTATATATATTTCTCACTCTTATATTCTTCTATCTTCAAAAACAACTGAATTATGGGCGTAGTTATGGGTAACATTTCTTTTGTGGCGAATTAAAAAAAAAAATTGGTTCAGTAGTTTTGTAATTTTTTAATTCACAAAGGTTCGCTATTTAAAATAATAAACCAATAATAATAAAATGCAAAAATCAAAATTAATAAAAAAAAAATCATAAATATATACATACACCGAATATAAAATATTAAACATGTTTTTGTTGTAACTTAACTATTTATGTATTATTTTTTTAATAGATTTTGTTTTTATAAATAAAATTTAATGTCATTTGTACGTCTAAATTAAAAATTATCACATCTCTCTATTTTCGGAAAAGAAAATATCATCGTTCGCCAGAACTTCAAAAGTAATTTAGCAGGTACCGCGGTAGGATAAAGGGTTCAGAAACCTTTAATGTACAGAAATTTGCCGAAAATGCAGATTTAAGTTTTAGCTTGGGTGGTTTATGACTGCACAGGTATGACCCTTCAAGTAATAAACGAGTAGCCCTTTAGGAAGTCCGGATAAAACCAGTTTTGCAAGAGATAACAGGCAAAAACTGATATGAAATTTAAGGAAAAACAAAATATACTTGTTATAAAGAATATATCCTATGGATATTATTCATATGAGTCGAGTTAAAAATCCATACTTAAGTAGCGGGAAATTTATATCACTTTACACAGGAAAAAACTTATAAATTATTTTTATTCCATCATTATTTTTAAATAAGTCGAAACAGTGATATTCCTTTTTTAAACAAAATTTATGACAGTTTGAATTTATTTATAAAATAAATGTTTAATACTGGCTGTGTATTTTTACTGATTGCAGTCATTTATTTTTAACTTTTTTATTCATTGATAATTTAAACAGCAGTATTTATTATATTTTTTAATTTACACACGATAAGTACGTTTACTGTTTTATCTTATTTTAAGATAAAAAATAATTATAGTTAATATTAAAAGGACGATAATATATTTTAACTAAACAATATTTTTAATAGATATGCACAATTTGTTTTTAAGTAGGTCTCTACATACGAACATTTATTAATTATTATTTATACACATATAAAAATTATTATTAAAGTGATACTAATGTAAAAGGCTAAAGAACAAGATTCTTTTTTTTTTTCTTTTCTTTAACTGACTAAATAAAATAAAATTTATAAAACAACCAAGAAAACTATATACACTTATTGTAGTAATTTATTTTTAACTATTTTTATTTACTGATAATTTAAATAATAGTATTTATTATAAATATTGAAGGATGAACAACGGTTTAAGGTTTTCGAAAATTAAGTACGGCGCAAAATATTTGGTCCGAAGAGAGATGAGGCCACTGGGGGAGTTTGGAAGGTTGCACAACGCGGAGGATCAAATGGGCGAGTAAAGTTGTTGGGCTAGGCGAGGAACAGATTGCGAGAAAGTTGGTATTCGCTGAACCGACTGGTAAGCGTCCGAAAGGTAGGCCGAAGCGTCGATGGGAGGATTGCGTTAAGGCTGATCTCGAGGGCTTGGGCTTGAACGGTGAACATTGGACGAGCTTGTGTAGACGGAATTTGGTGGTATCGGCATCGAACCTTCTAGTTCGGTAAGCCTATTATTATTATGTTATTATATAGTATTATTATTATTAGAGTTTATGCTTGGACATGGCTCAGTAATGCCCTGATGATGGCTCACAAGCTTGAGCCGAAACGTTGGCAAAATTAAAAACTTTTCAAAAATGACTCATTCCTGACTATTCCACCTATAATATTATTATTATGATTTATTATAAATAACAATTTTTGCTTATAATCTTATTTATTTTTATTTTTTTAATACAGATACTATTGATTTCATTCCTACCATTCTTGCCCTTATGGACAGTGTTCAGTGGACAGTGAATATCTCACGATGTCACATTCACTACTTTTCCCTGTTACACGTACTGTATTATTTCAAGTTAGACAATAATTATAGTTCATATTCAAAGAACGATAAAATCTTTTAAATAAACAATATTTTAAAAGATATATTTTGATAGTATATGTTTTTGTGGACATTTTTTTTTGCAATAATTGTTAAATTAAATATACGTGCAATAACACACGACAGTATTTTTATTTATTTGTAAATATGAACTAAACAGTTATCAATAAACCATAAGTAATTAGTAAGATTAATACAAATGGATCATAATGATCTTACAGGTCAATAAAAATAATCATCATGAATAATTAGAATAATAAATATTGTTATAAAATATAGTTTGTAATAGTAACTTTTGTTGAACTTGAATAACAACTCAGTGGTTTTTAGAGAATTAATTAGTGGTTTATTTTAATGCGAATAATCACTTTTATTTTGATATGAATATTAATTTTTATAATAATGCCAAATAAGTATCGGGGATTTCTTTAGTGGAGCAGAGAAACGATTGATTTAAACAAGACAATCAGTAACTTCTAATGGTTTCTTTTAAGAGAAAGAAGGTTTCTCGTTCTTTTGGAACTTGGTAGAGCAATCACAACTCTCGAAACGACCACTTTGAAGAACCTTTACTGGAGTTGACAGTTTTTTTTTCTTTTTCCGTAAAAAACAAAACACTAAGCGTATGTGATACCAGCCGATATATTTTCAACCAAATTTTTTAAATTCGCGGGAAATGCGTATCATTCAGTTGCGAATTTATTTAGCTCGCGGCTTTTATATAGAAATTCAAATATTAGAATTTATAAAAATATTGTTCGCCCGATGGTTATGTACGGTTTTGAAACATAGTCGCTTACGTTGACTTAAGGATTTCGAGAGTAATTTACTACGTAAAGTCTTTAAAGATATGAGGCCATTGGAGAACTCAGAAGGTTACACAAAGCGGAATTGCGGGGCTTGTACTCTGTCAGTATAATTGAGTTGATAGCGTCGCGTTGGTATGCTCTAAACTGACTAGTAGGCGTCCGAGAGGTACACCGAAGCGTCGATGGGAGGTTGTCTTGTCTGATCTAGATAGGTGTTGATCATTGAACAAATCTATGACAACATTTGGTCCTATCAGCATTGAACTTTAGTTAATAAAAATATTACTAACTTTGTAGTTAAGTTAAGAGCAGAATTCCAGGAGTTCCCACCTCTTTAGAAGATAAAGACATTTTATATTAATTCTTTAAACCCCTCTTTACTTAAATAGAATTGCGGGGCTTGTACTCTGTCAGTATAACTGAGTTGATAGTATCGCGTTGGTGTTATCTAAACTGACTAGTAGGCGTCCGAGAGGTACACCGAAGCGTCGATGGTAGGTTTGTGTTGTCTGATCTAAGTGGGCTTGAACGGCGATCATTGGACAAATCTGTGGCAACATTTGGTGGTATCATCATCGAACCCATAAAAAAAAAAAAATAAAGTCTTCACTTCTATAGGCAGTCCCAATGACTGCCTGAATTTGTATTTTTTTTTTCCCTTCCTGATTCTAAAACCGTTCGTTTAATGTTTAAGAATACAATGATATTATTATTACAATACTTAATTTTATAATTATAAACATACATGCAAGACCGGAAAACGAACAAGGGGAGGCCCACGAAATATCGGGCTATTACTGACTGTAATTGGTGCTATTTCTTAAAAATTTGTCACCCTGACTGAGACGGTTATGAACAATGCATACGGACCGCCTGCGTGACACTGACCACACTGATTGCTCGGGACAAATTGGCCTGGGACGACTACAAAGGCCACCTGGCAGGGCTTACATAATGCATCACTTGGGCTAATCACTATAATAGCACTCTCTGTTTACATATTAATGTACTGCCCGGTTTATGTAAGCCCTCCTCTGCATATCTCATCCCGGGCTCCTCTAACAGCATTACATAGGATGTTCCGGGAGTCGCTTAGCAGCCTGCTAATCCAATAATAATTCTGGCTAGGGCTAATGTACGGTGAAATTTCATTAGAGGATGAGGAAATTACCGAGGGGACATAATGAGGAATACATTTTTAAAAAAAATAGAGAAACAAAAGATATAGACTTCCAAGGTATGAAAGGAAATCAAGCCATATTTATTGAGACTAATGAATACAACCATAACAACAGCCAAAATTACAGTGTAACATTTAACTCAAAAAGTTAATAAAATATTAAACCAATATTCTTTTTTTTTTTTCATAGCTTAAAAATTTACTTGAAGTTATCACTTAATAAAAAGTAGTTGCATTATTTTATATTAATTATATAGGAGTCCATCTAACCTTAAGTTTTTAATAAAAATTATTCTGTGAGGGGGGTCACCCTTAGCGTAGTTGCTAGCATAACAGTATTCCATGACCAAGATCATGGGTTCAAACGGGTTAATGGGAGTGAAAAATCCTGTTATGCCGTCCTTCCGAGGGGACATAAAAATGTGGTACCGATGTCAGGTACTCGTTAAAGACCCCTATTCTAATTTAACCTGGTCAAAATTTAAGACTCCCACTGTAGCATCGTCCGATTAGCTGAAGCAGCGTGAAGTGACGTTAAATAAATAAACAAAAAAAAATTATCCTGTAACCAAAGTTACTATCGCGTTGCATAATTTTAGAGCGGTCTTTAGTAAGATTTTTTAAACAACAAAAATACGTATAATAGTTGTGAAAATGGTTCTTTATTTGATTAAAGAGGGGTTTATAGAATTAATAGAAAATATCTTTCTTCTAAAGAGGTGGGAACTCTTAGAAGTCTGCTTCTAACTTAACTACTAAGTTAGTAATATTTTTATTAACTAAAGTTCAATGCTGATAGGACCAAATGTTGCCACAGATTTGTTCACTGATCACCAACACCTATCTAGATCAGACAAGACTATCCTCTCGGACGCCTACTAGTCAGTTAAGAGCATACCAACGCGATGTTATTAACTCAATGATACTGACAGAATACAAGGCCCGCAATTCCGCGTTTTGTAACAATCTGAATTCTCCAGTGGCCTCATATTTTTAAACCAAAATTATTAAATTACTCTCGAAACCATTACGCCAACGTAAGCTACCACGTTTCACATCCGTACAGAAACATTGGGAGAATAATAGTTTAATAAATTCTAATCTTTGAATTTCTATATAAAAGCCGCAAGCTAAGTAGATTCGCAACTAAATGATACTCATTTCCCGCTATTTTATTTCCTCCTGGATTTCGTTTTTCATCGTAATCATAGAAGCTAAATACTTGCATATCTCTACATGTTCAAAAGTATACCTTGATGCGCCGTTTATACGATTTTGTATCGTAGTGTCGTATTTAAGTAATATAATAATATTAATTTTATATTATTTAAAAATTAATCACAATACTTATTATTTATTTTTACTTTCACTTACATATATATGGAATATACACTTTTTAGGGTCCCCTGAGTCCAAATGACCAAGTTCCGCAAAAAGGTCTGTGTGCGTGGTAACTCCCGGGCGAAAACGATAAGTCTTATGAGATTGAAATTTCAAATTAAAGGAAACTATACGTCGTAGATGTTACAGAAACTTTTTCATCAAAATCAGCTGACCGGAAGGTCTACATGCATTTTGCAACTTTTTACGATTTTCTCCAAAACGGCTTTAACAATTTTGATTAAACTCTAAATATCAATGTAAAATTTGATGGGCTTTAACATGGTGGAGGTTTCACTCTGCTTAAAACAGTCTGACAGGGCTTAAATGCCGATATTTTAAATTTTCTTTCTCTAAAGTACCTTTAATTTTGTAGATTTAATAAAATTTGGAACAGGATATTATTAGAATTAATAAATAACGGGTAAATATGCAAGTTCAGCGAATTTTATAAACAACTAAAAGAGAAAAGTGCAAACATATTTTTTAATGCGATTTTGTATTTTTGAACCCACGAGAATAGTAATATAGATTTATAATATATCGTTGGATAGCTAAAGATTTTAGAAAAAATATTATGTGATACACGGAATTGTAAAGGTTAATGGAGAGTAATGAAAAGCCAATAAAACTAACTGATTGTTGTAGATAAAAATATAATAGACTATTTAATAAAATACATGTTTCTATTGAAATTCAAAATAATTAATTCTTTAACAATTCATTTCTATCTTTAAATGTATTAAAAAATTCTTTAATTGATTTTAACAACGGAGGTAAGTGAAATTCGTGTGTTGCGCGCACCAGATTTTTTAAATAATGGGAATTAAGTATTGTAAAAGGTCGGAAAAAACCCCCCCAGGAAAACGAGGAAAGCGGAAGGTGGAAATGGTGTGTACATACACGAAAGATAATTTTAATTTAATTACAATTTAGATCCCGGTGGGTTGGGGGTGAGAGGGGGAGGATGGGGGCAGGGCGTATCGACTGGAAGGGGGGGGGGTTACTAAGAGAGAGCGTGATTGGTCAACGGTTGCCTAGCGACCGCTCCCGATCTTATAGTCCCTCCCTGGGGCACTCCCTCTAGCCTTCTTCTCATAGCTCCGATCCCTCTATAAATAGTACGGCTACTCCCACAATATATATAAATAAATACGGGAAAACAATTTTAAATTAAATTCCACGAAGAGATAAGCGAATACTTTTTAATCTTGGTAAGAACTTCGAATAACTAGCTAAAATAAATCTTAATGATTTAAGGAAAAAAGCTGCATATGATTAAAAAATGGTTTATTATTTCCAAATAATTATATTAGGTAAAAAAGTTTATAGGCAATTAAATAATATGAAAAACAATAAATAATTCAAAGGAAAATAATTTTATAAGAACTGTTAATTTCAAAATGCTTTATCTCTGCTATTTCAGAACCAATTTCAGTAATTTTTTTTTTCGTTTTGTAGGAAATTTAACTCTCTATCAAATAAAACTAACATTTATTTATTAATTCGTACGGCGGACAGGCCACGATTTCAATTATTTTGTATTCGTCGGGAGTGTCCTAATCCTAAGACTCCCAATTTTTCCTTTTCTTCAAAAATAACTGAGTTTTAGGGTAGATTTCATTTTTTTAAAATAATTATTCACGGTTTCTTGGTTAGAAAGAATAGTAATATTTTTCTTTATCTTCAAAAATAACTGAGTTATTGAATTAAATAATTTTCACACGGCCTTTATTTTAAAACTTATGGGCTACTATCAAAGTCTAGGTGTTAAACTCATTGATGGACCCGCCAGTATTTACGTTTATCTTGAAACGTAAGCTCTCAAAAAATTCTGAGGGGAGTGGGATTTTTCGGTCGGCTTATTATTGAAAATAATAAACTAACAAAAAATCCTTTATAGAAATCTACAAATATAGGATAGGAGATAGGTTTTTCAATTCATAACACTTTTATTATTCTATGAATCTTGTACAGTGTAATCGGGCTTAATTTTTAACTGATTTAAACAAAAAAATAAATATCTTGAATAAAAATATAATATAAATAAGTCAACACTATAATATTAATGGGTAAAAATAAAATAAATGAAGACTAAAGACGAAATAAAAAGAAAATAATTAAGAACAGATTTAATTTAAAGTTATTCAGGACCATCCCTCTTAACGGCGCAACGACATACTAACCCTCGATGCTCAACGAATAATTTGGCGCGAAAACCTCTTCACATTCAAGTGCTTCTAATAATACTAAATTAATTTAAAAAATCTGGCGGGCGCGAAACACACAAATTTCACTTACCTCCGTCGTTAATATTAAATTAAGAATCTTTAAATGAAGTTAGACTTGAAAAAAAGTTTTGTAAAAAATAAATGTAATTATTAATACAAAAAATAAATATTGGTAAAAATATGTTGTAATAAGCTGGTGAGTACAATATGTCTATATATCTGTACTGCAATTCAATATATGTTTCGCTTAGAGGTTAATTAAGGTAACTTATATTTAAATATAATAAATATAAAAAATTATAAACAATTTACATATAAATAAACAACAAAGATATATTGGTATCGAAGTATTAAAATATTTTGGGGATGATTTTTTTTTAACCTTTGTATTTTCATCAATATTATTTTAATTGAGGAAACACAGGTAAATAATATGATCAATTAAATCGGAAAATCTCTACTTTATAGTGTACCCAGACTTTTAGAATAGTTTCACAGCTGACAGAAAATTAAATCAATTCTGTCATCTACACCAGGGATTCGCACTTGGAACTCTTTGAATTTATATTTTTCTTAATATTTATTTATAAATTAATTACCAATTATTAATATATGATCAAGATGAAGTTACCTGTGGGAAACGTCGTTGGCGCCAAGCTCCTGCTTTGGCCCAGGTGTGACGATGGCTGGGTGGGAGTGAGGCGACAGCCCTGGGTGAGGTCCCATCAGCCCCGTCGGCGAAAACCTGTAGAAATCGCTAAAAAAACAACGAAGAAAAACACATTAATAAACAATAATAAAAAAAAAATCAAATAATTACGTCAACAAAGGTAACTTATAATCTTTGATTTAGGTATCTCTAAAATCTCTCTCTTAAATAGAAACGCATTTCTTGAATTTACATATATTACAGGCTATGCTGATATAAACATAATAAAATTTAAAATACATTTCATATTAGCCAAATTGGAAGGCAATTTTAATGAAATTTAAATAATTTCAAAAGTAACTAAAAGAAATTATCGTAAATAATGAGATATTATGACATGTTTTGGGGTAAAAACGAATGGTTAGTTACAAGCTACAGTCGATTTTAAAACATTTTTGTTCTATATCTCCAGCTTTAAATAATTAGCATGAATTGGTAAAAATACCTTCAATATAATATAAGATTATTTTATATCGCTAAAACAACACAAGACTAAAACATTAATGAAAACGCCTTATTGATAATATTTATTTAACACGACAGTTGATGAAAAACACATCAGAAATGTCTATATTAAATATACACAGGGATCTAAAAACATGAAAAGTTATAATAAATTTAGACTTGAAAGAATTTTCAAAGATAAAAATAAAATTTTGGGAAAGAAAACTCCGATGTATTGAAGTAAATCTGATTAAAAATCTGATGCAGGCAACACACGACTTTCACTTCCCTCCATTCTTAAAACCGATTTACGAATTTTAGGATAGGGTTAGAAATGAAAAAGTTAGGAGAATTTATTACATTGAGTTACGAGAGAAACATGTGTTTTATTAAATAATCTATGATATTATTATCGAACACAATTAATTGATTTTCTCGGCTTTTCATCATACTAAAGTAATTTTTACAGTTGTGTGTATAAGATATATTTTTTTTTTAAATCTTAAGCTTTCCAACTGTATATTATACATCTATATTACTGACCTTATGTTCAAAAAAATAAAAATTGTATTTAAAAAAAAATCTTTGCTTTTTTCTCCTTTAGTTGGATATTGAATTCGTATAACTTAAATATTTAACAGTTTTTTTTTTGTTTTTTTTTCAATGCTAACAAGATGATAATGGTTAATTTTTTCAAATCTACAAAATCCAAGGAGGAAGAAAAATACTTTAGAGGAAGAAAAATTAAAATACCGATATTTAAACCAAGTCAGACTATTTATTAAGAAATATATAAGACATTAAAGCCCATTAAATTTTATATCGATATATAGCGAGTTTAATCAAAATCTTTATGGTCGTTTTTTGAGAAAATAGTAAAATGTGCAAAATTCACAGTATAAAGTGTCCCTTCTGGTTTGCCGATTTTTATGAAAAAATTGTTCTAACACCTCGGACATATATTTATCTTAAACATGAAATTTCTCTTTTAAACGGCTTTTGGTTTTCGTGCTAGACTTACCACACCAACAGACCTTTTGGCGCGATGTGATTATTTGGACTCAGGAGACTTTGAACATTTTCACGATCGCCATATTTTCTCTTACTATATATTATGCATTGTACATACGGATGAATGTGACATTTTTTATAAATAAAATTGGAGGCTGATGTCTACTTCACCACTATTTTATTGAAAAAAAAATATGGTCATGTGGTTTTGACTAGGAAGCAGCTACCCACACTAAATCTAAGTTGTTCCACTGCACCAGAAGATGGCATTGTTAGCTGAAACGTAGTGCGAATATTTTTTTTCAATAAAATAGTGGTGAAGTAGACATCAGCCTCCAATTTTATTTATAAAAAATTTGACCTTCACCTAAAAGAATCTACACCTTAGTGACATTTTTTGTTTATTTATTTATTAACTTCATTTATTTGTATTTATTTTATCTACAAATTTTGTTATTGTATACGTTTATTTAGTTTAGTTTCATTTTATATAATTTGACATTTCTTTTGTTTATATTGTAAATATTGTATGAATGGGATCCTTTAGTAATATTATTATTGTCCAGTGTGACAAACTGTAATACATATGAATAAATAAAAAAAAAAACTATATATTTCATATGTAGGTAAGTGAAAGTAAAAGTAAATGATCGATTTCACGCAAAACAAACAAAAAAAATCTGCTATAGTAATTAGAAATGTGACGTTCTTGTTTAAATTGTTCCAATTTAAGGAGTATATGATTTGCCATAAGATATTCATAAAGCGTGTACATTAAAATGATTTGTAACAAATAATACATTTATTTTTATTGATATAAAAATAAATAAAAAAACACGCTAGCATAAGATTTGGTATAAGCATAAGATAGATAACTTTTGGTATTAAGGAATGTCTCGAAGGCAATCCTGACTCCGGCGCAAGAGTTATACTATACAGCATGACAAATCATCTGAGTTAACACCAGGCCTTCAGATGAAGCTGAAGACATTTTTATTTAACTCTCTCTCTCTCTCTCTCTCTCTCTCTCTCTCTTATATATATATATATATATATATATATATATATATATATATTATTTATTTATTTATTTATTTACTTAATGATACTCACCTTGGGAGGCTGGCGGTGGTGATGGGTAAAGATGATGGGTAGGGGCTCCTGAAGCCTGCACTTCCACTGCTGATTGGATACATGCTGGGTGTATGCCTACGGCATGAGAGCAAACATCAGGTCTAAACGGAATATCTCATTTCAGCAAGTATTATTCAAGCATGCAAAGATCAAACGGTAAACTTCATCACCAACAATTATAAGAAAGAATTGCTGATGGTGATTAGTCACAACATTATTGGAGATAAACCAGATTGTTTTGTGCGAGTTCCTCCTTCGTTACAACATGAAAGAGCTACAACATAAGCTAGTCAAACATAGTGCTCTTCAGTGAATAAAACGGAAGCTTGAAAGCGCCGCACATTTTTATTTAATTTTACCTAGATCTTTTTCAATTTTTTTTTACTAGAAATATCGACCATTGAAAATTTTTCAAAGGCTGATGTTGTTTTCGAAAGAAAAATAACAACACAGATTCGATGGAGAAGTTGGTTGGGAGTGCGGTCAAAAAGAAATAGCCCGCTATTTAGGGAAACTCATTACAATTATGGAGTTATTATCGAGAATATATGGTGAAGAAATTCGTTGGGAGTGTGGTCATCAAGAAATCACACGAATAAGAAAAAAAAAATCATTTTTACGTTGACGTTTCGGCCTACTTTGTGGGTCTTCATCAGGGCTAAGAAAAAACAAGATTACTGTTTGTTTTTTTCCATATTTTATTACTGTTTACATTGTAATCTTAATATTAACAGTTATTATTTTTCTTTTAATTGTATGGGTTAACTTGTTTTTTCTTAGTCCTGATAAATGCACACAACGTAGGCCGAAATGTCTGAATACAAATAAAATACGTTTGTATTAAAGTGTGGTTTATTCATGACCACAACCCCTAACCAACTTCTTTACCATGAAACTTATTATATTTGTTTACCGACAGTCGGGGAAAGATATCCAGCTAGTTGCTCTAACGAAGTCCTACAATGTAAGCCGAAACGTCGGGAAACAGATATAATAAGTTTCCTAATTAGAGAGTTATTTCTTGATGACACTCCCAAACAACTCTTCCATCAAAGTTTCATTTTTTTTTTTCTTCTAAAACTGAGTTCTGAAATATTTCGAGTTTCAATTGGATTTTAATTTTATTAAATTATTTAACAATTACAAATAATGAATAGTGTGGCAGAGTTTATAATAGATATAATAAAATATCGAAAAGTAATCCAATTATTAAAACCCAATTAATTATAAAATATGGACGACGAAAGACAATCAAGTAAAAGGCGGATTCATTAAGTAAAACTCCTAATCTTACTTAAGAAGCTCAATTAAACGCCTCGGCAGAGAGGTAAAAAAGTAAAATAATAGGGTCCTGAAGGAGGTGCCTTGAGCAAATCCGGCTAATAGCCGATCCCCACCAGTTGCGGCCCTTCCTGACCATGGTCCATTTGCTCTCCCTTCTTCCTCGTCCCTTAAGGGTCTTTATCCCCCTACCCCTCCGTTTCCAAACATTCTGTACACAAAGATCTACAGGTCCGGCCTCTCTTAAAGTCAAGAGGGTCCGGAGGATGTAAAAAATCCTTTACGATATTTCCTTATCCGAATTATTTATAACTTAAGATGTTATAAATATATAGCTCTTCGACCACATTATCATGGAGTACGCATTTATATTTATACCAGAATAAATCAATTACTATAGTAACCACTAAAGGACATTGTCCGCTTAACAAGATCCACAAAGGGTTAGTGGATGAACCGATCTGCAGATTCTGCAAATTGAACTGCTTATCATGTGATATGCAGTTCTGAATAATTAGCAAGGGCAACGTTTTGTCACGTTGGCAATACCGTATTTCAGATCCTAAGCTCTTAATAATTTGCTAAGGTGATTGGTCTATATTAACAGCAATATGCCTATTTTAGACTGCAGTGCAGGATGAAAGCTGGGAGAAAAAACAAGGATAAAATAAACAATGGTGACACCTCGTCTTCACCTGTAATAATGTGGGTCTGTGAGTTACCACCTTCTCCATAATGCATAGAAGGCTTGAAGAATCATCATAAAACACTAAAAATCAGGACCTTTTTTCGACTAAGCAACTTGTTCTTTATAATGCAACTATGTGCATATATATATATATATATATATATATATATATATATTACTTCTATGAAACCAATTTATAACAAAAACCATATTTTTAGGGTTATGACCAGAGTTTTTCTGATGCACTAAATATACCATAAACAATCCAACATTCTTAACATAATCTGTGATAATTATAATCTCTTATCCGGAATTTTTACACAGAAACAATTATTTGAGAAGTACAAGTAGATATCTTGAATTTCCAGTCATTTTAATCACACTTACTTTTGTATCTTCTTTGTAGTTTTAAACTTGGACAAATATATTTTAAAATATTTAAATTCTATGTTCTATATAAAAGTCAATCTCACTACAGTAGCAATGCCATGCATGGGGTCATAATCAAAAGTAAATTAATAATATAAGGATTTATAAGAGGGCAAGTTTATTATGATAAATGTGCTGGATTAGGTAAACAACTAATAATGGGTATAAATGCAGTAAAAAATAGATAAACCTATTTTAACTTCAGATATAGAGTATACTCGCAGTGAAAAAAAAAAAAAGGAAAATTTAATTGGTCATAATTCAAAAATATATATTCATGATTACTGTTAATCTGAGTAATATTGGAATATATTAACATGGTACACTAAGCTATTTAAAGAGCAGATGGTTTAGAAAAAAATTATAAATGAATAATTAATGATAAAAAATAAAAAAAAAACAAGGAATTTTATGGGTGTTAAAACCAAACTTTTTAAGTAAGTGCTCAAATTTTTCAAAAGAAAATTTGTATATTTAAGAACTCATAACATTTTATAATTTAATGGGATAAATGACAAGCAACTATGACTATTTGTACAAAAACGAGTAAAAATATATACATAAATTATTAATACATCACTTACCACGATGCGGCAACCTGTGAGATCTCCGGACTCAGCATCGGGTATGGATACTGGCCGGTAGTGAAGGGGTACATTGGTGGTCGTGTAAGGCCTAAACAAGAAAACAAAATTAATATAAATTAAAAAAAACAAAAACAATTTTGAACCTTTGGGTAAAATCCATTATCTATAATACTCAATATATAAATGAAGAAAAATAAATTGAATCTTAAAAAAAAAAAAAAAATAATGTATCGGCAAATTCCAATAATCGATTTAATATTAGGTTCTCAAACATATGATTATTTTTTTTAGTAACTCTTCACCGATCATTTATGAAATAAATATAAATCCTCACATTAATAAAAATATAAAATACTAATCAAACCAACAACAAATATCTGGCATCAAGTGAACCGTTTTTTTTTTTTTTGTTTTTTCTGTAAAACTTCATGCTAGTCTCTTTTCCCTACAATTCAACTCATTAAAATTTTTAATTGGATATATAAAGATGGATTTATGAGTAAGAGGGAGTAAAAGGATTATGAACGGGAAATTCTTCAGAATTTAAAATAATATACAATAGAAAGTCAACAAAGAAAAAATCTACATAAATTTACTATAGTAGTAGTGGAAAATTATTTATAACTCATAACAAGAAAAATTAAGTTCAAGGAGTTTACCTTGTAGTATTGAATAAACGGAAAAACCTTTTCTAATAGCTTATTATTAAACTAATTCGATGTAGTCCTATACAGAAAGTCAAACAGTATTAATATTGAGAAATTTTGTTTAACATTTTATATTGGCCATAGTATTTTCACCAAAGTAACTTTATCGGTTTAGGTGGAAATCACCCAGAATCAACTTACACCCTGATGTTTCACGAGCCTAATAATTCTGTCGAAACTAATTTTTGTAACCACCAACCGTCTACAATCTTTTCAAAATGGCATGATAAGAAAAATTAAGAAACGTACGGCAAGAGTCTACGAGGAATGCAAAACGACGAAGATTTTTGATTTCTTAAATGAAAAAAAAAAATGGAAAAAAAAAACAAGTTTTTGAAATCGGTGAAACTCTTAAACTATTTTATTTATATTACATTAATATGCTTATCATCGGAGTATGTTCAGTGTAATTAATCCGTTCCAAAACCAGTATCCGCATATGCACCTGTCGATCAAACCTGATGGAACTAACTTTGCCATAACGTACGTGATCGCTAACTGCTCCAGTGATGACATTGTCTATTATCATTGTATCAGTCTTTCACTACGGTCTTATATGGTCGAGCGGACTTGTACATCAATAGTTGTAGGAACAAAGTTTAATCCGGGACGTTGAAAGGTGAAACAGACGAGGACTTATTGAAAAGGAGAAGGAGAAAAGATGGGAGATGGTGAAGGAACTATATTGGAGAGAGGTATGCAATAAGGAATGCAATAGCCCTTCCGATACACTGTACAATCCTTCGCATCACTTGCTCCCAACAATTAATATCGGCCCTTCTAAGCATCTCATATAACTCCGCTCTTTGTGACTCTTCTATAAAACAACCCCTGGGGTCCTTTTGATATAATCAGTCCGCTACGGGGCAATATAGGGCGTCCACCTGGCATCAGGTAATTTGGACCGCTATTCGTTTAAGTCAGTCACAACAAACAAAAAACAAATAACATATTGTCATAAATTAAAAAACGCTGCAAATTTGAAAACAGAGGTTTATCAATTCCAAATAACTATATTAGGGTATAACTGTTTAAGGGCAATTAACTAATATGAAAAGCAATAAATAATTCAAAGGAAAATAGTCTATCACCACTAATAATTTCAAAACGCTGTATCTCAGCTATTTCTTAAGAGATTTGAAGGATTTTTTTTTTCGTTTTGTAGAAAATTTAATTTTCTATCGAATAGCAATAACCAATAATCGGTATTTATTTATTAATTTGAGCCGTGGCACTCACTTGATCTCTAAAATATTTTCGATTTTTCTATATCTTCAATAATAACAGTTTTGGGGGAAATTACAACTCTTATAATTTGGGAATTAAATATATAGTTTTTTTTTCTCTTTTTTTGCGCTTTACTGATTCTAAAACTTTCCACATTTTTCTGTATCTACGAAAATAATTGAGTTAGAAGCGTATATACAGGCAAGATTTCAATTTGTTTCTTTTATTTTTATCCGTCGCGGTGTCCTGATCCTAAAACTATATATTTTTTTCTCTTCATCAAACATGAGTTATGGACGTATTTTTGTAAAATTGTAATTTCCCTCCTTTTTTTTTTTTTTTTTTTTTTCTATTTTATAATTATTCGAATTTTCTTGGTTATAAAACTCTAATAACATTTTTATCTATTTTCAAAAATGACTGAGTGATTAAATTAAATCATTTTTAATCGGTCGCCGTTTTAAAACCAAACGGCCTAATTAATATCAACGTTTTAGGATCATCGAATGTCCTAGTGTTTTTGGGACATTTCAAAAAAATTGTTCCAGTAGTTTTGGAGAAAAGCTGCGGACGGCGGACAAACGTATTTTTTTTGTATTATGTGTTATTCGGATTCAAGTATCTTGAGCAAGCCCTCAAATTTTGAGGGGAGGGGTAATTTTTATTTCGATTACAAAGGTTCTTTATCTAAAATGATAAACCAATAAACTTGCTCTTAACATGTAACACTTATATAGATAATAGAAGGGCAAAACTATTAAGAAACAAAATAGAGCAAACAAAATTAGAGGAGAGGAATAAGAAATAATTATTGTATAGGCCGTTAATATTGCATTATTGGGATATATATATATATATATATATATATATATATATATATATATATATATATATTATTAAAAAAAAAAAAATATAGTCATGACTTGACGAAACCTTTGTAATCTTAACCGTGATTATTAAGGCTTCTGCAATGCTTCGAATCCAAGTTTATTTATAGCATTTCACTTTATAATTTTTTAAATGGAAAGTCAGGGAAACATTCAAATAAAAATGACAAAAAAAAAAAAAAAATTAACATTAAACGTAATTGGTAATAGTTAGTAGTCAGGCGTCCCCAAAACAATTTCTCATCTATAGATACACAAAGATGAGGAAACGTTCGGTAAAAATAACTTGAAAAATAAATCAGGATAACGAATGATGTTGACAGTGTGAATAACAATGGAGGGAAAAAAAAAACCTTTGAAGTGTTTTTAACAACAAAGGGTATTAAAAATATATTAATAACCCCTTGACATTTCCCCCAGAATACTTAGTTAATTGACCCGTTGTCGCTTTATATCAAGATGTTTCCAAATATTTATAAAAAAAAAAAAAAAAAAAATTTTAAGTTGATTAATAATAAGTAAATACCTAATTTATTCAGGTTATTCGTTAATGATATTGTTTTAACATAAATATGAGATCCTGTTTCCGTATTAATTATATGCTTCCTGGTATAATTGTGAGGAAATCCTTCATCCGTCTCCTGGAATTTCTTAATTAAAACATAATTAACTATTTTAATTAATATTCTGTCGTCCATTAAAACATCTAAAGGGTTAAAAATGGATTCTCATACTTTTTCGAAGCGATCATTAAAATAAATTTATTGGAAGGATACTTCTATCATATTTTATAAATTTTAGGCTTCATAGCATCCACGCAAACACATAATATGGCGTAATATTACTTAATCCGAATTTATATAATATAGGTTATGAATGTGGTCAGGATCATATCTCTTTTTTCAGTTATTAATTTATTTTATTTTATTAAAATAAATTATCATGACTACTTAATTATTTTATTTCTGGGTTTACTTTGCTTACATTGTAGCAGATTGTAATTATTTCCGATCAATACAGAAAAAAACTTTTTGATGAAAGTTTCCAGAGAGTATATGTATCATAGAATTTTGAAATTTATTTTTTTTGAATAATAACAAATATTATTCAATTATTCTAGATATAAATAAGTTTCATACACTTATATATCACACATAAACATAAATTTATAATAGTTAGATCAGATAGTTTTCAAATTATTTATATAATTTTAGTTATTAACTCTTTTTTCTGAAATTTTTACTTTAACGATTCTTGTTGTTTTTTGTTTATCTTTTTGGGTATAAATAAAAAAAAAAAAAAAAAAAAAAAAAGCCTAAGACGATTCTTGCATAATTATTATACACAAAAACACATAGAAAAAAATAGAGGGAAGTAACTTAAAAAATACATAAAAATATGCTTAGAAGTGCATTAAAATGAGTTGTTTTTTTTTAAATAAGAACACATATTTGACATTCAAATAGAGTTATTATAGTAGAAAATTTGAACTTTACAAAAAATAAAATACTAGTATAAATAAAATGGAGTATATACAAATACATAAGTAGAATGGGAAAATCGATGGGTTTATTAAAAAAATCAAACCATATTTGGATATTCAAATAGAATAAATTAAATAAATATAAAATAAATGAGATACTACGAAACAGCAAAAAAAAAAAAAAAAAAATAAAAAAAAGATTTCAAAAAAATTGATTTGTTGGCCTGTGTTATTGTTTGCATTTTAATATAAAAAATTTCATCTGGAGTCTTATTGATGACACGACCCCGAAACGTCCTACAATTGGGCAAAATCACCAATTTAGGTGTACAAAAGTCAAGGCAAAAGTTTGGAATTTTCCAGTGCTTCACCTTTTTATTATTAGTTGGCAAGACCCTTAGATACTAACATTTCCGCCATACCGTGTCTTACAAATAAATAGTAAATGAAATGAATCATTCCTGATCACATAGTGCCCAATAACGACCGGCAGTGGGATTATCTTTATTCGATGGTCATTTATTGTGTTCAAGGTGTATTTAGAGTAAAGTATTTTTGTTTTAATTTAACATTGGACATTGCTGAGATAGGTAAGACATTATATTTCAAACTCGTTATTGAATATAATTAGCAATCGCACCTGTATTGTTAATTTAGCAATTGTAAATGTACGCCACTATTCAATAACAAAAAACTATATAACCCCAGGTTACCCCAAAGATTTGTTTTGCCAAAGAATTTTTGCGATTTTTTGCGTTTTGGGTAATACATATTTTTTTTCAGATACAACACTCCGAATCAAAAGTTTTACAATCTATAATTTCAAGAATTTCCTAATGATATAAAATACATCTATTAGCAGGTTTCAGCAACTCCGAGCCATAATTAGATTTTTTGTATTATTTTTATCGTATTCTGGGACTTCAAACGTAAAATGTAGGGAAGTTTTAGATTTGAGCATTAAATTAGTTACACTTGCTAATCGTGTCAAAAAATTAAGTATTTTTATAATTTTTTTCCGTAATATAGGACCATAAGGTTAAATATGGACAAGTTTTAGAATTTTGTCCACCTAAATCGGTCATATTTTCCACTGTGCCGTCCGATTCTGGTTATGGTAAAGCCAAAATATACACTTTACTACGACATCATTTTTTTACTTTAATTATACAAAGGGTTAAAGGTACTACCCAGAAT